>JARHVA010004110.1:1395000-1690000 GCA_037957365.1 Torreya grandis
ACTATGCATGTGTTTAGCTATGATTTCTTTCACAGAGCCTCTAACTAATCTAGATTCTACTTATGTAAACTTTGGTATTATTTCATCCAAAAAACATTAAATGTCTCCTTGGCTAGGTAACCATCTCATAATTTTTAAAATCCATGCTCACCACACCATTGTTAGTATAGGTTCCTAAAAATATCCATCAGAACACGTTAATATTTATATTATGTGATTTTAGTTATAGGTTGAAAATATTTAGATGATAATATGGATATTATAATAATTATTACATAATGTATATTTAGTTAAACATATTTTAATATCTAAGATCATACATCTTCATTACATTAAACATGTAGATTAGAATATATCATGGAAACTTATGGGTATAGAATAATACATAAAACTTATAAGGAATCATCAAATGATCTCTATATCATTATATGTATTAAACACAAATCACACCCATTTATCCTTTACAATACAAATATTTATAGAGCTATGAGGAGGATTTATCACTTCAAATTATTGACATTTCACTTTCATCTTGAAGGATTATTTTCATCTTTTACAATCTTTTGATATTTAATCACATGCTAAATTACATAAAAAATATCATACATCACACACTTGTCACTTATACAAAACTCTATGATTTTACACATTTTAATCCACTAACAATAAGAAATATTTCAATTTTGATGTTTTCAAGGAGGTTATAAATAATGAATGGGGAATCTACAACTGGGAAACAGTTAAAAATGTCACTTTGGATGTAAAAATGCCTTCTAAAAATAAAAAACTAAGCAATATACCTTCCCATAGGTCATAAGTTGAGTGAATATACCTCATAAAATTATAAAATTAGATAATTATCATGTCATTTAGATGTAACCAATAATTAAATATTTGAAACATCTCCGATAATAAATACAACACAATCCCAATCAATAAAAGACTATTTTTTGAGTGAAAATGATGGTTTAGAATGAAATGTGTAAAAATAGATAATGGAGAAAATAATATATGAATCCTATGATTTGATACCAATGTCAAGATAGAAATGGAATAAAAATAGAATAATTATATTTAGTGCAAACTAAATTTATCACACTAATCAATGGAAAGAGATATTACTATGAAATAGGATTACAAAATAGGTTAGTCCTTTCATTAGTAGGTAAATTCAATAAAAAATAATAAGAACAAACATATTAAGCGTACTCCCTTAGTTGGGCAAGGAAAATGAAATAAAAATCAAACAAAAGAGCATAAATTATAACAAGTTATACCTTTTTTATGAACTTCCATTCAAGTTTAGTCAATAAGCATAATTGTTCTTGGATATGGAGCTCAAGATATTTATCAATATGGTTGGGAAAGTTCTTCCAACATATCCTCATGCACCATTTGGTTTATGAATGAAAATGGAAGAAATGGTTGAATCTTGAGAATAAATTTTGTACTATATCTTTTCACTAACAATATTAATGGAAAAGGGTCATGGCCTTGGCTTTTATAGCTTGGTTGAAATGATCTTAACCATCCCTCTTACAATTAAGATGTGTGGTCCAAGATTGGTCCAATTTTGGATACCAAATACATTTAATTTTTTAATTAATATTTCATTCATTAGTAATGGCTTGAATTTATCTAGATATTTATTTATATTCATTCCTTAGTGTTTGAAAACTTTCTACTAAGGTCATGATGATGTCATCATTTTTTATATTTGTTGTGATATCATGATGATTCCATCATTTTAGATTCATGATTACAAAATTAGATATTGATTAATTTTACATGTATTTTTCACTTAACCATTTAATTATATTTTATTAGTTAAGTAATCATGTTTATCCTTTTTTCCAATCTTGGAATTTGATCAGTTGTTATACACAAGTGGTTAAAATTGTCAATTTGTTAGGTTTCAACTTGACTAGAGATGAATTGGAGGAAGATGATTTAATATAGAGTATTTCCCAAATTAGGGATATAATGATGTGAATTATAAATTTTATGTGACATGTATAGATGAATTAGAGTGTTTTAATGACATTTGGTCTAGTTTATGTGTTATTACAAAAAGTCATTATGACTTAAAATTTTGACATGATAGTGGTGAGAATTGGATGTATATATTTTACCATATTTGAAATGGCATGGCAAGACATTTAGTTGAAGAAAAAACTTTAAAAAAAAATGTCACTTAAAAAAAGTTTGAAAATTA
Source organism: Torreya grandis (assembly GCA_037957365.1). Lineage (NCBI taxonomy): Eukaryota > Viridiplantae > Streptophyta > Pinopsida > Cupressales > Taxaceae > Torreya > Torreya grandis. The sequence continues at coordinate 1,397,216 of JARHVA010004110.1, forward strand.
GACAATGAAATAATTAGTGACCCATGACTCCCCCTCAATAGGGCATGTGGGGATGAAAGCCATGAACAAGTTCTTTAAAAAGAAAGGAAGATGAAATAAAAAGATTAAAATAAACCCATAGATGATATTGATCAAAATGATTTAATTCTTACACACTTTTATTTCCACTAATGAATTGAATTGAATTGAATTGGCCCCAAGGCAGGGGGAAGAGGGAAGGATGCATCCTAAAAATAAGAGGCACACTTTGACATACACAAAATAGGGAGAAACCTATAGGATTTATAAATGATCGATCCTAAAACAAATTTCCAACTTTGATTTTCCCAAAGGGGGTGAAAGATACAAAGTTTGGAATTACAAGAAAGACAAACTGATTAACTAATGATTTTCCCCAACAAAGCATATTTAATTATTGATTGGTCCAAAGTGGTTTGCCTCACTAGGTAAAATTTTCATCTTGATAAATAATGATGAGTAAATTGGTGGATTGGAAATGATATCTCATGGATATAACCTAGTATACAAATTCAAGATGAGATGAATGCTGCAAATGTAGGTGCGATGGTATAATGACTTTTCAAAGAAAGAAGAATCCACAAAATTCATGTACATAAGAATACTCAAAGATAGTGAAATAAATGATTGAAATAACATAATAATTATGTGATTGGATTGAAAGAATATACATGTGAATAAGAATGAAATAAGGGTGGCTAAGATAACCTGAAAAATTGGTTGGTACTAAACACTACCTACATAGTCCAAATGGACCTCGGGCTAATTTAGTTCTCACAAGATGGGAGAAAATGGATGAGGAAATGATCATGAAAATATGGAGAGTAATGATGGACCAATGTATGTGGCTATGTTTTATAAATGATTATTCAAAGATGTTTGTCCTTAATTAGCATAAAAATAACCATGTTTGTTTTAATTATTGTCTTATGATGTGCTTATGTAAAAGTGAAATGTCATCATGATCATGAATTAGATAGATAAATAATGCTTATAGAGATGATTTTGATGAAACATTGCTATATAATACTTGAAAAACTAGTTTTTAATGTATTACATGATAATATGCATCATGATATAAAAAACCATGATAAATTGGCTATAATGTGCATAAGGATCTACCCCTAATCTAATAGACAAATGGAAAAAACACACCAATGATAAAAACCATTATGGTAATATTGATTTATGTTAACAGATGGAATCAAATAAAAGTTCATGATAAGGATCACCATGATAATGACGTTGTTAGCACAATGGACTGAGTTAAGTTAACAATAATAAAAACAAAAAATAGGCAAACAAGAAAATAAGCAAACAAAAACCAAAAACCAAAAAAAGCAACATAAAGCATCATTTTTTTAACCAAACCACCATCCATGTGTGAAGGCTCAAAGATAATGATAATGTAATGATGCTACCAAGAAAGGATACATGCAATGCGAGGATACAACCCAAGGTGGGTAAAATGATTGAAATAATTAATGAGTATGTCCTAATAGGTAAAATTTGGGAAGGACACATCCCAATAATTTCTAACATGAGTGGATCAATGATAAATCTAGGATATTGATTAGATTAGGGAAAAACAATTATTTTTGAATTTTGTGGCTTTATATCTCTTATGGATATTTTAAGACTTTTTATATTTTTTAGGATTTATATCTCCCATGGAAATTTTAATCCTTTTCTAATTTGTAGGCCTTTTTGACTATTTTGATTATTTTGGGTTTGTGGCATCTCAAATCAATGGGGGATTAATAGATGCATAATTTTTAAACCAAAATAATGAGAGTGTGGGAACAGTAACTCATAAAATGGTGAGAATGTGGCATAGTATGCTCAAAAAATAGTAAGATCATAACTTATGATGCTTGAAAATGGGTGAGAGCATGGAAAAAGGGTGATTAAGTTAACCTCAAAAAATGAGCATTGCCTACACAGTCTAAATAGGACTCAATTCAAATTGTAGTTTCCCCTATAGTGATATAATGAAGGATAAATGGATAAGGATAGATAATAATGAACAATAATGAGGGAGAGCACTAAGAGTTTGAAGGGACCAATGTTGCATGAGAACCAAATGTGTCTAATTTTCAAATGTCGTACAGGTAATAGGTTGAAATGTTTCCCAAAATAAGCCTCAATTTACCTTCCACTTTCATAACAAGATCAAGATGGGAACACTAATAGTCCCAACATGATGGGTTGCATTAAATAGGAGTAAATGTAAAAAATGGTAAGAATGGCAATGGACTATAATGGCCAAGATGGCTTGAATAGAATGGTCTATAATATAGATAAGTCTACCCCCAAGTGTTAAGGTACTTTCAAATAACAAATCATTTATGCATGACACCATAAACATGGTTTTTATCATGGTACTTTCCCAAGGTGTCATAATCAAGGTTTTCACTATTGGATGAATTATTTCTCTCTTTTTGATTTCTTGTGTATTTTAATTATTTTTTTCTATTTTTTAGCATCTCAACTCAATAGAGGATTACAAGGTGCATAATATGGACCCTTTATTTTTTAACCAATATCCACTCCAAATAATATCTCTGTAAGGATTATGCTACTAATGTGAACTATATTGTTATTATTGTGATCTTTATTGGCCATTGATTCTGCTTCCTCCAAACCTCTAAACAAGGTGTCTTCATAACCTATTTGAAAAAGAGTTATTATAATAATGGTAAAGAAGGGTAGGCATGGAGTAAATGGTCTAATTTGGTGTTGTAATATAAAAGTTAAATGAATGATAAGATCACAATGTAATGTATAATGGTTGAAGGATAAATTAAGATTGAGATTTTTAGTCACACACACTATTTTTAAATTTGTATTCAACTTGATTTTGGTTATGGTGGTGTTGATATTGACTTCAATTATGTCTTCATCAAGTAATGAGGAATTAATTGGATCGACTATTATCACCTTGAAGAGGTTTTCAACAAGTTTTTCTTGATTTTTGTGATTTATATTATCCACCAGTGCCTTAAATAAGGCTTCACTAAAGGATGCTGATAATTCATTTTTATTATCCCTTAGCACCTTAAGAAAAATTTCACTAAAGGATTCTAAATTTTTATTTAGATTATTATCTAGCACCTTAAACAAAGTTTCACTAGAATATGTTGTGTTTAGAATTGGATCCCCTAACACCTTAAAAAATGTTTCATTAGGAAATTGTTATTCTTCTTGAATTTTGTATTAGATCCCCTAAAATTCTACCATTGAGATGTATCCATATAATGAGTTCAATAATGTATGATTGTATCCATCCCAATTAACATTTGTGGTTAGTGGAATGCCAATATAATGGATAATATGGTGAATGGTAGAGGCATGTATGGTATCAATGGAAGGTTTAAAAGAAGCACACTATTCATAGAGGCTACTAGGATAACTTACATCAATGTCAAAATAAGCTTCCTTAACAACCATATAAGGATCACAAATGTTGATTCTAACTCAAGTAGATCTAGTAGAAGTGTATAACTAATTTTATGATATCCATAAATTTATTCTAATTCTAAAGATAATTCTGACTCAATGGGATATAAATCTAATGTTGAGACTAACATTAATTATACTTTTGATGCTAAATCTAATATTGGTTACATAATGGAACCTAATTTTGATGTAAATGTTGATGCTAATGATAATAACAATGTTGGTTCCTAATGGGAACCTATTTATAATGGGAATGTGTCTACAAAGAGTACCTATTACATTTTTAAAAAGTACATTTTTCACTTGTTGCTTGGGAATGAAGGCTTTAGGATGAAGAAATTTTCTAAAATGGGGAATGTTTGGCAATGGACAAATAATGGCATGTTGCTCAATAATAATGGGCTCTTTAAAGGTAGGCTCATCGAAGATGGATCCTATGTCAAATAAATGTCTTTCATAAAATATAGGTAGCTCATAAATGGTTTGCTTTTGGTCAAAGATGGGTGATTTGACAAAAATGTCAAGGATTGGTTGACTATATTGATCTTGATTTGGAAGTGGATTTATTTGATCATGATTGGGAAGGGGATCATAACATATCCTAATTGAATAGTTATTAGACTTGGACATACTTGGGTATTTAATAAATAATGGCCCTTGGAGGGAAATGATTATCTTTATTATGGATCTAAGACCAGATTGTTTACTTGATAAGTAGACATGGAATTACCAAATAAAGTAGTATCTAGAGAGGTATTTAAAGTAACCATGAGATAATTAGCAAAGAGATAAAAATATTTTTGTAATTGAGAAGTAATGATGTGGTTATTTTGGTGTGGTTTTACAAGTTTCTTATTCAACACAAGTATTTCCTTTTTTGAACCAAGGTATGCAATTCATCTAGATGAAAGTTAGACAATAGTTTGTCTCTCTCTACTATGATCTACAAAATGATGAGATTCTTGTATTATTTGAATATTTTTGGTCACTTAGATCAAATAACTTAAAAATGATTACATATTTACATGGAAATCAAGTCACCTTTGCCACTTGTGTTTTGTATTGTGAATGTTCAAAAATCATGGGATGATTATGACTTAAAAATATGTGCATATTAGATAGAGTTTTATGGCTTATGTATGATAGGGAATCCTAAAAGATTGCTTATGTATTGGCACCACCTAGTGTAGTGGGAATTCTCCTTTTAGTAGAGTGTAGTTTTTTTTGTTGAGGATTATTATGTGTTAGGAGTTTGCTCATGGATTGGTACCCCATATGTTATGTGGATTAGGAAGAGGTGTCATCTCACATAGTTATCATAAAGGTGATTTGTTACTCTCTCACCTTCCTTTGAAATCATTATAAGCCCACTAAGTGGATGCATATTTTCATGATATTGATTTAGTGTTCACTTAATCAGAAAACTTGTTTTTGAAATGTTGTTTTCACAATATCTCATGGAATTCATGGGATAGTTTCTTCTACTCCTTATTGATAGATAAGTTGTAGGAATAGAAGGGATTGATGCATCTATGTGGTTAATATTTTCTTTTTGATTGTATAAATAGGCTTTGATACTACACTTATAGATTTGGTAAGTAAGTAGTGATTTTGTCAACTTGGGTTGTAGTGTTTTATTCATACCATATGAAGGTATTTAAATTTTTTATTGTTGATATGTTAATTCCCTATTTTCCACTTGTGGGTTTTTATAGTCACACTTTCTAGTACTACTTTATCTGTACTTGTGAATTTGACCACATGGAGTGGTGAAGCTTGAATTGATTTTGGTTTTGGATTAATATTTTTAAGTTAATTATAATCATTATGTTATGATTCACCCTTGATTAGATTTATATTATTCTCATCTTGCTAAAAAACTATTTTTTGATGAGTTATTTTTCCTAGAGCAAGTGTGGAATTGGATGTGTAGAACATCTTGTTAATCTAGAGGGATTGAGATAAGCTTATAAAAAATATGGGATAAGTTATGAAATTTGATACTAGTTATGTTTGGCTAATGAAAACTTATTGCAATTATGTAATGTTTATATGGATTTGTGACTCATTGAACCATGTGCACATTTTGGAGAGCATTAGGTTATGAAAACCTAAGGGATGAGTGGTGAATTAAGAATGTGAGTAATAATAAATGAGAGTGGATCCTATTTAGTCTCACATTGACTTAATAATTAAAATTTTTAGATTTGATAATGGAATATTGTTGAATCTAGGATTTAGCATGTGGGACTTGTCAACTTCATCCACATGGTCATACACATATATATTAAGGAACGTTTATTCCTTAATTTTGTATACATTGGAAATATATTATTTTTAGTACCTATTCATCATCATACTTATCAGGAGCTATGCAGAGTAGTGATGGTATTTAATTACACACATTTTTCTTTTCAGGTTCTCTAAACACTTTTCTTCAGAATGATAAAAACACTCTCTAGGTTAAAGTGATGTGAAAAGGGGCCGTGAGGCTTTGTGTAACTCTCTTTGGCCATTTTTTTTGTCTTTTGTGATGATTTCATGTGCTTTTAATGAATATTACATTTTAAAAGTTATAAAAATTATCACTAAGATATGTGGGACCTGTTGAAGTGTTAGAAGTGGTCAATCCTATAGAGGATAGACTTGTATTGCCACCAGACCTAGTTTTATTACATAATGTCTTCCATGTTTATTATCTTAAAATGTATGTCATTGATCCTTCACATGTGTTGGATTAGAATGCTTTTCAAGTTTATGGACCTCGAGGTGGTAATGGTAGAACCTAATAGAGTAATTGACATTCACAAACTTTGTTTGTATAAAAGGGAGATGTCTCATTACAAGGTCTTGTGGGTCAATACTTTGAGGATAGTGCTACTTGGGAGAACTATGATGAGTGCTACAATCAATTTCCACATTTATTTTCTTGATTTGATGCTTCATAATATGTTATTTTTTTCTACTGAGCAATGTTTTTAATTCAGAACTTATGTTTGAATAAGTGTCATCTAGGATGATGAAAAGCTTTAGGGGGTAAAAATGTTACATATTGATTATTTTCTAAGTAAACTTACATGATTATCTATGGATATTGATATTTAACAATTTGATTTGGTTATTATTAGCTAATTTATGAGTTATATGTTGTTATGAGATAATTAAATATTACTTTGGTTACATGATTACATTGCTATGAGTTAGCTATAGTGTAGATTCATACATTATGATCATGATGAATTGTTATTTTAACTATATTTTATGATGTATATATGTAATGATGTTATGGACTAACTACTTACTTGTCATGAATTAGACGCATGAGAGATTCATCCCTTAGATTCTGATGGAGGGAGAGCATCATCGAAGAGGGTGATGTATATGGAGTTGATGGGGAATGAAAAATGAATAGATAGAACCCTGTACACACCACATTAAATAGTACATACTAGATGCATAGTATAATTTTAAATATTAGTATGTTTCTAATGATTGGTTACATTTGGGATTATTTACACATGATTAGCTTAGTGTAACGATGATGTAGAATTAATATTATGTGTTTATGTTATGTAGTATTTTTATTAAGTCATTATGACTAACTATTTATATTAAATAATTATTTATTATTAAGTTAATTGGAAAATATGAAAATAAGTAATAAAAATAAATAATAAGAGTAAAACAAAATAAGTGTTTTAAATGAATAAAATATTAAAAAAAATTAGTGAATTAAAATAAATAAAATAAATTCGAAAGAGAATATTTAAGGAAAAGATAGATTTAAATAAAAAAGAATCTCTCATTCAAAGAACAAAAAGAGTGAAAATCTTTCAAATAAATAAAAAGGATCTAATTTAAGGCTAGCACCATACTCTTAAGGAAAAAGAAAAGAAAAAAAAGAGGAGAAAATCATATAGGAAAAGAATAAAAGAAGATGGTGAATTGAATAGAAGGATGGAGGGAGAAAAAAGGAAAATATAAATAGGAATGGAAGTAGTGCAAAAGGGAGAATATTAGAGATTCTTAGACATCAAGTGGAGTTTTAAGAAGTAGGCACCATGGTCAACCTTGTGTAAGATGAAATTTTATGTGTGTTCTTGTTTACATATTATGAGTTATATGATGGGTCTGTGTATATAATTATTATTTCAACTCAGTGAACCATGTAATTTACCCCTCCTTATCTAATTTTATTAGAAAATGACAATCCTTGTATATCCTATAACTCCTTTATAAGAATGGTGACTTGAGTAAATGAGTTCAATACACTAATATTATATATTGTTGATTGTTTAATTTGTTCACATTGAAAACCTTATTTGGTTAGAGACATTCATATAATTATCTAGAGTATATAAATAATATACAAGGATTTTTATATATAAGAACCTATCAACTCATTAGAAAATAATTTTTTTAAATAAATATTGTTATAACATAGTATTATAATCATAACATAGAACTTCACTAGTTTTTTTGAATGTGGGTACTGTTTGAACATAACATAGTAGCAATATATCAATATCAACATAGTAATAACAACATATAGTTCTTAGGATTGAATAGTAGAGAATTTGTTCACTATTTACATATAAGAACTTATTTCTATATCATTAGTGAGTTGACAAACTACCATATGTTAGCTCTTGTGGGAACATGTTTAACAATCTAAATGCAATTAACATCTCACTATGATGGTAGAAAATTGAAAATCCAAGTACATTATGCTATATTATTATGTTGTATATATCAAACTAGGTATTTATTCTACTCTTTAAAGTATGTAACTTATCAAATGAGGAAGGCAAGTTGTGTGTGTGTCTTTGTGTGTATTCCAAATTAATAATGCAATAATAATAAATGTATTGATACTCATACACTTAATAATATCATATCAACTTAGTTAATTAAAATATGTATATTGACATCCCCAGATCACCATAAAAGAGTATATGATTAGAGGATTTAGTGGTACGATCTATTGACATATGTATGATATTTTAGGATAATAAATAATATATCAGACATAGGTGTTAATATGGTTAATTTAGTTGATTTAATTGTTTTGATATTAGTATATGTCTAGTTAATATTAATTTATCTCTAAATTATTGATTTACTTATGCCAATCATTATATGTCTGATGAAGCCATATCCATGTGGTAGTAAATTATCAAATTTTATGGCTCACTCTATAATAAGGTTATTGGGATAATTTAATTTTAGTTATCAATGAATATATAGGAAATATTGATAATTTATAACAAACAATAATAATGGTCAAAAATGTCATCTTTATCATACATACACATTATTCCATTTATGAATAATGTATTTCATTTATGAATATTTGGATTAAGTATCATCTTTATGAATACATAATCATTATTCCATTTAATGATATGGATAGGAGTATTCCATGTATACAAGTATCAAATGAATGTAACAAAATGGCACATTATGTAAGCTTGTACCGATATTATACAAAGATAAATCCAATACAATACAATTTAATTGAGTTGTGCAGTATGAGTATCTTGATTATTATGATAGTATTATGTGTATGATCCTATTATAAAGGATGGCACAAAATTTTGAGAATGAAATACCATTTTATGTATTTGTTATTTAATAAACAAAGATTGACATATCTAAAATAGCGATGTAGAATTAGTTTCATGATAATATATAAGAAGAGTAAATTATAAGAGTGATTTGTATATTTAAATGTTTAATGAAACTTTAGTGTATCATATAATAGAAATTTGTATATTGTCAAATACTTATATGTGAACCATAAAATGAAAGACTATGTTGTCTTGAGAAGTTATGTACAAAATTATATACGCTTTTGATATATCAGGATGAAAATCTATTTAGTTAGGGATAAAAACCTTGAAGGAGAATTAAAATTTTGAATCCCTTATCTTATATAGATCATAAATATATTTTGAGAAAAATAAAGTTATCATGTTTTTTGAAATCCTATGAAGTCATTGATTAGAATTTTAGATGACTATTGACGTCTACTATATATATATATATATATATATATATATATATATATATATATATAATCTTGTATGCAATACATAGTATGAATACAATTAATATGTACAAGGATGTATATATAGGAAATATATCTGCATATAGATTTAAGTATTCATATGAATATATAGCATATATGGGTGAATTGGGTCATATGCTTATACCTATATTTAATGGATGATTAACATAAGTTATAGGAGTCTAATGGATAATAAAATATAACCCTATGAATATATCATCTTATAAATGTAATAAATTGTTTGAGTTATGTTCATATGAGGTATAACTTGGTTATGAGTTATCTGACTCTTTGAAAATATCATGACTGATTATTGATATATATAGTAATGAAATCTGGTGAGTGGTACATATTATGAGTAAATTAATATGTTCAAATGTTTATACATATATATCATATATTAATGCATCATGATGTGGGCCTATAAGTTATAATAGTATGTAGTTTAAACATAGGACATACCCAGATGGTATAAACTATGCTTGCTTGCCTATTATTATGATTATGAGACATTTGATTCTTGAAATTATAAGACTAGTTATTCTTAATTGAATAGTTGTATTCATGAACAATGAATTATGATATTGTGGGATGTCATAGAGAGTATTATATTTCAAAACTACTTATTGGAATTATAAAATTGTAGTCTAAATGTATCTTATACTCGAGTGGTACAAATTGTAATTATTATGTCTATTATAAATGATATTTTCAATATTCATTCATACATTTGATGGACTAATTGTATGTATTTTTGGCATTTCCATGTTTAGCATGTTTTATGATAGCTAGTAGAAAGTATTTTATTATGTCTATTTATAAAAAATAGAATATACAGCCTTATATATATTATACCCAGTTGGTATAATTTTCACTTGTTTGCTTATTATTTATGTGATAAATAATATTGTCGTGATTCATTCATAAATTTGATAGACTAAATGTATGCATTTGATTATTCATATGCTTAACATGTTTTAATGCTTATTGTTAAGAAGTAATATATATAAATATATTGGTTATATATATGTTAACCAAATCTCACATTGTTGGTACTAAGTAAGTAGTGATATGAACTTCACTAGCTTACTAACATCACAATGCCAGATGAAGGTAATTCGATCAAGTGGTGTATTTGAAATTGATTGATCTTAGAAATAAATAACTATTGAAAAATTTGGCCAAAGTAATGTTTAGTTAACATTTTCATTTCATTTATATGATTTATATGTTTGTGTGATATCATGTTAGAACATATTTATCTATGGTATATTGCATGCTCTTAGAAATCATATAGCACAAAGGTAGTAGCTTGTCTCTCTAGATTCCCACACTATCACTATATAAAAATCTATGAAGGGAGGGTCATTCCCTAATAGAAGATTTTAAGGGGGATTGATGGTTTATAGTTGGTGTGGAAAAGCACTTGGATGATGCTCTCCACCCCAAAATCAATACTTCTTTGGATATGACACTTAAAATTGCCACTAGAGTTCGGGGAGCTCATGCTCTTTGGATCCATTTATCTTATATATTGTACATTATATTTATCATTATTATTGAAACATTATCCCTGATGAAATGTAATAATTTGATTATTATACATTGATAGTGGTGGCTATATGGTTGTACCAGCCATGGCTAGATATCTATAAATTCTTTCTATATTTAATTATGATGTGTTTCATATGATGATTGTGACCAGTGATGGATAGATGTCACATGTTTATTTTACAATTGGTATACTTAGAATGTTTTATTTGGATCACTAATTAGATTCTTGTGGTGAATTCTAATAAAAGAATATGTTGATTAAATTAAAAAATATATATCACATTTTTCTAAGTCAATCCCAATGGGGTTGTTAAATGTGGTATTAGAGAAAGTAAATCAAAGCTAAATTATCCATATTAACCCCTAAGTTTGATATATTATTTAGTATCCTAAAATATCAAACATATGTCAATAGATCATACCACTAAATTATCTAATCGAATGATCTGTTATGGTGATCTGGGGATGTCAATATATGTATTTTAATTAACTAAGTTGATATGATATTATTAAGTGTATGAGTAACAATATGCCTATAAATCTTGCATGATTATTTTGGAATATATATGATTGTGTGTGTGTGTGTGTGTAATATCTCACCTTCCTCATATGATAAGTTACAGACTTTAAAGAGTATAATAAATAATTATTTAAATATATACAACACAATATTACAATGTAATGGTATTTGGATTTTTAGTTTTATACCATCATAGTGAGACATTGTTAATTGCATTTGGATTGTTAAACATGTTCCCACTCAAGCTAACATCTGGTAGTCTATCAACTCATTAATTATATAGCGATAAGTTCTTATATTTAATTAGTAAACAAGTTAGTTGATGTTCAATCCTAAGAACTATATGTTACTATTACTGAGTTGTTATTGATATATCACTACTCTTAGATGTTCAAACAATAACCACATACAACCAAACCAATGAAGTTCTACATTATGATTATAATACTATGTTATAACAATCCTTAGTTGGCCATTTTATTTTCTAATGAGTTGATAGGTTCTTATATATATATATATATACATTATTTATATAATTTAGATTTTTGTATGCATGTCACTAACCAAATAAGGTTTTCAATGTGAACGAATTAAACAATAAAAAAAAATAATAATAACAGTTTACTCAGATCATTTACTTAATTCACCATTCTTATAAAGGAGTTATAGGATATACAAGAATTGGAATTGTATAATAAAAGAGGATAAGAAGGGGGAGGTTACATAGATTGTTGAGTTAAAATAACAATTACATACACAGATCCATCATATAATTCATAGTATGTAAACAAGAACACACATCAAATTTCAGCTTACACAAGGTTGATAATGGTGCCTACCTCTCAAAGCTCCACTTAATGTCTAAGAATCTCTACTCTTATCCCTTTTGTGTTTCTTCCCTTCCTCTTTGTCTTCTTTTCCTTTTTCCTCCCTCCATCCTTCTTTGCCCCATATTATTTTATTCTTTTCCAGTAAAATTTTCTCCTTTTTCTCCTTTTTTTCTTTCCTTTTCCCTTAAGAGTATGGTGCTATCCTTAAACCATATCCTTTTTGTTTATTTTAAGGATTTTCACTCTTTTTTTATTTGAATGAGAGTCTCTTTTTTTATTTAAAGCTATCTTTTCCTTAAATATACTCTTTCTAATTTTTTTTTAAATTTTAATTCCTTGATTTTTATTTATTTCTTTTTCTATTTTATTCATTTAAAACACTTACTTTGTTTTATTCTTGTTATTATTTTTTATTTTTATATTTTCCAATAAGACTAATAATATATAACTATTTAATACAAATAGTTAGTCATAATGACTTGATAAAAATAATACATAACACAAACACATGAGATTAATTACACATCATTGTTACACTAAGATAACCATGTGTAAATAATTTCAAATGTAACCAATCATCAAAAACATAATAACATTTACAATTACACTATGCATCTAGTATGTACTATTTAATGTGGTGTGTACAAGGTTCTATCCATTCCTCTGTCATCCCCTAACAAATCTATCTACATCACCCTCTTTGATGATGCCCTCCTTCCATCAAACTTTGAGGAATGAATCACTCTTGCATCCAACTCATGATAAATAGGTAGTTAGTCCATAATGTCATGACATATATATATATATATATATATATATATATATATATATATATATATATATATATATATATATATATATATATATATCATAAAATACAAATAAAAAACCAACTCATCATGCTCATAATGTATGAGTATACAATAAATCTAACTCATATAAATGTAATAATATAACCAAATCAATATTCAATTGCCCCATAACAACATATAACTCATGGCTTAACTAATAATAACCAAATCAAAATACTAACTATAAATATCCACAAAAAATCATGCATGTTTGCTTAGCAAGGAATCAATATGTAATAATAATAATGGGATATTAAAATGTATGATCATCAAAGATGGGTCTTATGTCAAATAAATTTCTTTCATCAAATAAAGGTGAACCATCAATGGTTTAGGTTTGGTCAAATATGGGTGATTCAAAAAAATGTTAAGGATTGGTTGACTATCTTGATCTTACTTTGGAAGTGGATGTATTTGATCATGATTGGGAAGGGGATCATAACATAACCTGATCAAGTAGTTATCAAAATTGGAAACACTTGGGTATTTAATAAATAATTTCCCTTGGAGGGGAAATTATTATCTTTATTATGTATCTAAGACCTGATTGGTTACAAGATAAGTAGATAGGGAATTATTTAATAAAGTAACAGATAAAGATATATTTAAAGTAACCATGAGCTAATTAGAAAAGAGTCGACCATATTGTTGTACTTGAGAATTAATGACATGGTTATGTTGGTGAGGTTTTACAATTTTCCTCTTCAACATAAGTATTTCCTTTTTTGAACAAAGGTATGCAATTGGTCTAGAGGAAAGTTAGACAATAGTTTGGCTCCCTCTACTATGATTCAAAAAATGATGAGATTATTATATTGTTTGAATAGGGTGTCATCAAAATTGATTTCAAATTCCATGGCATAAGATGAAAGGAAGGATGCCCCCAAGTAAGGATACATACAAGAGGATTGGTCTTTAATGAAACTGGCCCAAGAGGGTGAAATTAGCTAGGTATAAAATGCCTATTGATGATATTATTAATATTAGAGAACTAAAAAGGGTGGTCTTGGTGTTTAAAATTAGCCCAAAGAGGGTGGTCTTGACTCAGTATGATTCAAATGAAATAAATGATGGATGACATGAGTTTATCATTCCCAACTGACAAGTGTGAGAGATTGAATGGAAAGAGAATATATAGTTTGAATTGGCATGAGATGGACTTAGAATAATTAAATTTAATTGAAATAAATTTGATTTAGCATTTTTTCAATAATTTGCCTTTGAAGCTAACCTTGGTCAAATTTAAATTGATATGTCATAGGATTGACTTGGTACAATAATTTGGTTCAGGGTAAACCCAATTGAATTGGAATGGTTTGGCACATGATTCAAGATAAAGTTATTTTTCCTTTGACTATATTGGTATAAACTTGGTTTGGTACATGGTTCAAGATAAATTAGATATGTATTTGATTGGCTTGATACATGGTTTAAAATTAACATGATATGGTATGAAATAGACTTGGTACATGGTTCAAAACAAATATTTTATGGCATGAAATTGGCTTAGTACATGGTTTAAAATGAACCTAATATGGAATAAAATTAGCTTGGTACATAGTTCAAAATGAACTTGAGATGACATGGAATTGGATTGGTACATGGTTCAAAATGAACCTAATATGGCATGGAATTAACTTAGTACATGGTTCAAGACAAACCAGATTTAACTTGGAATGGATTGGTATAGAAATGGATCAAAAGTGACCCAATGTGAACAACTAATTCAAAAATGAATTTGGATGCAAATGGCCCTAATTTGAATTGTTTTAAATTGTATATTATAGTAGTTCCATATGAACAATTCAATGGTAAAATTGGCCAACATAACACTAAGATGGGATAAAGATGTCCTAAAAATTAGCCAGGGTAACACTTCATCTCATAGGTGTGGTATGGACTATGTTGGACTTTGAATTTTTGACTTGAGACTTTTAAAACTTGGCATATTTATTTTGAATGTAGTTTTGAAAACAACATTAGTTTTGAAAAAATACTCAAGAAATTATGAACGTAACTTATAAATTGACATGGGTTATGAGATAAGTAATGAATAATTTTGATATACTACACTTTGAGAGGATTATAAATTTAATGTTTCATTAAGTAATTATAAAATTTATGATGGCATTTTTAGTGTCACCCCTCTCTCATAGGTTTGTATGAAAAGGTGATCTTTAGAGGTGATTAATTTTTCACCCCTACATCAATGAGTTATCAACATTATATGCAACTTCTATTCTAAGTTTTTGATTGGCAAGATATATGGTATTGATATACCTTATGATATGTAGACACTTTAGAATAATTTGTTAATTGGATACAAGATTATATGGGCCATTAACTAAAGGGTATTTTCCATTTATGACCCCTTTAGTTGTTGGGGTCTCAATGAAGTGATACTAATATTATCAAGATCCTAAGAACATGATATCCAATAAACTATTGGTGTGACCTCATTTTATATGCCTCATTAGATAACAGGGTTGGTAAGATGTTAGGATGTCACTTCATAGGTCAATGCACCCCTAAAGACCAGTGAGAAGGCTATGAACTCCAACCCATGAAGTCAAAAAATAAAAATGGAAAAAATGATTCATTTCTAATTCTTAGGACCCCATAGATGGGCAAGAAAAGAGCATACTTCAAAAGGAATTTTTTGTTAGAAAGGAAAGCAAGTAAAATTATGTGTTTTTGGTCACCCAGGCTCCCCCTTAAGCTAAAAAATGAAATTCATGCACTCTTAAGATCTAAATCAAAAGTGTTTTTTCATTATTAAACACTAAATAGAAAATATGAATGAATTTTGCCTTGTAAAATTATGTAAAATACTTGAAAAGATATTAAAACCTATAAGACACAAGGTCAAACATTCACATAATGATTATGTTTATCAAGAGGAAGTTAATTTCTACTATTTTAAGTCTTGATAAACTTTTACACAGAGTGATCCCACCATATAGAAGGCCAATTCCATCAATTTCAAAGTAAATTTATCATTCTACAAGGAGTCAAAGATAAAATTTTGGTGACTTCACCAATTAGTAAGATAAACTCATTGATTATTGGATGAGTTCACTATTCCAAAAAAATTGACAAATAGAATACAGATTACCTTATAGAGACTTTTCCATTTATCTATCAACCCATCGATTATAGGTTAAGCCCATCATTTAGTAGTCTAATTTCATTGATTATAGGAAAAGATAGTAAGACTCTAGAGAATGACTTCACCATTTAGTAAGGTAAGTCTACTAATTTAGTTTTAATAACACCATTTAGCAGGGTGAGTCTATCAATCTGCCAAAACATTATAATAGATAGAGAGTGAAGAAAATTGATCTCATTGATTCACAAGTCAAAGCCACAATTTATGTGAGTGATCTCGTTATTCTATAAGGTGATCTTGCCAATAAATAATATGTGAAATATAGGAAAATGAGAGGAAAATTAAAAATGAATGCCATATGGAAATCAAATTTGATAATTAGAAGACTAATAATGTTTTTCAAGGAGTTTTATGGGGTGTATGGCCCCATAGGGCATGCTAAATGTGAAATAGGTTTTCCCATTTTTTAGTGGATAAATTGAATAATAAATAATAAAAAAACATATTAATCACAATCCCTTAGTTGGGTAAGGTCAATTAAATTAAGATCAAACAAAAAGCATAAACTATGATCAATTATACATTTTTCATGAATTTCCCTTCAAGACCAGTCCACAAACATGATTGTGCCCAAATATGGAGCTCAAGTTCTTTAGCAATGTGGTTAGGCAAGTGCCTCCAACATATGCTCATGCACCATTTGGATTTGTTTGTGAATGAAAATGAAATAAATGATTGAAGCTTTAAAAGAAAATCTACATTATATCTTTGCACTAAAAATCTTAAAAGAAAAGGGTCAGGACCTTGTATTTTATAGCTTGGTTGAAATGATGTTGACTGACCCTCTCAAGATCAAGATGTGTGGTCTAAGGTTGGTTTAATTTTGGAGGCTAAATAATTAAATTTTATAATTAATATTGCATTCATTAGGCATGTCTTACATTAATGCAGATATTTATTTGCATTCATTCCTTAGTGCTTAGCAACTTTATATTGATGTCATGATAATGTCATCATTTATGATATTTATTGTGATGTCATGATGATGTCATCATTTAAGATTTATGAAATTTAAAAATTACATATTCATTAATTTTCCATGGATTTTTCACTTAACCATTTAATTGGGTTTTCTTATTTAAGTGATCTTGTTTAGAATTTTTACCATTCTTGGAATTTGATTAGTTGTTATACACAAGTGGTTGAAAATGTCAATTTTCTAGGTTACAACTTGACTAGAGATGAACTGGAGGAAGATGATAATTGAGTATAAGGTATTTCCCCAATTAGGGACATATTGATGTGAATAAAAAATTTCACACAATGTGTGTGGATGAATTAGAGTGTTTGAATGGTATTTGGTCTAGTTTGTGCATTATTATAGGAAATCATTTTAAATTACAATTGCAACATGATAGTGGTAAGAATTGGATGTCTATAATTGAACTATATATATCTAAATATGTGACTATTCATTTAATATTCCATGAAGACTCTTCAATTTTCTACTTAAACTTTAAGATAAAAGCTCTCCTAAAATTACTCCTAGGATTAAACTTATTATAATATAATAATATTACATCTCTATCCTAATCTATAGCAGTTATTAAAAGATAAACCATTCCCCTTAACTTTTCAAATTTTTATCTTCCCAATGTTTTTTTCAAGATGTTTGTTGGTTGTTATGTAGTGGGATAATGTAATAATTTTATGCTACATTTTCTCACATAATCCCAAATTAGATATAATTTTGTGTTGATTTTCTTGGCTCAATCATGAAAGAATAGATTATTTTCCATTTGAATTGTAGATGTATTGTTAATTATGAGAGGTGTTGATGAAACATGTTGTTCCTAAAACCTAAAAGGACCTTTTTGCACCAAAAATTTCTTTTTTATTTCTAAAGCTTCCATGCATTCTTATTATTCTAAATGATTTCTAAAATCTATTAGTTATTTGACTACAAGTTGATAACTTCTATTTGAAAGGTCACGAGAAAACCTAAATTAGATTTTTCATCTTTAAAATCACTAGCATAGTCAGAATCTAAGTATCTAACTAGTTCAAATATTTTACCTTGAAGTATTTGAGACCAAATTTTGTGTTTATTTGATATATTAAATGACTATTTTTGTTACTACCTAATGACTTTCTCTGGGTTGTTGAATGAATTGAGAAATAACATTAATAAAAAATCACATATGTGGTCTAGTTATGGTCACAAAGACTATAATTCCAATGAGTTATCCATATTAGTAGCATGTACTAAATTTTTGGTATCTTCTTATATAAATTTTATATTTTGATCCATGGGCATATTGAGAAGCTTATAATTTTTCATTTAGAACTTGTTCATAATTTTACTGATGTATTCTCGCTAAGTGATGAAAATATAATTTGGTATTTTATTTACTTAATACTCAAATAATTTCCTATGATGAGTAGATCATTCACATACACCAATATAAATAAAACTATTATCAATTATTTTAACAAAAAGAGTTGCATATTCAAACTCAAAAAAATTTAAGTTTATGGTAAGAAGATGATTATTGAGTTTGTCGTAATATACGATTATAGATTTTATCAAACCATACATGTTATATGATGAGAACCAAAATAAATTTCTCATCACAAGAGATATCATATTTTGTGAAATTGTAAAGGACATAACAAAAACTAATCAATAATTGAATTAAATCAATAAATATACCAAATTTTATTTTTTTAAAGAGGTTGATATGGAACTTACAAATAGTGAAGGGGGAACTTTCAACTAAGAAATAATTAAAAATACCACTTTGGATGCCAAAATACCTTCTAAAAATTAAAAATTAAGCAATACACCTTAAAGTAGGTCATAATCTTAGTTAATATGCCTCAAAATAGAATAAAATCAAAGAATCAATATGTCAGTTAGATGTAATCAACACTTAAATAGTTCAAATACCTCCTAGAATAACACACTACAATCCTTAGAACTAAAAAACTAATTTTTGACTCAAAATGATGGCTTATAATGAAATACACAAAAAGAGAAAATGGAGAAAAGAATATATGAAACCTATATCTAATGACAATGTTAGGCTAGGAATGGAATGATAATAAGATAATGAGAATCTGTGCAAACTAAAGTTAATGCATTAATCAATGGAATGAGAGATAAAAATGTTGTATATTGAGGAATGTGATTATTCATTTCATATTCCATGAAGACTCTTCACCTTACTAATATAAATTTATAACTACTACTATAAGACAAAATATCTCTTATAATTACCCATAGGGTTAACATTATTATATTAAAATAATATTACATTCCCCCTTAATCTATTAGGGTTATTGAGAGACTAGGAACTCCTCTAAACACTTCATTTTTTCTCTTCCTACTCCTTTTGTCAAGATGTTTGTTGGTTTCTCTATAGTAGGACATCGTATCAATTTTACACTTATATATTTCACATAGTTTTGAATTAGATGAAATTTAATGTTGATATGCTTGGTTCGATCATGAAAGACTAGATTCTTTGACATTTTAATTGTAGATGGGTTATCAACCATATAAGGTGTTGATGAACCTTATTTTTATTATGAATCTAAAAGAATCCTTCTAAACAACTAAATTTATTTCTTACCTTTGAATCTACCATGTATTCTACTTTTGTTGAATAAATTTATAGAACTTATTGCTTCTTTGACTTCCACTTGAAAACTATTATTACTATCATCTTTGAAATCACCAACATCATCATATTATGAGTATATGACATGTTTGAAATATTATAACTTGAAGTATTTGAGCCCAAAATTATATGTTCCTTTGAGATATAAAATGACTCTTTTTGTTGCTACCTAATGAATTTCTATGGCTTGTTTTTATTAAAAGGTAGAAGTGGGTTTTGAAGGGGCCCTACCCATATAAAAGAAAGTCAAGCAAGGTTTAAAACTTGAAAGACATGAAATCCTAAAGAAGAAGGATCATGAAAAAAAAGGAACAAAGAATAGCCCATGCATAGTTGAAAAATAACAACTAAATAGAGACTAAACAAAGGAAAAGAAATAGAAGAAAATTAATGAGAATTTTTTCACTCTCATAATCCTTGGTCCATCCTTTAGTGATGTCCTTGAACTTATTTTCCCAAGATCCTCCTAAATTTTGATCAACATCTTGGATGCATATTCCTTTGAGATTTTTGTTGGGTTTTTTATCCTTATTATTATTATTATTGGAATTGAATAACATCAAAATGCCCTCCATGCTGATAATAATATCGTTGATGGTTTTCCTACTATAGTTAACTAGAAGATTGATGTTGTTTTTTGAACCCTGATTCTCCTTTTCAAGCCTACTTACCCTTTTTGTAAGTGCCTCAATTTGTGAAGTCATGTCCAAAAGATTTTCCTTGGTACAGTAAAGCCCAACACTCAAGTTGATTTTGTTAACCTCTTATTTGAGATGAGAGTGGTCCTTTATGAACTAATGAAGGAATGCCTTGTGAAATTTCATATCATCTTCAATTTGATTAATTTTTTCTTGGTTTTAAGATTATTCATGAGTGAGTCTAATTCCTAGTGAGTATTATTATTGGATGGATTTCTACCTCTGGTAACGTCCTCTACTTTTTCATTCTCCTCTTTGTTCTCATTATTGTACTCAGGGCTGTCCCTATGATGATTAACATCTTTGTCTAAGTCCTCCATGCTATTCTTATTCTTATGAATTTTGTTACTCTCATTATTTTCCATTTTGTCCTGAAAAGCTTTTCATCCCTTGTTTTGAACTAAGCACCTAATAAGTTACTCCTTAACCACATCTTTTTCATTCAACAAATTTCTTCTCAAGGTCCTATTCATCCAATAACTAGGAGAAAGTTAATTATGTTTTTTAAGATCGGTAGGGTATAATAGAATAGGATTGAGGGTGTCAACAAATTTGTAAATGAGAAAAATTATATCTTGGTGTATAGGCTCCCCTCTCATGCCCTTTTTGACCTCTATAATAGATTTTTATAGAGAATGAAGGATAAATAATGGAATACTAATAACAATCTTGTGACAAAGGTAGTTTAAAAAAGGAAAGTGAGACTAATGCACTACCTTGTAATAGCCATTGAGGGTGATATATGTTGTTTCCAAAATCAGCTTAGCTCATTTTTGAAAACAACCCCCCTATGAAACTTGTCTGTTTCATCTTTTGCCTCTCTAAGTTCATTTTTCGATACGATTTTTATAAATCATTTTCGTCTTGTCCTTGGAACGAGGAGTGGTTACTATCTCGTCCAGGTCAAGTTTTCTTTTCCCTTTTTTTTCTCCTTCCAGAGTTGGTCTCTTCTTTCTTTTCTGTGCAAAGGCGGTGAAATACGCCACCTCTGCATTTCTCTTCTTTTCTGTGCAAGGGCGGCAATTTTTGCCGCCTCTACACGTTTTCTGCAAGGGTGGTGATTTTCGCCACCTCTGCACGTTTTCTTCAAGGGCGGCAATTTTTGCCACCCCTGCACTTCGACTTGTAAGAGTGGCAATTTTCGCCACCCCTGCAAAGAGACTGACAGCATGCAAGGGCAGCAATTTTTGCCGCCCTTGCACGCCTTGATTTCCATGCAAGGCATTAATGGCCGCACATGGCGGGTTGTTGGGGTGGGTTTTTCACCCTATATTTTCTGATTTGAGCCTCATTCTTCTCATTGCTTCCTCCTCTCCTCCTACCTCTTGCACCTGAGCGCCTTAAGCGATGTTTCGAAGCACCAACTCATGGATCCGACCTCGTGGCATGCACATTTTTCTCAGGTAGGGTTTGTTTTTATGTTTTTCTCAGTTTTAGCTTAGTGTTTTATTGATTATGTTTTATTTCTTTTCTTCTCCCTCCTACCCATGATTTTTCTACCAAAGACCTCATGTGGGCGGCATTTTTGCTGCCCATGTCTTTTTTTTCAAACTTTCATGCAAAGGCGGCAAAAAACACCGCCCTTCCACGCTCTCCCCTTGTCAAGAGTAGTGGCGGAGATTTTTGCTGCCTCTACATTTTTTTAGACATTATTCTTGCAAGGGTGGTGATTTTTGCCGCCCCTACATTCTTCCTGCAAGGGCAGTGAAAATCGCCGCCTCTGCATTCTTCCTACAAGGGCGGCAAAAATCGCCGCCCCTACATCCTACCTGCAAGGGTGGTGAAAAATGCCGCCCCTGTTATTTCTCCCAATTTATGCAAGGGCAGCGATTTTCGCCACCCCTGCATTTTTCTTTAATTTTTAGCTAACTCCTGGATTTTATTTTTTTTTATTTATTTTTTTTTTCCGAGTTGTCCCTTTCGCACATTTTCTTCCTTATTTTCTGCTCCTTGCTAAACCTAGTCTATTTAAGTGATCTCCAGTAACCCATGTCACTTAAATTGTGCTCTCCCTCTCTTGCTCACTCTTCTTTCGTCTGTAATCATGGCAGCAACACCTTCAGCAAGCTCCTGTACATCTACTCCCATCTAATCAAGACTATCCTCTATGACGGAAGCATCTCCCTCAAAGGTGAAGAGCATGAAATACAAGTACCAGGGCATCTTCCCACCCACATCAGTCACCTTGAATGTCGATGACATTTGAGATACCGAGATTGACCATGTCGACATGGCTGAATTCCTGGAGTGAACCAAGGCAACAAATCCCAACACTTGGATAAAAAGAATTGTTGAGAGCAACATCCACCTGGTGGCCACCTTTCTGGTAGCAGCACATCATGTGGAATTTGTCTTCCAATGCACGTGATTTTACAACAAAGAGACCAGATCAGTCTCAGACGCCAGTGGTGGCATGATAATTCGGTTGGACCTCAATTTTATCGACAAAGTTTTTCTGTGTCTGCCAGTTACTGAAGTAACCCAAATTGACTTCGAGAATGCACAAAAGGAGTACGACAAAGACCCAGAAAGGGCAAAGAAGGTCATGAATTATAAATGGCTAAAGACTCCGAGGACCGGTCTCTCTAGATGGCCGAAAAGCTTCCCCAAAAGTGATTTCGTCAAAGAAGTTGGTGACTTAATCACCCTCCTCAGTAGAGTACGGGGCCTCCCATCCTCTTCACAATTCCATGAATGGATGTATCCATTCATTAAGATCATCCTTCAAGGTAAACAAACCATCTTTTAAGGGGAACAGATCAGCAACACTATCCACGAACAACTAACCAGAGTATAAACCTCCTTCAAATTCTACATGACCTCATACCTGGTCTATATAGCTACCGCAATGCGATCTTTCCTGGGTTTGACAATAAAGGGAGATAGAAAGACCACCCCGGTCTACTCATACTATCCATAGTTGACGCTTCAAGGGTCAACATGTCATTTTAGGTGAGTAAATGATGCTTTCTTCACCGTATTCTTGTGTCTCTTTGATCCTCAGCTAGAACAGAAGAGAATATCAGATGAGGCCTAGACGGTGGTGAACGGTTATGGCTGTATGTTCCTTCAGTTCCCTACGTTTTGCTATCTTTGGATGGATTTCTACCAAGGATACCCTTATATGCTCCCCAAATTCCCTTCAGATAGGTTAGTCCTAATGGAGCTTTACCGACAACTGGTTGTCATGCACATGAAGCAGATAGAACTTAAGAGACCCGATTTCAAGTTCCCTATCTAGATTGGCAGGTTTTCAATTGCTACATCAACCAAAGCCAAGGTTATGGAAACAGAAATGCAGATGGTTACCATCAAACCATTCAAGAGACGGGAGAAATTTGACTTCAAGGGAGTTAGAGAGAAGATTAGAAGAAAGACTCAGTTCCATGAACCCATGATTGAGGATATCTGGGTGGACCTAAGGACGGCTGATGAAATAAGAAAAATGGACTATTGTCACCTCACACTGAAGCAGATAGAATACCTCAGACTTGTAGAGGTCCCTTCTGGTTTAGTCGATGATGGGAACATCATAAATATCAGGTATCTGATAGAAAAAGTTGTTGGTTCCCCTCTCCCTCCAGTTCAGTGGTCTCAAAAGGAGTTGACCTTGCTGAGGAAAAGATTTGAACCAATATTGGCTAACACCAATGATTGGTTAGCAGCAAAAGGGATCAACCTAAAATAATTCATCACAGGATCAGAGGCTGAATACCAAGCAGAGTTGAAGAGGAAGGCAGAAAATTGAACAAAAAACAAAGGTGACGTTCCTTCACCTTCTAAGCCTCACAAGCCTAAGATCATCTTTGTTTCCAAAAAGCCTAAGTCAACACAAGAGCCTAAATCAGCAGCTGAAAGAACCAAAGGTCAAAGCCCCGAGGCATATACAACTCAACCTATGAAGACACAGGATCAACCTTCAGAACGACCAAGTGTTGGGTCTCTAATCTCACCGGGACAAGCACAGCCGATCTAGAGCGCCTCTCCTTCTCCCCCTCAATCTCTTGCGGTGCCCGCTTCTCCTATCTCTCCAATCAGTGTTCCATCTTCCAGAGCTGCTTCCCCTTCCAGGGTTGTTTTTGGTGATCCTCAGGGTCCTTCAGCAGGTTCCCCTCGCTCTTCCAGGTCCATTCCGAGTCTATCATCTCTATCTTTCAACCTGCCACCAAGCCCTGCACCTGAGCCAGAATCAGTAGTTGATACAGTTTCGCTGGTTACTCCAACTACAACTACTGGTGGAAGCTACTATAGTGACACCGACAGAGGCAACCATTGTTATAACGGGTACTTCTCTCCCACCTGGGATGTCTGCTTTCATGCCTAAAAGAAAGAAAATGGCCATCTCCCTGAAGGAATTCGATTTTGGCAAGATAGTGCCGGCAAAATTAAGGGCTCCTAAGAGGCCAAAAATCCTCTCCAAGTTGGTCGAAGAAAAGAGGCAAAAATTTCTAGAAATTGCCAAGCCTCCTCAAGACGCAGCCCTTGAGGGTTTTGAAATGAGCAGTTATTCCGCCTCTCGTGTTGAACTTGGCAAAGTTACTCACGAAGGTGTAAAGAGCGATCTTCAGTCAGCAATGGACATTATGGTCCAAAAGTTTGACAGGGAAAAGGAGATGAAGGATTTTTATAAAGCCAAGGCTGAGCAGTTAACAATAGTGATCAAGAGGTTCACTATTCCGACTGAGGCAACAACTCCAGAGGCCTTTTCTGTGGATGATTTAGTCATTCAGAAAGCCAAAAAGACCTATTTAAAGGGAAAATTCATGGAGGAATATGTTGAAAAGATGCACAATTAGGGAGTCTCTTTGCTATCAGAAGTTGCAGAAAGAACAGGTAAAATGAAGAGATTGAAAACTCAGGTAGACGATTTTATCACCCTTATCTTTCAAGAAATTGATAGCTTAGAGAAAGATCTCAGCAAATGGAAGGAAATGAAAGATCTCAAAAAGAGTACCCTGATATCTATCGGTGTCATCTCCAACAAAGATTCCTATGTTGAGATCAAGGAGTCAATGATCTTCAGGATTCAGGTACTCAAGGATCTAATTGATGATCTCAAAGCTTTCAAGGAAGCTAGTGAAAAGAGTGACCTGAGCCTGCTGAACAAGTTAGAAGAGCTGCCATGCAACTTGACTTCCAAGGACCATCAATTCCTTTCGACAGAGGAAATGATTCAGAGTTTCGAAGGGATGATCCAAAAAGATTTTGAAGGAGCATCTTTCTCAATGACTTCGGTAGACAACATTTTGGATGCTCAGTTAACTTTGGAGAATTTGAAATCCAGGTTGACTAGCCACTCTAAATCCATCACAGCATTGAAAGACGCACTGATCAGAGCAAGGGTCATCTCCAAGAATGCAATTGTGCTAGACAGCATAGGAATTTAAGCATCAATTTCCATGTACGATGCTCATATGAAGAAGTCTGGCAGCAAGAATTGACTCTCTCTCTCCTTCTCTCTTCTTCTATCCTTATGCATTTCTGTTTCATGCAGAATGCATGCAATTTTGTAAATACGTAATTACATGTAAATATTTTGGAAAATATCTAGAAGTCAAAGATGAGTCATCTTTGACCAAGATATTTTATATTTTATTATTTTTTGTTTTTGAGGGTTTTCTCCCTATATATAGTGGAGACCTCATTTGTAAATGATCTTGGAGAAATAAATAGCAAACACTCTGCTGAAATTGAAGCAATTTTTGAGACTTTGTGCTCAAATTTGTAAATCATATTCTATTGAATGAATGAGAAACAGGTTATTTCAGACTTTGTGTTGAGATTGTCTGTGTTGTTTGGGAAATAGTTCTTATGTCTCTTTCCTGGTAATATCTTATTCATCTGATTTAATAAGCAAAGTGGGTGTGTTTATTTTATCTGAGGGTGCTTCTAGAGGGTAGAAGATAGACTTTGTGATGCTTTTACCTTTGAGATTCTTTTATCTTTTGTAGTTTTAGGTGAAGACTTTGTGCTTCACTTTACTCTATGGTTGTACTTGTTTCGAATCCGTGAAGGATCTACGGAAGACTTTGTGCTTGCGTGAGCATTCTTATGACTTTATTCTTTAGGTGATTTCTCGCTCTCTGTTTAATACCATTCCTGAAAGAAGAGGAATGTTATTAGCATTAGACCAGGATTTTCTCCCTTTTGTTCTTTATACATTACTTTTGAAAAAAGAGAAGCAGATGCTGTTATACCACCCCCATGTGCTATTTTTTGCTTAATTATATATATGCTTATAGCACATAAATATTGATAGGGAACCTCCCCTTGATGAGAGGAGAGATTTACCTCATGTAGATCTGGTAAAGCCACACTCCTCGTGGTGTAAATCTCCCTTATGCTGTGGCTGATATCCCCATTTTGTCATCAATTAGTTGACGACAAAATATTCACCCAATAGTTTTTGGCGACTCTGTTGGGGAACGGATGTGCAGTCTGAAACCTCAAGTTTTAGATTGAAGCAGTCCTTACCCTTCTCCATTGCATAGTCTGGTGACTCCGTTCTATATCTTACCCATTATCATTCTAGCCTTACCACCTACCTGCGTTACATTATCTGGTCTGTGAAACCAGAGCCGCTGGGGAGAACGTGCATTTTGAAGCTTCAATCTTCAATTTGAAATAGTTTCAGTCCCATTTTTGTTTTAAAAACCTAGCAACTCCATGATATACCAGAAGTCAGATATCTAAAGGCATTGTTGACCCTGTGTTTGAGTTAGCGCAATAGAGTAATTTTGATCTATTCCCTTCATCAACCTCTATTCAACGATCTAGGAGTTTTCCTTCTAGCCTTGGCAGATCGCCAACACGAGGTAGAACTCTTTTTCCCACTGTTAATCGCCACCTCCTTATAAACACTCCACCAAAGTTTGTTATCCCACCTTTTAATCCTCTTATCATAATGGCTCAAGGCCCATGGGGTAATTCCTTCGGCCCTCTTAACTTGACCCCACCTCTGCATGAACTACCTCATAGTTCTAGGAAAAATTTTCCTAAGTTTTTTGGTGATGGGAAGGTTCATCCTGATGAACATGTTGCTGCCTTCTCCATAGCATGTGGCATAATTGGGGTCAAATTTGAAGATGTGGCAGTAAGACTCTTTGTGGAAACTTTACAAGGAGCTGCCGTGGATTGGTTTTATCACCTGCAGGCTGGGTCAGTAACAAGCTGGGATACGCTCAAGTCTAAATTCGAAGCTAGATTTAAACCCACTGAGGATGCGCACGCTTTGTTGGTGCAACTAACACAATTGAAGAAAGAATCCCAGGAACCCATGAGGGATTTCATAGCTAAATTCAACAAGTTGAGGAACCGAATTCCGATCGTGGCCCAACCCACACCGAAAAATCTCAAGTGTTTTTTTATCAACTCACAGCTTCCCGAAGTAAGTTTCTTATTGAGACGAGCTAGCCCTATGGACCTAGCCTTGGCTCAAGGTTTGGCTACTGAGATTGAATATGATCTTATCTTGGCAGACAAGATCAGGAAAGAGTCTAGTAAAAATAAATTCCCTTCATCTGTTAAAAGCTCTTCTACAGGCACTACAGATCCTATGGTGCAAAAATTAACAAATGAACTGATAGCTTTGAAAAGATAGATTGCCCAAGGTACATCCACTCTTACCTATCGAGATGCACCCAAGAGGACATTCAAGAATCAACAATATCAAGGTAATACTGCCCAGACCCAAGGGCAATCAAACTGCCTACCTCCCCCTTCAGGAAGATTAGCCATTGAAGCAACACCTACCAATTCAGTGATTGGATACCTAGAGGCTGAGCACGACAACTCCTTTCAACCACAGCTAGACCAACAAGAAAATGCTAACCTCTTTGATGAACAGGATGAGGAATTAGCTGGCGACTCCAATATTGGTTTTTTGGATTATCAAGATGAAGCCGAGGGTAAAGGAGAAGATTCGGAGGAAACTTACGCTATTTTTACCAGATCTCAAAATCAGTCGGCTTCACAAACTAACAAAGGAAAGGTAGATGAAGAACCCTGGCAAGCAGTTTCTATAGCCAGACGTGGGACTCCATTACCTCTGCAATTAAAAGATCAGATAACTCATAAAAAAGTAAGTACTCCCAATCACCCGATATTCCTCTCTTCTGCTACTCAGGCTAGTGGAGTACCCTTCAAAGCCTTTGATGATGGAATTTCTTATTCTATTGCAACTACTTTTAAATCATTTGATATAATTGATCATGCTAGAAAGATTAAAATTTAAATGACAGAGGTTGAGTATTTAAGAGCTAACCTAGAATAGTTTGATAGGTTAGCAGAGTATGTTAAAAATAAAGTTGTCTCTGTAGGATAAGATTATTTGAAAGTTTTTCCTGATCCCCCCAAAGACAAACCAGCCCAAAACAATCTGGTTGTGACTCCTCCTGTCGCTCCCAGAAAAATAGAACCTTTTTATGTTTCCCTACTCATAAATGGCTACAAACTGAGTAATTGTATTATAGACTCTGGGGCTTCAGATAATGTCATGCCTGCCAAGGTGGCAGATTCTCTCGGCCTAACTTTGACCAAGACTTTTGGAAGGTGTTTTTCCATGGAAAACAAACAAGTTCCTCTCCTTGGCCAAATAAAAGATGCCCAATATGCCTTTGCGACTTTTTTGAAAAAGCGGATAAAAATGACGGTTCTAGTAGCCGATGTTCCAGCATCTTACGGCATCCTGCTTGGGCAAAATTTATGTAAGGATGTTGGGGGTGAGTTAAGCATGGACCTATCAGAAGCAAGGATTCCAGTCCAAGGCATCATGAAGAAATTGCTTCCTGAAAAAGAAGCCAAGTACGTAGTTACCCATTCCACAGCGCCTGAAGCTCAAATTTTATTTGAGTCTTCAGGCATGGGCACTTATTTCTTATCCACAGACGAGATCCACAGTGCATTAGATGAAACTCCTACTGGTGGTAATTTGGGTTTATTTTTAGCTAACGCGAAGGGTGGAATGCCCAAGCAAAATGAACACATGAAATAATCCTTTCCCCAAAATAGGAAAGTTTGTATGAAAAAAGTAATACTTGATGAGCTATGGACCTTGGAGTTTGACGATAGTTGCTCTTCTACTAGATCAGGAACTGGAGTTGTGTTGGTATCCCCTTAGGGAGAGATTACCCCTTTTTCCTAAAAATTGCAATTCAACAATACTAACAACATAGCTGAATATGAATCCCTGTTGCTTGGACTACAGGCTGCCAAAGAAAAGGGCATTAGGAAACTCCATGCTAAAGGAGATGCTGAGTTGATAGTCTGTCAGGTAAGGAACCTCTATCAGACCAAGAATGAGAGGTTGTGCCATTATCGCAATCTGGTATGAGATCAGATCAAAAAATTTGATGCCTTCAATATCTCTGCCATTCTGAGGGAATTCAATGATCGAGCAGATGCATTGGCTGTCTCTGCCACCCTCCTGATTCCCCACCTAGATTTTAAGGGAGATAAGTATATTATTGAGCTGGTTTTCCGACCAAGTGTACCAGACAATGCCGACCACTGGCAAGTGTTTAATAATGATGATCAAATCATCACCTTCTTGGAGCAAAAGGACACTTTCAAACAACTATTTTTTGAAGGTAGTGAGCCCCGAGAGTGTGGATTAACCCCTGACACCCAGGTTGATACAGGTGAGGATTTTTTACAACTCAAAGAAAATAAAATTCCCAAAGGTTTGGTTTCCTTAGAAAAGCTTTTTGATAATCATGACAGGTTTGTCAAACAACAACGAATAGATTCAAGTTCTTCTCAAGATTTTGATCAAGTCAACTTGGGGACCAAGCACGATCCTAAGATGGTAAACATTGAGAAATGCTGCACTTTCGAAGAAAGGTTAGAGCTTGCTAGTTTACTCTGCCAATATAGGGATGTGTTGGCCTATTCTTATGATGACTTGAAATCTCTTAAGCCACATGACATCTGTCATGACATCCCCTTGAAAGCCAACTCTATACCTTACAAATAGAAATCCAGACAATATAATCCAAAAATCTCAGGTATTATTTTAGCTGAAATACAAAAGATGATGGATGCTCGGATAATTTTTCCAATCCATCACTCAACATGGGTTGCTAACATAGTACCCGTCAGAAAGAAAAATGGTGAGATTCGAATCTGTGTAGATTTCAGGAACTTGAATCAGTTATCCTTAAAAGATAACTACCCCCTTCCCATTATGGATCAAGTCTTACAGATGGTAACAGGTTCAGAAATGTTATCAATGCTTGACGGTTTTTTGGGGTACAATCAGGTTGAGGTTGGGAAAGCAGATCAACACAAGACAGTGTTCACCACACCCTGGGGCACTTTTGCTTACCGCAGGATGCCTTTCAGTCTGATAAATGTAGGCACCACTTTTCAAAGAGCCATGGATCTTGCTTTCAAAGATTTGATAGGAAAATTCATTGTAGTGTACCTAGACGATCTGACGATTTTTTCAAAACAACGTTTGGAGCATGTTCACCATTTGCAAAAGGTACTGGAGCGCTGCCGTCAAAATGGCATCTCGTTAAACCCAAAGAAATCCATCTTCGGAGTGACTGAAGGGAAACTTCTCAGACACATAGTGTCCCGAGAAGGCATTAGAATTGATTCAGAAAGAGTTAGGTCCATCCAGGAGCTTACTCTACCTACCAGCAAGATCGTAGTTCACTCTTTCTTCAAAAAGGTGAATTTTCTTAGGAGATTTGTTCCTGAATTTGCTGAGAAAACCCGTCACATTGTCAACATGATGAAGAGCAATGCCACATTTAGGTGGACTTCTGAGGGCAAATCAGCGTTCAAAGAAATTAAAGAAGCAATTGCTCGGGCACCAGTCTTGGTCTGTCTGGACTATACTAAAAGTTTCAAGATATATAGTTATGCCTCTGAGCATACACTGTCAGCTATTCTGGTTCAACCAAATTTAGAAAATGTAGAATCTCCTATTTCATTCATGAGTTGCCCACTCAAAGATCACGAGTTGAAATATTCTCTTATGGAGAAACATGCATACACCGTGGTCAAGGCTGTCAAGCATTTCAGGTTTTATATCCTGAATTCTCACACCAAAGTTCTCGTACCAGATACAATAATAAAATCTATTTTGACTTAGCAAGAATTTGGTACAAAGAGAGGTAACTAGATTGCCAAGAATTCGATCTGGACATCAAACCAACCAAGCTTGTACGAGGAAGGGGTCTCTGCCAATTGATCACCAACAACATTCCAGATGAATTAAAAAGTGAAGAACAAGATATCAAAAGTGTGCCCACAGTTCTCTTTATCACCACTACTGATGAGTGGTATTCTAACATTGCTCATTTCCTAACATATGATGAGTGTCCTGTTCATCTTTCTTTGAAAGAAAAATGGAATTTTAAATTGAAAGCAGTTGGTTATGTTCTATGGGACAATGGTCTTTATAAGAGAAACTTGGCTGGGGCATTTCTTCATTGTGTTGACAAAGCTCAACAAGAAAGACTTTTAGAATCTTTCCACGATTTGGCCTGTAGAGGACATTTCTCTGCACTGGTGATGGCACATAAAATTCTATGAGCAAGGTACTATTGGCCCACACTTTTTTAGGATGCTTACAAATGGGTGCATAGGTGTGAGTTGTGTTAGCAATTCGTTGGAAAGCCTAAGCTGCCTACTTTGCCCCTCAAGCCAGTTGTGATCAAGGAACCATTTCAGCAGTGGGGTATTGATTTCATTGGTGCAGTTAACCCATCTTCGAGTGTCGAACATGATTATGTCCTCACCGTGATGGATTATTTTACTAAGTGGGTGGAGGCCATACCAGCCAATCATGCTACATCTGAAGTAGTATGCAGCTTTCTCAAAGAAAATATCATCTCCAGGTTTGGGGTTCCACTAAAAATTGTGACAGATAATGTGGCCTATTTTTCATCACATGAAATTACTCAATTTTGTTTCCATTATGAGATTACCTTATCTCACACTTCAGATTATTTCCCTCAAGGATATGGACAAGCAGAATCAAGTAACCGGAACCTGGTCACCATTATCAAGAAATTGGTGGACGACAATCAAAGAACATGGCACAAAGCTTTGTATGACACTTTATGGGCTGACAGGATAACACCCAAAAGAGCTATAGGTATGTCACCTTTCCAAATCCTATATGGATAAAATGCAGAAATTCTCATTACCCTTAAACTACCAACACTCAAATTAACCAGAGCAATCGAAGACTCAACCTTTGAAAGCTCAGTTGATAAGCAGATCATGTGTCTGACCGAGCAGAATGAACAACGAGTTATGGTGGTGGATCAGATCAAGGAACATCAGGATCGGGTGAAAGCACTTTTTGATAAGAAAGCTAGAGTGCGTGACTTTCAAGTTGGAGATCAAGTCTTGTTATGGGACAAGCGATGAGAACCAAAAGGGATGCACGGCAAATTTGACTCCCTATGGAGGGGTCCGTTCACCATTCGACAGCTCTGTGGTGAGGCCAAATTTTTGTTGGAGTATAAAGATGGAACACCATTTACACTACCTCATAATGGGCAGCATCTAAAGCTTTTCAACCTTTGAAGCTCAGATGAGTCCGTTTGTAAAATATGTATAGTTCTTGTGTTTCATCTATTTTTCTTTTTCATTTTTCGCTCGACTCCATAGCCCAATGGCTTGGATGAAGGCACTTAGAGACTGGATTCTGCTTTTTCTAATCATTTTGATTAAACAGAAGTTCCCCAATAGGAGCCAGCTATTGTTTACAAAATTAGCTTAGCTCATTTTTTAAAACAACCCCCCTGCGAAACTTGTCCATTTCGTCTTTTGCCTCTCTAAGTTCATTTTTCGATACAATTTTTATAAATCATTTTCGTCTTGTCCTTGGAATGAGGAGTGGTTACTATCTCATCTAGGTCAAGTTTTCCTTTCCCCTTTTTTTCTCTTTCCAGAGTTGGTCTCTTCTTTCTTTTCTATGCAAAGGTGGCGAAATACGCCACCTCTACATTTCTCTTCTTTTCTGTGCAAGGGCGGCGATTTTCGTTGCCTCTGCACATTTTTTGCAAGGGCGGTGATTTTTGCCACCTCTGCATGTTTTCTGCAAGGGCAGTGATTTTTGCCGCCCTTGCACTTTGACTTGCAAGGGCAGCAATTTTCGCTGCCCCTGTAAAGAGACCGACAGCATGCAAGGGCGGTGATTTTCACCGCCCTTGCACACCTCGATTTCCATGCAAGGCATTAATGGCCACATGCGGTGGGTTGTTGGGGTGGGTTTTTCACCCTATATTTTCTGATTTGAGCCTCATTCCTCTCATTGCTTCCTCCTCTCCTCCTACCTCCTGCACCTGAGTGCCTTAAGCGATGTTTCAAAGCACCAACTCGTGGATCTGACCTCGTGGCACGCACATTTTTCTTAGGTAGGGTTTGTTTTTATGTTTTTCTCAATTTTAGCTGTGTTTTATTGATTATGTTTTATTTCTTTTCTTCTCCCTCTTACCCACGGTTTTTCCGCCAAAGACCTCATGCGGGCGGCATTTTTACCGCCCATGTCTTTTTTTTCAAACTTTCATGCAAAGGCAGTGAAAAATGCTGCCTTTCCACGCTCTCCCCTTGTCAAGAGCAGTGGCAGCAATTTTTTCTGCCTCTGCATTTTTTCAGACATTTTTCTTGTAAGGGCGGTGATTTTCACTGCCCCTACATTCTTCCTGCAAGGGCAGCAAAAATCGCCGCCCCTGCATTCTTCCTGCAAGGGCGGCGAAAATCGCTGCCCCTGCATCCTACCTGCAAGGGTGATGAAAAATGCCACCCCTGTTATTTCTCCCAATTTATGCAAGGGTGGTAATTTTCACCACCCCTGCATTTTTCTTTAATTTTTAGCTAGCTCCCAATTTTTTATTTTTTTTTTCGAGTTGTCCCTTTCACGCATTTTCTTCCTCATTTTCTGCTCCTTGCTAAACCTGGCCTATTTAAGTGATATCCAGTAACCCATATCACTTAAATTGCCCTCTCCCTCTCTCGCTCACTCTTCTTTCATCTGTAATCATGGCAGCATCACCTTCAACAAGCTCCTATACATCTACTCCCATCCAATCAAGACTATCCTCTATGATGGAAGCATCTCCCTCAAAGGTGAAGAGCATGAAATACAAGTACCAGGGCATCTTTCCACCCACATCAGTCACCTTGAATGTCGATGACATTCGAGATACCGAGATCGGCCACATCGACATGGTCGAATTCTTGGAGTGAACCAAGGCAACAAATCCTAGCACTGGGATAAAAAGAATTGTTGAGAGCAACATCCACCTGGTGGCTGCCTTTCCTGTAGCAGAACATCATGCAAAATTTGTCCTCCAGTGCACGCAATTTTACAACAAAGAGAACAGATTGGTCTCAGACCCTAGTGGCGACATGATAATTCAGTTGGACCTTGATTTTATCGACAAAGTTTTTCTGTGTCTGCCAGCCACCGAAGTAACTGAAATTGACTTCGAGAATGCACAAAAGGAGTACGACAAAGACCCAAAAAGGGAAAAGAAGGTCATGACTTATAAATGGCTAAAGACTTCGAGGACCAGTCTCTCTAGATGGCTAAAAAGCTTCCCCAAAAGTGATTTCATCGAAGAAGTTGGTGACTTAATCACCCTCCTCAGTAGAGTACGGGGCCTCCTGTCCTCTTCACAATTCCATGAATGGATGTATCTGTTCATTAAGATCATCCTTCAAGGTAAACAAACCATCTTTTGGGGGGAACAGATCAGCAACACTATCTATGAACAATTGACTAGGGTACAAACCTCCTTCAAATTCTACATGACCTCGTACCTGGTCTATATAATTGTTGCAATGCGATCTTTCCCAGGTTTGACAACAGAGGGAGATAGAAAGACCACCCCAGTCTACTCATACTATCCACAGCTGACGCTTCAAGGGTCAACATGTCATTTTAGGCAAGTAAATGATGCTTTCTTCACCATATTCTTGTGTCTCTTCGATCCTCAGCTAGAATAGAAGAGAATATCAGACGAGGCCTGGACGGTGGTGAACAGTTATGGCTACATGTTCCTCCAGTTCCCTATGTTTTACTATCTTTGGGTGGGTTTCTACCAAGGATACCCTTATATGCTCCCCAAATTCCCTTCAGATAGGTTAGTCATAATGGAGCTTTGCCGACAACTGGTTGTCATGCACACGAAGCAGATGGAACTTAAGAGACCCAGTTTCAAGTTCCCTATCCAGATTGGCAGGTTTTCAATTGCTACATCAACCAAAGCCAAGGTTATGGAAATAGAAATGCAGATGGTTACCATCAAACCATTCAAGAGATGGGAGAAATTTGACTTCAGGGGAGTCAGAGAGAAGATTAGAAGAAAGACTCAGTTTCACGAACCCATGATTGAGGATATCTGGGTGGACCTGAGGACGACTGATGAAATAAGAAAAATGGACTATTGTCGCCTCACATTGGAGCAGATAGAATACCTCAAACTTGCAGAGGTCCCTTTTGGTTTAGTCGATGATGGGAACATCATAAACAATAGGTATCTAATAGAAAAGGTTGCTGGTTCCCCTCTCCCTCTAGTTCAGTGGTCTCAAAAGGAGTTGACCTCGCTGAGAAAAAGATTTAAACCAATATTGGATAACACCGATGATTGGTTAGCAGCAAAAGGGATCACCCTAAAAGAATTCATCACAGGATCAGAGGCTGAATACCAAGCAGAGTTGAAGAGGAAGGTAGAAAACCAAACAAAAGACAAAGGTGATGTTCCTTCACCTTCTAAGCCTCACAAGCCTAGGATCATCTTTGTTTCCAAAAATCCTAAGTCAACACAAGAGCCTAAATCAGCAGATGAAAGAATTAAAGGTCAAAGCCCCAAGGCACAGATAGCTCAACCTATGAAGACATAGGATCAACCTTCAGAATGACCAAGTGTTGGGTCTCCAATCTCACCAGGACAAGCATAGCCGATCCAGAGCACCTCTCCTTCTCCCCCTCAATCTCCTGTAGTGCCTGCTTTTCCTATCTCTCTAATCAGTGTTCCATCTTTCAGAGCTGCTTCCCCTTCTAGGGTTATTTTTGGTGATTCTCAAGGTCCTTCAGCAGGTTCCCCTCGCTCTTCTGGGTCCATTTCGAGTCTATCATCTCCATCTTTCAACATACCACCAAGCCCTGCACCTGAGCTAGAATCATTAGTTGATACAGTTTCACTGGTTACTCCAACTGCAACTACTGCCACCACTAGTAGTGTGGAAGCTGCTACAGTGACACTGACAGAGGCAACCATTGTTACAATAGGTACTTCTCTCCCACCTTGGATGTCTGCTTTCACGCCTAAAAGAAAGAAAATGGCCATCTCCCTAGAGGAATTTGATTTTGGCAAGATAGTGCCGGCAAAAGTAAGGGCTCCTAAGAGGCCAAAAATCCTCTCCAGGTTGGTTGAAGAAAAGGGGCAAAATTTTCTAGAAATTTCCAAGCCTCCTCAAGACGTAGCCCTTGAGGGTTTTGAAATGAGCAGTTATTCCATCTCTCGTGTTGAACTTGGAAAAGTTACTCACGAAGGTGCAAAGAGCGATCTTCAGTCAACAATGGACATTATGGTCCAAAATTTTGACAGGGAAAAGGAGATGAAGGATTTTTATAAAGCCAAGGCTGAGCAGTTAACAGCAGTGATCAAGAGGTTCACTATTCCGACTGAGGCAGCAACTCCAAAGGCCTTTTTTGTGGATGATTCAGTCATTCAAAAAGCCAAAAAGACCTATTTAAAGGGGAAAGTCATGGAGGAATATGTTGAAAGGATGCACAATTAGGGAGTCTCTTTGCTATCAGAAGTTGCAGAAAGAACAGGTAAAATGAAGAGATTGAAAACTCAGGTAGACAATTTTGTCTCCCTTATCTTTCAAGAAATTGACAGCTTAGAGAAAGATCTCAACAAATGGAAGAAAATGAAAGATCTCAAAAAGAGTACCCTGATATCTATCGGTGTCATCCCCAACAAAGATTCCTATGTTGAGATCAAGGAGTCAATGATCTTCATGATTCAGGTACTCAAGGATCTAATTGATGATCTCAAAGCTTTCAAGGAAGCTAGTGAAAAGAGTGACCTGAGCCTGCTGAACAAGTTAGAAGAGCTGCCATGCAACTTGACTTCCAAGGACCATCAGTTCCTTCTAGCAGAGGAAATGATTCAGAGTTTCAAAGGGATGATCCAGAAAGATTTCGAAGGAGCGTCTTTCTCAATGACTTCATTAGACAACATTCTAGATGCTTAGTTAACTTTGGAGAATTTGAAATCCAGGTTGACTAGCCACTCTAAAGCCATCACAGCATTGAAAGATGCATTGATCAGAGCAAGGGTCGTCTCCAAGAACGCAGTTGCGCCAGACAACATAAGAATTCATGCATCAATCGCCATGTACGATGCTCATCTGAAGAAGTTTGGCAGCAAGAATTGACTCTCTCTCTCTCCTCTCTTCTTCTATCCTTATGCATTTTTGTTTCATGCAGAATGCATGCAATTTTGTAAATGCGTAATTACATGTAAATATTTTGGAAAATATCTAAAAGTCAAAGATGAGTCATCTTTGACCAAGATATTTTATATTTTATTATTTTCTATTTTTGAGGGTTTTCTCCCTATATATAGTGGAGACCTCATTTGTAAATGATCTTGGAGAAATAAATAGCAAACACTCTGCTGAAATTGAATCAAATTTTGAGACTTTGTGCTCAAATTTGTAAATCATATTCTGTTGAATGAATGAGAAACAGGTTATTTCAGACTTTGTGTTGAGATTGTCTGTGTTGTTTGGGAAATAGTTCTTATGTCTCTTTCCTGGTAATATCTTATTCATCTAATTTAATAAGCAAAGTGGGTGTGTTTATTTTATCTGAGGGCGCTTCTAGAGGGTAGAAGATAGACTTTGTGCTGCTTTTACCTTTGAGATTCTTTTATCTTTTGTAGTTTCAGGTGAAGACTTTGTGCTTCACTTTACTCTACGGTTGTACTTGTTCCAAATATGTGAAGGAGCTATGGAAGACTTTGTGCTTGTGTGAGCATTCTTGTGACTTTGTTCTTTAGGTTATTTCTCGCTCTCTGTTTAATACCATTCCTGAAAGAAGAGGAATGTTGTTAGCATTAGACCAGGATTTTCTCCCTTTTGTTCTTTATACATTACTTTTGAAAAAAGAGAAGTAGATGTTGTTATACCACCCCCATGTGTTATTTTCTGCTTAATTATATATATGCTTATAGCACGTAAATATTGATAGGGAACCTCCCCTTGATGAGAGGAGATATTTACCTCGTCTAGATCTGGTAAAGCCACACTCCTCGTGGTGTAAATCTCCCTTATGCTGTGGCTGATATCCCCATTTTGTCATCAGTTAGTTGATGACAAAATATTCACCCAACAATATATCTCATCACTTTCTCATCCACATCATTGTAAGGAATCAAAGGAATCTCCCTCTTGAAACCCCCTTGAAAATCAACTAGGCTTTGTATGGCTTGTTGCATGAATCAAGAAAGAACATTAATAGTGAATTAAATATCTAGCCTAGTTGTGGTCATATAGATAAAAAATTTAATGAGTTTTATGTATTTAGTAGCATCTACTAAATGTTATTGTAGGTTTTTATTCCATTTAATGGTTTTTCCCTACACATATTTACTTTAAGTAGGTGTTATTTTAGGTCATTTGGGAAGTTAATCCCACATTCATGAGGATGTGTCATCATGTTTATCTTCCACTTATTTATGTACCTTTCCTAAATTTATTTGGATAATTCTTCTATTGCTAGTAATTGAATCCTTGATTATTGAAGACTTACTTCTTCAGGCTCATGGTTGATTTCACTTGTACAAAAAGTATCTCCTCTACATAATTTATTTTTGCATATTACATATAATTATGTTTTATGTCCACTTAGACATTCATATTTGATTTTGTCCTAATCTAACATGGTATAAGAGTATGGTTTCTAGTAACTGAATGCCAAAGATCCTATTATGAAATCTTGATTTTTAGCTTACATGTCACAATCTACCATTTTTTTGACTTAGTGCATTGAAGATTCACCCTTTCTCAAATTTTTATCTTTTTTGGGGTCCTTGGTTGATCTATATTTAGAAAAAAATAAAAAGGGAAAAGGCATATCTTGATAGTGACATTTATTCCTATATATTTTCATAGAAAAATGACTTGCACTATTAGATTCAGAAGGTCCCAAAACCTTATGATCAGTTGTAAATCCATTATGTGTAAATCCATATCACTAGGGTCTTGAATGGAAAAATAATTTCTAGGT
Organism: Torreya grandis; assembly: GCA_037957365.1. Taxonomy (NCBI): domain Eukaryota; kingdom Viridiplantae; phylum Streptophyta; class Pinopsida; order Cupressales; family Taxaceae; genus Torreya; species Torreya grandis. The sequence goes on from JARHVA010004110.1 coordinate 1,437,278, forward strand.
ATTTATGGGTTTATTAAGAAATTTTGTGGGTCTTTCATAGATTTTATAGATCAAATATGAGGTTTTCTTGTAAAGCAAAATTTCTACCATTTTATGCACCTAACAAACTCTCCACTATTATTTTAACTTGCTAGACTTTCCATTGTTTACTACCCCTACTAGACTCCCTTATGTTTCCACTAACTACTAGGGGAGCTTTAGTTTCCACCTTGTCAAAGTAATTACCCATCTTGACATTATTGGAATAATAGATCTTATAATCACTACTAGAAACCCCTAACATCCTAAAATTACACATTTCACACCTAAAATTTAATGCAAAGTGGAGGTTTCTTTTATGAGCTATAATTTCAAACTCACAATTTTTTTAGCCTATAGCTCCTTTTGAGGCAACATTTTCTTTTAAAGATCTATGTATTGGTGTTATTCTTGAACTTTGTAAAATTTAATATCTATAATTTCAAGGGGGTTTCATATCTTATATTTTTAACACTAATTGGTTCAACACACACCTATTACTATAATGGATCATAATCAAGTTCCACTTCTTACAACATTCAACTATCACATGTATAAATCCAAAATAAAAAAATTATTGAAAGGTAAAGGCTTACACTAAATCACTATGGGGATAAAAACATAACTGAAACTTGATGTAGATAAGGTGAAGTTGTTTAATAAAAGTGATGAATACTATGGTTTATTGTGCCTATTAATGTCTCTTGACTTGCTCTTTCATATTAAATCTAAAACTTCTCCTAATGATGTGTGAACCATTTTGGAAAAACTCTTTGGGAAGTAGGACATAAAGAGAGGTCATGATTTGGATAATGAGCTCATCAAATTGAGCCCAACTAATTTTGAAACTATATAAAATTTCTTCACAAAGTTCAAATCACTCGAGTCATAATTAAAACTATGTGGCATAGACAAAAATAATTATCAATTGATTCTTCTTATCCTTTCCAAATTGGGTTCTAATTATTTTGTCTTTGTTTTACCTTTTAGCCACCAATCTTTCCCTAAGATTTTCATGAACCATCTTGTCCTTAAATTATTTTTATATTGATTTGACTCAAGAATAAGAAAATTTTGTTCAAATGGGTACACTAAATTACTCCAAATCACATACCTTAATTTTGAGTCATGAAAGAGATAAGGCTTATAGTAGTAAAGAGAAGAAACATAACAAGGACCCATAGCAAATAAAGGGTCATAAATCTGATGCTAAGTCCAAAGAATCAACTAAGTCCTCTTCAGATGAGAAACTCAAGAAATAGAGGCTCACATGCACCTACTTTAATAAAATTGATCATGATGAAACCAAAGGTATGAAGAATCAAATTGACCAATTGATGAAGATGATTGAGAAGCACAATATGATTTTCCATGATTCTAAAAATCATATTTTTTAGTGCATGTGTCTTATAAGGCCAAAGATAGTAGTAAAGTAAAATTTAAGGTAAAATCACTTATTTTAATTGCATCCCACCCTTATATCTGGGTGATTGACTTTGGTACATCACATGACCTTTCATCATCCTTGGAAACTTGTTCTATGCCTTCCATTTTATTGGGTGATGATACTTATGCATAAGTTAATGGGAGAGGATTTGTTGAAGTGAATGATGGAAATTTCATGATGTTATATATGTTCCCTAATTTTCCACCAATATCCTTTCTATTTATAAAATCACTCACGTAGAGACAGGTAAGAGAGTTGAGTTCACATCTAATTTTTTGGTTATTAGGGAAGTACAATATGAATTTATGGTTTAATTTTAGAAAGTAGATCATTATTCATGATTTTATACTTTCTCCATTTGGTCTTGATCAACCTTCTACTTAACTGCTCACTCATATAAATGGGGTGAGTAAACTATGGCATGAGTGATTTGGCTATCTCAACTATCTCTATCTAGAACAACTCAATCATAATGACATGGTTTAAGGGTTTAAATGTGTTCATTTTTTTTATGGTGTTTATCAAGGTTTCATATTTGGTAATCATCCCTAATAAAAGTATGACAAAGATAAATCATAGAGAGCTACACATTTATTTGAGCTAGTTTACAGTGACATTGCTAGTCCATTTATAGATCCTTCATTCAATAAGTATAAATACATGCTTACCTTCCTTAATGAATTTTTGAGGTATACTTGGGTGTAATTTATTAAATATAAATATTATGTCATTTATGTTTTTTATGAATTCAAGGTGCTTGTAAAAAAATAATCAAGTAAATCCATCAAGATTTTATGCACAGATAATGGTGGTGAGTATGTCAGTAATCATTTTGAGCAATTCTACACTTTAGAGGGGATTGAAATTTAGCATATAATTCCATATTGACATCAAATAATGGTATTATATAGTGAAATAATATCACCTTGAAGTAAATTACCAACTATATGTTCCACATCAAGTCTCTTACACCTCAATATTAGGCCTAGGCCATCACATGTGCTTTTTATATCTAGAATTGGGTTACTCATAAAGAATTGAAGGATTCACTCCTTTTAAATCATTGAGTGGTTTTAAACACATATTTAATAACTTTTGAGTGTTTTTATATCATATTATATCTTGTATTCCTAAGTATAAAACTAAGGAAATAGAACCTTAGAGTCAGCCTTGCATCTTCATTGGATATCTTGAGGGTGTTAAGGGATAGAGGCTTATCCATAACACCACTCATGATTTGTTTATTGAGATAAGTGTTTTTTTTAATATGTTCCTTTATAATCCATACTTGAAACTTCTCCCTATTACTTATATGCATTGGGATTTGATGATAGTTTTGATGATTCAGATCTGCTTGAATGACTTCATAATGATCTAAATTCCTCTTCTAGTTCTGATGATTAGAGTGGTGATGGGGAGTCATAGTCTCATTCTCATAAAATATATTTATATGATGAGGAATATTATATTGAATTAGACACTATTCCTCTTTGGGATATATAGACACTACATTGGAGATCCATCAGACACCAATCAAACACACTTATGATTCTAAAATGCCCCACATGCATTCGTTGCATTTAATTCTGATCCCAATAATTTTTTGAGGCATAGGAACTCTTGAGTGGGATATTGATATGGAAGAGGAGTATGGTTCATTTATGAGGAATGAAACTTGGGATTTATTCGCTCTTCCTAAGGAAGAATACTTGTTTGATGTAGATAGATATATCAATCAAAATTTGAAGTTGATGGGTCCACATCTAAGTTCAAATAACATTTGGTATAAAAGGGATTTTCTAGAGAACCTATATTAACTATAGAAATATATTTTCCCTAGTTTCAAAAATTAAATCAATCCAAATCACTCTTGTCATTGTCATAACTCATCATTGGTATGTTCACCATATGGATGTATAGAGTGCCTTTTTTCATGATGACCTCAAATAGAAAATATACATGGATTAACCAAAATGATTTTTGGGATATTCTAACTTAGTTTTAAAAATTTGAAAATATATCTATGGCATTAAAAAATACCATAAATATTGGTATGCCAAGATGGAATCCATTCTTATTTTTGTTGGGTTCACTAGAATCCATTTTGATCTAAATGTCTACATTTTGTAATAGGATGAGTTACTATTGATTTTGGTTATTTATGTGAATAACCTATTTATCAAAGGGAGTTATTTATCCACCATTGTAGCTATGAAAACTTCTTTGTCTGATAGGTTCTCAATGATTGACTTGGGATTATTGAATTAATTCATTGAGTTTGAATTTCTTAGTTTGACTTTGAGATCACTATTACATAATCCAAGCATGCTCTTAATTTCATTTCATGGTTTAACATGGTAGACTATAATATAGCTTCAAATTCCTTTCTATATGGTGTGAATCAAGGTTAATTATACTTATCCTTTAGATGATACTACCTTATATTGATAACTTGTTGGTAGTCTCATCTATTTTGCACACACTAGACATAACATTTCATATACAACATATATAGTCTCTAGATTTATAGGATCCACATGAGCTACATTGGAAATAAGATAAGTGTATTATCCATTACATTTATGAGACTCATAGTTTTGGGATTCACTATAGAGTGGGAATTGATGTTGAATTTATTGGGTATAGAGATTCAAATTGGAATTTATTGGGTATAGAGATTCAGATTGGGATGGTGATATTCAAAATCATAAGTCTAATTTAATCTATAGTTTATCACTTAATTTAGGACTAATTAGTTGGTCAATAAAGAAGAAAAATGATATTATTTTATCTTCTATAGATATAGAATATAGAGGTTTTATTAATTTTACCATTAAGTCTATTTGGCTTCAAGGGATTCTCATTAAGTTTGGTATCTAGTTTCGATGACCAACAATTATATTTTGTGATAACTAAAACACAATCCATATTTTTAGGAATTTTTATCATCCATAAATAGACCAAACATATAAAGACTCACATGCATTTCATTTAGGAACTTATTGTTAGAGTATGGGTTATTTATTTTTTCCATATTTATTTATTATGGTATTTTACCCCTCACTTGGAGTTTTCCTACTTTCAAGGAGAAGCTTATTAAGGTGTATAATTTGAATGGATGACTAGGAACTCCCTTGACCAACTATTCTAAGTATGGGATTTATTCCTCTTTATTAGCTCTATTGAACACCTTTTGTAGATGAGTTACTTTTCTATTCTGAGGGTTTATTAAACACATTTTGTGTAGTAGTTACTCAACACTCTCATATATGTACATCTCACTTGGTGAGATTTATATTTTAATGGAAGATTAGTTTTGCTATTATTTTATCTTGTGGAATATTATCACATATTTTTTTAATTTTATTTTAGTTACATTATAGTGTGCATCTAATTGGTTTATGTGATCACTCTACTTATGCATTCAACTTATTCAGACCTTAGACTCATCCTTGATATGGTATCATAGCCACCCCAGTAATTTGTGTCTAGATTTTTTATTATTGTAAGATTTATTTTTAAATCATGAGATTTTTTATACTATATTATTAGGAATTTTAGAGGGTTTTAAAAAAATTCATGTGTTTTTTTGAAATCTTAAAACCTTGGGATTTGTGCCCAAAGTGACTAAAAAAATTATAGGGTGTTTTTTGCATGTAACTATGTGGGATCTAGTTTTCTTTGGCTTAAGTTTTATATTGGGTATTGTAAATAGACCCTTCTCTCTCTTTGTAGATACACAAGTTGTATTTCATAAATTTGGAAATAAAAAAAGAGAGGACATTTTGTCTCAAAACTAGAAGAGTCACGCACATAAATATTTGGTTATTGGAAGTGGATCCTTTCATAGCCTATTCTATGACCCTTTTATGGCCATTGACTTCTAATTTCTCAAGATGTATTTTTGGTTGTGCCTGACATCTTTTTGAGTGTGTATTATATTTTCAAAATTATGGGGGTTTAACATTTAATAGTTCAAGGAGGGGCGATGTATTATGTTTCTAAGTCACTTTTCATTTTGTTTTACACTTCTATTTCTATGATAAACAACAACCTCAACTACAACAACTACACTATATTTATGCATAAAATGGATACAATTTCAATTAACCCTCTAATGCCATTTAATTATCATGAATGGAAAATTAAAATGAAAATTATTTTAAGGATCAAAGGTTTATATCACATTATAATGGGGCTAAAAACTCAACCAATTATAGATACAAAAAAATTTAAGTTGTATAATCGTATTGACCTATGGGTTGTTGTGTCTTTATGTGTTTCTTAATCTCTTATTTCATATAAAACCTTCTAAATCACCCAATTAAGTGTGGACCATTTTGGAAAATATATTTGAGAATCAAGATGTGATGAGAGCTCATGATATATAAAATGACTTATCAACCTAAGTCCTAGCAACTTTGACACCCTTTAGGATTTATTCACCAAGTTCAAGTCTTTGAGATTGTTAATGTGGAATAGAGAATAAATATGAAAAAAAAAATTATTTTTATACTTTCTAATATAGTTATTGATTACTCAGTCTTTGTCTCTACTTTCCATGTCACTCAAAGTGATTTGGGAATTATATGGAAAATTTCCTCTTTAGATTCTTTTATTGCCAACTCGACTAGGAATAAGACAAGTTGATACATATGGGCACATTTATTTCATTAAAACCTCAAGCCCTAATTAGTGGGATTGGAGAAAAAGACCTAAAACAAAGAGAAGAATAAAAATAATAAGGATCAAAAATAAGAAAGAATCAACCTCTACCAAAACAACCACTAAAACTACTTCTTCCAATGAAAAACCTAAAAAAGATAAGGTTAAGTGTGCCTATTATAAGATAAATGGACATGATTAACATAAATACATGAAGAAATATACTGATCACTTGACTCATCTTCTAGAGAAAAAAAATAGGTTTTCATGATTCTATCAAGTAGAATTCACCAACATGATTATTTTAAGGCAAAAGACAAAGAGAAAGAGAAAGAAAAGGGAAACGATCTTATAGCAGTTGTATCTCCAACTTATTCATGGGTTATTGATTTTCATTCTTCCCACCATATGGGCTATTAAAAAGTTGATTTTTCTTCCTTAAATCCTTATAACATGTATTCCATACTTTGGGCGATGATACTTTAATACAAGTTATAGGGAGAGGGTTTATTGAAATGGATGGAGGAACATTCAATAATGTTCTAAGTGTTCCATCACTTTCAAATAATTTCATATCAGTGTAAAAAATCACTCACATTAGTAAGGGCATGAGGTAGAGTTTTCACTATATTTATTCATAATAAATTATTTACATAGTGATTCTATAGTGATAGTGAGTAGGGAAAATCATCAATCCAAGTTATATACCTTCTCACATTTTTCACCTGATTCTTCTTTGACTATATTGCTAACTCATTTAGATGGAGTTATAAAATAATGGAATGAGTGGTTGGCCACCTCAACTACCTCTACCTAGAACAACTCAACAAAAAATGGTATGGTCATAGGCTTACCTCGAGTTCATTTCTCTAAGGTTCTTTGTGAGGGTTCCCTTGGAAAGCATCCCAAAGAGAAATTTGATAAAGGCAAAGCTTTGATGGATTCACATGCATTGGCTTTAGTACACAATTATGTATCTAAGCCTTTTCTTAGTTTATATTTCAAAAGGGATAAGTATATCCTTAATTTCATTGATTATTTCTTGAAATACACATGGGTCCACTTCCTTAGGCATAAATATGAAAGTTTTAAGACTTCAATGTTCTTGCAGAGAAATAATTTGAGAAATGCATCAAGGTTTTTAAAACTAATAATGGGGGTGAGTATGTCAATAAATTTTTTGATAACTTTTTCACAATAGAGGGGATTTATTTATAGTGTATAATTTGATATAATCTTGAATAAAATGGAGTTAAAAATCACAAGAATAGGTTCTTTAAAGAGATGGTGAATTGTATGATTCACTATAATTCATTGACACCTCACTATTGGGTCAAAGCTATTAATTGTGCCTTATACATTCAAAATAGGTTTCCTCACAAAGATTTAAAAGGTATAATTCTCTTTAAATCTTGGCACAAAAAGAAACCCATAGTTGAGTACTTTAGATTTTTTACATATTCAACTATGGCACACATACCAAAGAAGAAACACAAATCTATGAAACCTCAAAGTAAGCCTTGCATCTTTAAAAATTATCTAGATGGTGTCAAGGGTTACCACCTTATTTATTAAACCACACATGAGTTATTTATATAGAGAAGTGTTCAGTTTTACGAGAGTCCCATAGACTCAACACTTGACACTTATCCCACTTTATTGGACTCACTTAGATTTAATTCAAATGATTCAGATCTACTTGAGCATATTACAGAGGTTGAAGACACTTATTCTATTTATTAAAGTGAGAGTACCAATGGGGACTAATCTTCATCCACATCTAACCACACTGAAGAGGATGATGTTTCTCTACCTAACTCATCCACTTTTGGTCTTATTTGGGCTAGGTAAACATTTTAGAGTACATGTACATAGGTTTTGGATACTTTAGATGATAGACAAACGCATTCATATTTTTAGAGTGGTTCACATGATTTATATGCCTATACCTTAGATCAAAATACCTTTATAGAGGCATCAAGTATTCTTGAGTGTGATCATTCCATGCATGAAGAGTATAACTCCTTAATCAATAATCATACTTAATATTTGACACTTTTTCCTAAGGGAATAAATATGTTTTGATGTAGATGGATATATCAAACCAAGTATGTAGTATATGAGCCCATTGATAAATTTAAGGTGTATTTGGTTGAAAGGTGTTTCTCATAGGTTCTTGGCATTAACGACATAGGGAAATTTTCACCATTCACCAGGATGAACTCCATAAAATTCACACTTTCTATTACCATATCCAATCATAAGGATGTTCATCAAATGGATGTGAAGAGTGCCTTTATTCATGGTGCTATTAAAGAGGATATTTGGAGTAACCTTTGGGATTTATTGAGGATTCTTACCTTTTATGCAGACTCCAAAAATATATGTATGGATTCAAATAGTTCCCTTAGTTTTGGTACTCCAAGCTGGACTACTTATTATAATAAGATTCACCATATGTCATTCAGATCTAAACATCTATCTCTTATATTAAATGATTTGCTCTTGATTTTGGTTATTTATGTTGATGATATTTTGATCACTGATAGTTCTTATTCATCCATTAAAGTGGTGAATAGGGATCTTCAAGACAAATTTTCCATGATAGACTTAGGAAGATTATATTACTTCTGTGGGATTCAAATTTCTCAATTTGACTCAGGATATACTTGTTTGGTTTCACATGGCTGAATATAACCCAATTATAACTCCCTTTATATTTGGAGTCAATCTTGAGGAATATTATACTTCACCTTCGGTATATGTTACCTTGTATCGATAACGTATGGGTAGCCTTATCTAATTGACACATTCTAGAACTATCATATCATATGTAGTGGGCCTTGTATCTAGATTCATGTAGGAACCTCATGAGATACATAGGAAATAAATAAAGAGGATCTTTACTTAAATTCAAAACACACATAGATTCAATATTCACTATAGAGTTGGTACTGACATTAACTTTACTATCTACAATAACTCAGACTGGGATGGTGATATTTAAAATTACAAGTCCAGTTTAGGTTATAGTTTTTCCATTAGTTTAGGTTTGATTATTAGGTGAATAAATAATTAAAATATTATTACTTTATAATCTATTGAGATATAGTATAGAGGGGTTATCAATGTTACCATTGAGGCCATATTATATTAGGGGATTATCATAGAGTTTGGTATCGACTTTAGATGACCTGCCATCATCTACTGTGACAACCAAAGTACTATTTAGATTTGTAGAAACTCAATCCAACATTGATAAACCAAACATATAGAGATTCACATGAACTTAATCAAAGAGATCATTCATGGGGACATCATTGATCTGATATATTTCTAGACAATAGAGTAACATCAAACATCTTTAGTACACCTTTCATAGAGAGAAAGTATATTCACTTGTGGGATTTTTTTGAGGTTCAAGATACTATAACATCATCTTCTAGGGGGGATTTTAGCCTCCTATTTTTATGTATCTATTTTTTGGGGGGAGTTTTTTCCTTTGGGTTTTTTCATTTTCTCTACTTTACTAGAGATTAATTTGTAAATGGGTACCTCATTAGGCCTAGTTTTGAGGGCCCATTTATTTACACTATCCACCTAAGCTATGATTATGGGGGTGTTAGAGTAGGGGTTATTTAATTTTCCCATATTTATTTATTATGTTATTTTTCCCTCACATCATTGATCTATGCTACATATAGACTATGGAGTAAATTTTTAATATATTCACCAAATCCATCACTTAGAGTAATTATATTAAATTGAACACTCTTCTTAGGGTTCATGTAGCTCTATCATCTTCCTTAGAGGGGGGGTGTGAGAATTAAATTTTTTATTCCATTTAATGGTTTTTACCTACACATGTTTTTTACCTTGTTAAGGTGTTATTTTAGGTCATTAAAGAAGATAATCCCACATTCATGAGTATGTGTGATCATGTTTATATTTCACTTATATATGCACCTTTGTTAAATCTATTTTGGTTAATTCTTATATTTATAATAATTAAATATTTCAATTATTAAAAACTTACTTCTTTAAGTTCATGTTTTATTTCAATTATACATTTATCTCATCTGCATAATTTCTTTTTGCATATTACATAGATTTATGCATTGTGTCTACTTAGACCTCAATCCTTGATTTTGGCTTAATCTAACACTAAATTTGTGGTATCTTATGTAATAAATTTTATATTTTATTCCATGGCTATATGAAGAGGATTATAATATTTCATTCAAAACTTACTCAAAATTTCACCAATGTAAATTTGTTGAGTGATGAAAATATACTTTCCTTTTTAAATCACATAAATACCTAAATAGTAATGAATATAACCCATATATTTCATTTCAAATCCTTTCATCGACTCTGAATTGAATTTTATAGTATATATCCCATTTTTTCTTGTGATGAATAGATCATCCACATAAACCATTAGAAACATAACTATTTTGAAAAAAAGAGTTGCATCTTGAAATCAAAACATTTGAACTTTATGCTTAGGAGGTTTTGAGTTATTTTTATTACCATTATCTTAGGGATTGTTTCAAAACATATAATATATTTGATGAGAAAAAATAAATTTATCATCATAAGAGATGTCATCTTCTGTGAAACTAAAAAGTACACAACAGACATTGATCAACAATCAAATCAACTAGATAATTATTCTAATTTTGATATTTTCAAAGAGGTTGATATGTAGGTTATAAATAGTGGATGGGTAACTAAAATGAGTAAATAATTGAAAACACCACTTTGGATGCTGAAACACTTTTAAAAATCATAAAGTAGTATGCCTTCCTATGGGTTAGAAATTGGGTGAATATGTCTCACAACAATTAAAAAAAATAGAGAATCAAGATGTCATTTAGATGTTACTAACACTTAAAAAACTAAATCACCTCCTATAATAGCTACAACATAGTATTGAATAATAAAATTCTATTTTTTTGGTGAAAATGATGAATTAGAATGAACTATGCAAAAAAAGAGAATGGAGAAAATAATATATGAAACATGCACTCTGATAACAATGTCAAGCCATAAATGGAATGAAAATAAAATAATTATATTTTGTTAAAAGTAAATTTATTGCATTAATCAATGGAATGGTATATTACAATTATATATAGTTGATCATGTGACTATTTATTTCATATTCCATGAAGACTATTCACCCTTTTATGTGAACTTTATATCTACCACTATGGGATAAAATCTCTTATATAATTACTCCTAGGATTAACATTATTAAAATAATATTACATTTCCAAGTCTAACTAATGTGCTAGTGTGTGACCATAATACAATGAATTTAAAACCTAGGTGGGGAATAAGGTAGAAATTCACTTGGTCCCTCATTCCCAAAATTATACAAAACTAATTGATATTTCATGTGTTGAGACTTACTATTGGTTTACAAAGAATCTCTTTACACTATTTTCCTAGGAAACATTATTAATCATGGAAGTATTAAATTCATTTCTAAAGTTCATGATATTGTTATTTGATTATAAATTAGATGCCCATCACTTTTTTGAATGTGTTGTACAATATCCTCACCAAATATTTCATTCTCCAACTACATTAATTTATAATTTCCATTATTAAACAAGAGAAAAAATTATTCATTAAAATTAATTATACTCTTTATAATATTATTATAGTCTATAAATGAATAGAGAGGGATGAATCCTCTAAAAAATGAGTCTAGTTCCTCAAACTGTAGTTTGAGAAGGCCTATAACCCTATTCATTCAAATTTTCATGTTCAAAACCTTAAAAGGGTTTGTATTTTTTTATGATAAATCATGTTTATTGAGACTATTAGAACCTTAGGTTGGCACCTTCCAAAATGGGGGATCAAGAAAATAAATTAAATTGGTGGATTAATTGTTGAAATGTTATTCTGGTTACTTATCTTCAAAAGGCAAATACAATCTAAGGCAAAAAATAAGAAAGGTAACATAATATATACTCTTTTGGATCTATGAAACCAAGGGGAGAGACCTTATACAAATATATAAATATCATGTAGTGTATGCTTATCTTCAATTATAAAAAAAAATATAGTATACTTGTCCCCAATGATTATTTCACCCAATTAGCTATCACTATAAAAATGACCATAATCTACTCAAAGTTTAGAAAAATATTTCAACTTATATTTGTGGACTAAAATACCCATAACTTGTAGTATCTAAAGGTTAATTCTCACACACATAAATGAGCTAACAAGAATGAATCATATTTACAACAATAGATACCTCTTACATAATATGCAAAAAAAGGAAAGGAGTTCTCAAGGGTTTTTTTTAATACAAAAACAAATATAATAAAAGAGACCTCTATATAATATTCATTTTAAATAAATGGAGGCCTCATAAAAAAAGTTAATAAAAGGTTATAAAGAGGTGATGTAATCAACTATGACTAGTGTTATGATCAATTACTTATTTCTATTTGGCCATTATTCCTTAGATTTTAATGAAAATATAAGTGATAATGAAAATAAACAAAATAAGTTAAATGATTATTATAAATTTTTCAAAACCCAGATACAATATAAAAAACCACAATGATATCTTTTTATTTATCAAAATAATGTATTATAAATCACTAAAAAAATTAATAAGAATATTTGGTTAAGCCTCACATAGTTTTTTACAATCCATTCATAAATTTAGACACATAACAAGACAACATACATCGATGCCTACTTATTTTTTGAATGATTCATGATATACCATGGGAAATAAAAGACACTAAAACTGCATAAGGATTTTTACAACTCCATTAATCAATAAAATTAAACATTGGGGATTATAACTTCATAACCAAGTGATAATTTCAATAACTACATAATTTAGCTAGTTAGAGAACATTTCTTTGATTTTTTATAACACATTACTCCTTGAATCATGAAAATATTTCATTGATAGGAAGATAAAGCCTAGATAGACTCAGACCTAATATATTATAATTTTACTATAGACCTAAAATAAAATTAGCTAGAATATCTAGATGAATGATAACTTCATCCATTTATAATTTCTCCCTTTCACTAAAGAACATTCCAGATAAATTATCATCAAGGGTAGGGGAGAGAATAATTAATTGAATAAAAATTCATCCCATTCTTAACCAATATAAAATACTCATTGAATAAGCATAGATTATTCAATTGATCTTGTGGGACATTAAATTAAGAAGACATAAATTTCACTTGATAAAAAGATATTTATAGTTACAATTTTATGAAGTTGATAGTGGGGTGATTTGTGATATCTTTAGTGTTTACAAATCATTATGTATTCAATTATTTCATTTATCCATGAGGAGTAACAAAGATGTGAACTTTAACTATGAACATGTCTCTAAAACTATTTCAATTGCCCATAGTTTTGATACCATTGTTTCCTCTTGTCTAGACCTTCCAAAATCAGGCTAAAAATAGAGATATATATCTCAAGTTATGGACACAAAAATAACCCATTTAAATTTTATATTTGCAATGTTATTTTTAAAATACTTGGCCATATTTACCTTTGATATTAAATTATTCATGTCACTTATTCAATTTTGAATCCATTATAGCCATTTGTAATTGTTGTCACTTGGATTTTCACCATTTTATGATATTAAAATCTCTCCTCATCAAAGTGGCACAATGGAATCACCTCTAGGCTTGGGGGTAGCCTAAGGAATGAGGTGAGTCTCTAGATAGGGCTAGCTCCCTTGATGTACCACTTAGGATTGTAACTAATACTAACTTTTGGGGTGAAAAGGGAGAGTGATAACTAAAATAAAACTAACATAAGGAAGGTGACACACCAAATATTTTTATGACATCCAACCATATGCATATTACACTTGAAATCAAAGGATAAACTAAACATACACTCTCTAATCTATTTCTTCTTGCATCAATGTTACATTGTGGGGTTATGGATTAATGTACAAAGCTATAAGGACTAAAAAAGAGGCCTTTAATGGAAATAATTAAGATACTAACTCACTTAAACTTTGAAATTTCCCAAAACACATCACATGCCCTGTAAGAAGAAGCTGTAAATAGGTGAGAGAATGTGACAATTTGCTAAGGAATCCATAGTCTTCAGTAATAAAATTCAACATTCAAGTAAAACACACTATGGAAAGTCATGGAATAAGTAAAACTTGGTAATTTTATTAATAAAAAGGTATAAAAATGAGTATGTCTTTGCCATACTCAAGTAGAGCATCCCCTATAATGGCCAAAATGGCTAGCTCTTATAGAACTTGAGAGAGAAAGAAGAAGAAATAAGTCCAAGGGTCACACGGACACTTTTCAAGATGAGATAAGTAGTTAATTATGTATTTGAGAAGGATATGGGATAAAACATGAAAGTTATATAAGTACAAGTGTCAATTTGAGGCATAAACTTCATGAAAAGTGGCATAAACTCCTCATTTTACATAGAAAAATTGTCTTCATGATTGCCTCTATTTGAACATCCCATAACTAATTATTATCAGGTAATATGATTTTAATTTAGGTTATTAAAATTATACATACCTATCATTGAATTATTTTTAGGATTGGTCATCTGAAATCACTTGGAGAGAAGCAATCATCATTTGTTTTTTAAAAAACTGCTCTTTCATGCACCCTTCACACTTGGCTTCCAAATTGGCATAATTTTTTCATGAAAATATGTGGGAGGAATTTAATTACACATTTAAGACCCTCCATTTCCTTATAATCACCAAGGACACCTTGAAAATCCATTCACTTGAAGTTTTCACACTTCTCCCTAGCTTGTCCATTAGGCTTGTTTTGACTAGTTGAGTTAAAGGACTTATTTTTGATGATTATGAGTATTTTAAAGGAATTAAATTGATATTTTGAGTTATATTAATTATTAATATTTCCATCCATATTATTTTCATATCTTGAAACCTCCCATAACCTACAAAACACAAAAAATAGTGATAAAAACCTTATTTCTACCCCCATCCATACAAGTGAGTACAACTCAAAAGAATTTTAGGTATATTTACTAATTCCTATATAATTTAAAATATCTATTCTGGTAAAACTAGTCCATTAAAGTGCATCTCCAACTCCATTTTCACAAACTAGTCTCTACAAGGGTTTTGGAAAGGTTGTAGTCAGTTTTGGGTCTTAAGATTCATTCATAAAGATTTAAAATTAAAATTTTAAAAAAATGACACAAATTATTTTATAGGTACCTCATATAACTCCTTTTAACTTATATAGTCTCCATGAAAATCATCATGTAAGATATGAGCATTGGAAATCCTCCTATTGAGCTTGTTTTCACCATTTCTACATGCTTGAGAGAGTTTCGGGCTCAAGAATAGATTTTTATTACTTCCCATAAAATTTAAAAAAATTATCATACATATATTAACATTTTTAACATGTTACAATATTTTTTAATTCTTACTTCATGCAAAAAATGTGATGAACTCCCCATTTGGGCACTAGGGTTCACCATGCCTAATAGGCCTATTTTGATTTTGAAGCTCAAGGTGAGTTTTTATATGTTACCATTCATATAAATATATATATAAAATATATTATGGTCACTAAAACATGTTTCCATCCACTATAAATATTCATTCATGTGAGAAGTGATAGTGACTATCAATTTGGCTTCTAGGCCAAAACCCTGCCCTTTAGGCTTGACTGTAAATCTTGGTGTCTAATCCACACTTTTTAGTTTTTTATCTCTATTAAAAGTTTACATGATTAAAATTTGTGTCTAACATCTTAAAAAACTTAATTTTAGGATTCACTCAACTTATGGTTCATCTATTTGCTCCCATTCCTCAAAACTACCCATTTTGGGCATAAAGGGAGTGCCCTCTATCTGAGACAAAATAGAGGGAACTTCCCCTATTTACCTAGACCAAATTAGAGTTATAAAAAAATAATAAAGTGTTACATATTATTTGAAATAAAATAAAATCCTTTATTAGGTTATTTAACCTTAAAACTCCTTAAAAGCCTCAGACAGTCTTGTAAAATAGACTGTGTGCAGGCTTGTTAACTATGACTTGTTTTGTGTGATGAGAACTTCTTGTATGATTTAATCCCATATTCATAAGTATATTAGAGACTTTCATATTAATTATTTAGTTTTTCACTTACCTTTCATCACTTTAACCTCCCATTTAGCCTTCATATGTACTTTAGTTTCTCAATTGAGTCTTTGCTTTCCAGATTGAGACACTTACCTTTTAGACCCTGATGTAGGTGGCATTTGCATAAAATGAGATTTTTCATGATGTTAAAAGACTAATAATGAAACCAATTTGAGGTTAAAATTTATAATTAAACTTTCACCCAACTTTGAAATCCTAAAAGTATAATTTGGGTATCAATCCTGGGTCACTATCCTATACCCTATTGGACTAAGCCTTGTAGGCATGCATTTTCTTAAATGAATTTGTTCATGATGTTTATAGATTAATAATGAATTATGAGAATTATATTATAACCTCTCTCACATTTAACTCAATATATTTTCTCTATAGACCCTTAACTTAGTTCATTCTTGTTTTGATTGAGACACACCTACTGATTGTCACACACATATTAGAATGTGTTTGCCCTTTTGAAAGGTACTTTTAGGTGCATGCCTTTATATAGGACCATTATAATTATTTGTATATGTTTCCTTTAAAATTAAAAATACATTTATTATTTGGTTTCACCTTTATTTTTTGTGAATGACTAACACATTCTCAAACCTCCAATTTGAGTCACTGTCTGTCTCAGCCACTCCAAGTTGGCTGTAGGTGTGCTTTTAGGAGGGATGGAGCAGTGTATGGTTTTTTTTTAAAGTAATAAGGTATTACACAATGAAATATACCTACATAATTTTTTTTTAATATGTCATACACCAAGGAAACATCTCCTTTCAGATTATTGTTCATACAGTCAAATAATTGGTTGTAAGTGGATGTTTCAGGGTATGTACAAATTGAAATGGTGCTTATGAGGATCTAAACATAGTTTACAAGATTATTCTAGGGATCATTAGGTAAAAATATATCAATTAAATAATTTTAACATTTATGCATAGTGCATATGCCCTTATGCAAGTTTGGGTGAGTAAATTTATTTTTAGGCTCAGAACCTGTAGTTGTCTTTGTTTGAAAATTGTGCATGAAAGTAAAAATTGGGGTCTTTCAAACACCATACACCATTTTTCATATACCCTTTAAAAATTTTGGGGTTCATGTATATTCTAGGTACAACAAACAAAAACCATAAATAGGCATCAAAACCTATTATAACTTTTGAATAGGATAACCCCAAAACATGGTTGGACCTTTGTTTTGCCCTTTTAGGGAAAATGGGCTTGAAGCAATCATTTGGACTTTGAGCATAATTTTCAACCTAAATTTACCAATTCACACCTCAAATATGTTTTTAATTCTCATATAACATTCTAGGTCATTAAAAAATGATTTCAAATAATCTCATGCTCTCTATACAAGCACTTTTAGATCTCTGTCAATACCTCTTGTTGGTATATATTCTGATGCATAGGCAGTGAGTTGAATGTGAGTAGTTGTATCTTGAAATTGACCTTAGACCAAATCCATGATTTTAAAAAAGGCTCAAACAATGGATGGTGATGTCAAAATATAGGGGCAATATTATAAACCTTATTGCAATGTGACATTTCCTCTCTATGGCACCTATAGTTGTCTATTCATGTTAGACTAAGTGAAGTGTGTATCATGACTACCACAGTCCTTTCTTATGATGAGTGGATGTTCTTGCTTAATTATTTTGAGGTGAATGGTTTTGAGCAAGAAATGACACTTCCAAATCAATTCAAGCATGGAGATATGTGTGGGGAAGATTAATAGTCACATTTACACCTCTTGCAAGTGGTACACTTCCCAAGGAGGTTCTACAAGTGCCATTTTCTTTATTTTCTTTAAGAAATATAATTTTTATCTAAACAACCTACCATATTTTAGTTATTGATAGTTGTTTAAGACTTCTAAGGACACATGGGATATTAAATCACATATTATAACCTTCATATTTCTCAATAAACTTGTATAAAGCATTAAATACACCCTTTTAGACCCTTAAAATGACTCAAAATGATAAATGGACATAGAAAATAATTGACCAAATCTTGTATAACATTAATTTAAATTAATTAACTATGAAAAACCTCATGACAAGATATTATACCCCATTAAAACACATAAACCTCAAATTTTTACCTAGGGGTGCCCCAATTTGACCTAAAAGTCAAATTTGATCAACAAATTGGTGACTCATAGGGTTAGTATGCTTGATATACTAACTATACTAGTAGAATTATTATTCCATTGGGATTATGGATTCATCTAAAGACTGAGATAAATAAGAAAAAAACATTGACCATTGAACACAAACCCTTTGATCAAGATAAGACACTAATGACTACCTCAACCACATAAAGGAAAGGACACACATAACAAAGAAAGAAAACACACAAGACACACACATGTGCTCCAAGAACTTAGGGGAATAAAAACAAACTATTATGTACAACTAAAAATCATTCATACCTCCCTTTCTAGGATCAAATGGAACTTTCTTGAGTCTCCTTTTGCATGAGATGGATGAGGGTGCCAAGCATGTTGCTCTTTAGATTGAACATTTAATGGACCGAACCTATTCCTTCACACTTTATTTGACTTGTTTTCAATTATATCATCATAAAATAGGTATAAAATGTATACATATTCCTCTTGACCTTGTTTACATACTTCATGTTGCTACCCACTCTCTTTCTCATGATCAACTTTCATCTTCTTTGTAGGTATAGTCTCAAAATGAATAATATCTTGCTCATTAAAATATTGAGGCCAATAGAGGTTTTTCATGACATCTATAGGCTGATGTGGATTTTTTAATTTATCACTTATGGAATATTTTATAATGTCATCTTTCTCATTTATGACATCTTGGATAATGTCATCTTTCTTACCATCACTTGTAACCTGCCCTAAAGGAGTTATAGACCCCTTAAGAGATTCAAATTTTTTACAAATGTCCTCAAATATATACTATAAGTCATCATATTCACTTTTATTATCATCAAAAATGGAAGCAACAAGAGATACTCTTTTAGATTCTTATTTATATTCCAAAAGGACCTCTTCCAATATTTTTTCTTCAACACAAGGAATGTATGCTTCATCATCAACCAAACAAGTAGATTGAACACAAGAACTGACATATTATTCATCACTTAAGACCTCTTTAGAGTTTTAAAATTTCACCTTAGCTATCACAATATGATATTTTTTGTCAAGGGCTACAACATCTTTAATCTCCTTCTTAGTGATGCCAAGACTAGGCATCTTGAAATCTAGTAACCTAGCCCAATAAGACTGCCAAGGAGTTGCACTTTATTCAAGTAAGAGTTATTAATTATCCTCAACCACTTTATCTTCTTGAGGTTCTTACTCCATAGGTCCATCAATGTAAATGGTGATGGTATGAGGACAAAAAGAACTAGTTGGTGGAGGTGGGACATAAGGATCAAAATCAGATTGAGAATGCAAAGTAAGAGGTTCCTTTGGGAGCTCTTGAGGAAGGGTATATGGGGTGTGTTTAATCATAGCATATTCTTTTGTTTCTAAACCTTATATCTCACCTTGACTTATAAATCTCATCTTTGACTCTAACTCTTCAATTTTTTTGGATAGATTCTCTTGGAAAAGTCTTTTTTGAAGATCATAGGAATCATCATGAGTATGAGGGATACATGAGAGATTAAATGTAACACAAGAATATTCTTTAGGAAGGGTGGTATGGCATTTAAAAGGATCAAATCCATTCTCCATTTCATAGTCTTTGACAATGCTTCTATCTTATTTATTTCCCCATGATTCCACTATCTTACTCTAGCTTAAGATGTTAGGATTAGAAACCTTTTCTTGAGGGATGGTAGGAGGATTTTGTATAGGATCAAGATTCTTCTCAACTTCACATTCTTTTTCAAGACTTTTCTCCTCTTTCTTTTCCGAAGGCTCTATTAGCTATTTCCAACTTAAGACATTAGGATTATGAGTCTTTTTTTGAGGTGGTGGGGATGCATTTTGAGAGGGAAATGAAGGCTTGAACTCCACTTCTTTAGATTATAACATGGACTGATACAAATGCATATTATCCAACTCAATTTTCCAATCATGGAATGGCACAATGTTGTAATGTCTCACCAAATTATAGGGAACAAAAATCAACACCAAAGTCAGCCATGAAACCTTGTTGAAAGTAATAAAACAAAGTAAACATGCTACCATCAATATTAAAAGGATAAATTTGGATTCTTGACTAGTTGATATATCTTTGAAGTCACCATTTATGCTTAAATAAATGCCTCAAAAGGATGATGTGTTGAAGGACAACACCAAAAATCCTCCAACTCTTGGAAAAATAGTCCCACTAAGCATGACAAAAACTATTATCACTTAGATTTAAACCCTTTTAGGAGATGAAAATATCTCCTCATCCAAGTGGCACAATGGAATCACCTATAGGCTTGTGGGTATCCCAAGGAATGAGGTGAGTCTCTAGATAGGGCTAGCTCCCTTGATGTACCACTTAGGATTAAAACTAATACTAAATTTGGGGGGTGAAAAGGGAGAGAGATAACTAAAATAAAACTAACCTAAGGGAGGTGATACACCAAATATATTTATTACATCCAACCATATGCATATTACACTTGAAATCAAAGGACAAAGTAAACATACACTCTCTAATCTATGTCTTCTTGCATCAATGTTACATTATGGGGTTATGGATGAATGTGAAAATTTAGGAGGACTAGACAAGAGGCCTTTAATGTCACTAATTAAGAGAATAACTCACTTAAACTTTTAAATTTCCTATAACACATCACATGCCCTACAAGAAGAAGATACAAATAAGTGAGAGAATGTGACAACTTGCTAAGGAATCCGTAGTCTTCACTAAGCAAATTCAACATTAAAATAAATAAAACTATGAAAAGTCATAGAAGAGGTAAAAATTAGTAATTTTATTTATAAAAATGTATATAAATTATTAGGGATTGACCATACTCAGGTGGAATATCCCCTATAATGGCCAAAATGGCTAGTTCTTATAGAACTTGAGAGAGAGAGAAAAGAGGAGAGAAGTCTAAGGGTCATAAGGACACTTTTAAAGCTAAGATAAGTAGTTAATTGTGAATATGAGAAGGATATGGGATGAACCATGCAATTTATAGAAGGACAAGTGTCAAATTGAGGCATAAACATCATGAAAAGTGGCATAAAACTCCTCATTTTGTACATAAAAATTACCTTTATGATTACCACTATTTTAGCGTCCCATAACTGATTAATACTAGGTATTATTATTGTAATTTAGGTTAGGGAAATTATAAATGACTCTAAATGAATTATTTTTAGGGCTGGTCATCTGGAATCACTTGGAAAGAATCAATCATCATCTATTATCTAGAAAACTACTCTTCCATGTACCCTGCACACTTGGATTCCAAATTGGCATTATTTTTTCATTAAAATAATTGGGATGAAGTTAATTACACCTTTAAAAACACTTAATTTCCTTATAAACATTAATTACACCTTAAAAATCCATTCACTTTAAGTTTTCACACTTCTCCCTAGCTTGTCCATTAGGCCCATTTTGACTACTTGAGTTAAAGGACCTAGTTTGGATACTTAGTAGTATTTTAAAGGAATTAAATTTATATTGAGAGTTATATTAAGTCTTAATATTTCCATCCATATTATTTTCATCTCTTTAAACCTCTTACAACCTAAAAACACACAAAATAGTGAGAAAAAACCCTATTTTCCCCCCATACATACAATTTTATATAACTCAAAAGCATGTGAAGTAGCTTGAATAAGTCCTATACAAGGTCAAATATATATTATAGTCAAAATAGTCCATTAAATTTCATCTCAAAATCCATTTTCACAAATTGGTCTCTATAAGGGTTTTGGAAGGGTTTTAGATAGTTTTGGGTCTTAAGCTTCATTCATAAAGATTGGACATTAAAGTTTCAAAAAAATGACACAAATTAGATTATAGGGACATTTATATGTCCTTTTAGCTTCTCTGGTATCCATACAAATCATCATGCAAGATATGAGCATTGGAAATCCTCCTATCGAGCTTGTTTTCACCATTTCTGCATACTTGAGAGAGTTTTGGTCTCAATAATAGATTTTTATGACTTCCCATAAAATTTCAAGGTTTGTGCATACCTATAGTAACCTTGTTAACATGTTATAGTAGGTTTTAATGTTTACTTCATGAAAACAAGGTGATAGATTCCCCATTTAGGCAATAGGCTTCACCATGCTTAATAGGCCTATTTTGATTTTGAAGCTCAAGGTGAGTTTTTATAAGTTACCCTACATATAAATAGCTCAAAAATATCTATTATGGTCCCTAAAACATGTTTCCATCCACTATAAATCTTCATTAATGTGAGAAGTGATAGTGACTATCAATTTGGCTTCTAGGCCAAAACCCTACCCTTTCGGCTTGATTGTAAATCTTAGTGTCTAGACCACACTATTTGGTTTTTTCTATTTGTGACAAGTTTTCATGATTTTAATTGGTGTCTACTAGCTTCAAAAACTCCATTTTATTATTTAATCAACTTTTGGTTCATCTCTTTGCTCCCATTCCATAAAGCTACCAATTTTGTGCATAAAGGGAGTGCCCTCTGACCGAGACAAAATAAAGGGAACTTACCCTATTTGACCAAACCAAATGATATTTATAAAATATTAATCAATCATAATAGATTATTTACACCAAAATACATTCCTTTATCAGCTCATTTGACCTTAAAACTCCTTAAAACCCTCAGACAACCTTACAAAATGGATTGTGAGTAGGCTTATTGACTATGATTGTGTTTTATGTGATGAGAAATTATTATCTCTTGAATAAAATATTCATAAGGATATTAGTTAATTTAATATTCCTTATTTATTTTTTCACTTACCTTTCTTCATTCTAACCTTTCATTTAGCCTTCATATGTACTTTAGTTTCTCAATTTAGTCTTTGTTTGCTGAACTGAGACACTTACATTTTAGACCCTATTTTAGGTGTAATTTACATAAAATAAGATTTTTCATTATGTTTAAAGACTAATAATGAAACCAATTGGAGGTAAAAATGTATAATTTAACTTTCACCCAAATTTGAAAGCCTAAAAGTACCATTTAGGTATCAATCTTGGGTCATTATCCTATACCCTATTAGATTGAGCCCTGTAGGCATGCATTTTATTAAATGAATTTATTTATGATGTTTATAGACTCATCATGAATTATGATAATTATATTATACCATATATCAAATTTAACTCACTATATATGATCTTTGGACCCTTAATTGAATTCCATCTTGCTTTGATTGAGACACACCTACTGACTGTCATACATAGATTTGAATGTGTTTGCCCTTTTAGAAGGTACTTATAGGTACATGAATTTATATAGGAACATCATAATTATATTTATAGGTTTCCTTGATAATTAAAAATCCACTTAGTATTTGGTTTCACCTTTATTTGCTTTGAATGACTAACACATTCTCAAACCTCAAATTTGAGTCATTTTCTATCTCAACCACTCCAAGTTGGTTATAGGTGTGGTTTTAGGAGGGATGGAGTAGTGTATGGACCTTTTTAAAACTCATAAGGTATTTAAAAATTAATTATACCTACTCAAAATTGTTTTTAACATGTCAACCACCAAGCAAACATCTCCTTTTAGCTTACTGTTCATACAGTCAAACACTTGGTTGTAGGTGGATGTTTTAGGGTATGTAAAAACTAAAAGGGTTCTTATGAGGCTCTAAACATATATTATTATATTATTATAGTGATTATTATGTCACAAGAGATAAATTACATCATTGGAATATTTAGATATAATGTATAAGTCCTTATGCGACTTTGGGTGAGAAAAGTTCTTTTTAGACTCAAAACCTATAGTTGTCTCTATTTGAAAATAGTGCATGAAAGTACAAATTGGGGTCTTTCAAACCCCATAATCCACTTGTAATATATCCATAAAAATTGTTGGAGTTCATGTATATACTAGGTAAAACAAACCAAAACCATAAATAGGCATCAAAACCTATTGAAACCTTGGAATAAGATAACCCCAAAACATGGTTGGACCTTTGTTTTGCCCTTTTAGGGAAAATGGGATTGAAGTAGTCATTTATATTTTGAGCATAGTTTTCAACCTCCATTTACCAATTCACACCTAAAATATGTTTTCAATTCTCATATAACATTCTAGGTCATTAAAAATTCTTTCAAACAGCCTCATTTTCTCCATGCAAGCACTTTTAGATCTCTGTCAATACCTCCTGTAGGTATATATTCTAATGCACAAGAAATGAGTTAAATGTGAGCAGTTGTATCTTGAAATTGACCTTATACCAACTCCACACTTTTTTAAAAGGATCAAATAATGGATGATGATTTCAAAATCTTGGGGTAATATTATACACCTTTTTTTAAAGTGACATTTCCCCTCCATGTCACCTATAGTTGTCTATTCATGGTAGACTAAGTGAAGTGTGTATCATGACTAACATAGTCCTTTCCTATGATAAGTGGAAGTTATTGTTTGATTATTTTTAGGTGAAAACATGTTAAATTTCATGAAATCTCTTATACCCTCCCCTAAATCATGTTAAACAAGGCCACACACATGATTTTCTATTACTGTGAGTATGAATGGGCAAGGAGTTGACTGTGAGATGCTCATGGATGCATATTTGTTCAAAACATGGATTATTTATTTTAATAATGAGATTTAAAGAGTAAGTGATTAATTATACATATAATACATGGTGATGAATTTATTCACACCCTTTGGAATAATTCCTAAAGCATGAGAACCTCTACAGATGGTGTAAACTTGCTTATCATCAAAGTGAGACTAATCTAACAACATGATATTATTTAATCATCAAATAAACTTTAAAAATGAAAAAAAAACATGGGATAAATGAGGGGACATAGTCAAAATCGTCTGGATTTCACCTAAACAACTAGTTTGTACAAAATCTCCCAAACAAGAGTAAAACCCATAGGGTGCATAAAATAGCTAGAAGATTTGCATAGTCAACTTCATGAGGATGGTTCATGAAGCACATGAAACCATTCCTAAAAATTATTACATTGAAATTAATTTCTCTTAGTTTACAATAACCTCACAAAAGCATTTGACCAAAAACCCTTCCTATTAGACGTACCAAGCAAAAACTTGAAAGGCATTTTTGTATGCCAAGAAGGGATAAAAAAGAGATGAATAGTTTTGAGAAAGAAATAAAAAAAATTAAATCATGTATATGAGTGTGTATAATATTAATAGTCACATTTACACCTTTCCTACATGCCACACTTACTAAGAAGGTTGTACAAGTGTTATTTTCTTTCTTTTCTTTAATAAAATTGACTTTTCTTTGAACAACCTACCATATTTCAGTTATTTAAAATTGGTTAAAAATTTTAAGGACATATGGAACATGAAATAATCTATTATAACCTTCACATTTTCCAATAAACCTATATAAAACATTAAATGCGCCATTTTTTACCCTTAAAATGACTCAAAATGATAAATGGACTTAAAAACCAATTGACCAAAGCCCATTTAACATTAATTGACATCAATTAACCTATGAAACACCTTATTAAAATATATTTTACCCCATTAAAACACATAAAACTCAATTTTTTACCTAGGGGTACTCTAATTTGACCTAAAAGTCAAATTTGGTCAATAGTAATCACCTTGTGATGATAAATCTCATCGCCCTATGACTATCCTTGGAATTGAAATTTTTACACCCACTTGAATAATGACACATGTAAAACTCTAGTTGGTCACATGGGTATAAAAATCGAATATTCCTCTGAATCTTAAATTGAATTAGTTCATAGTTCACAAACTCATTGATTAATTAAATAGATTTTATATTTCATCCCTTTCAACTTCACATTAATCTTGGCCTCTAGGTGATAAGATTCCATGCAACACACCCTAAAAGTAATCATTCCTATTTTAATTCACTATGTCCACATATCATCATCCATTGACCCCTCCATTTCACTATTGTCATTTCCAAGTGGAAAAAACCATTTGAGATATCTTCATTACACTATAATCATTTATTATCACTTCACTTTATAGTACCGAATGAGATGAGACACATAATAATTATTCATTAATTTAATCATGGGATATGTTTCATACTTCAATTGATCCACATGGAAGTAATTATTTGGTGTGCATGCTAGCTTTTTTTGGTATGTAATAAAATATTTCATAATCAATTTTATAAACCTCTCTATGTGCAATTTGTGGATCTATGGGATCACACTATTTAAGACAGGGCACATGGAGGTCATCAATGGGTTCATGGTCTCACATTCAATGAAATTTATTTTATAATTTAATTTTATTTGTTATTTCATGGCCAATGGGATTGATATACATCAATACAAGTGATTTTTCATAAGGTTATGATCCAACAAAGTTCCCTTTCCTACTACTTTGTTTCCAACAAAAATGAGAGGAGTGGTATAATTTATTGATCATAGTGTCACATACTCATAAATTACCCTTTTAATTTAATATATTTTTTTAAATCTCCATAGATTTTTAATACTCTCTAATACACATTTTTTTAGTCCACACTCAATAACTTTACCACTAAAGATTCACAAGTAACCAGTTTAGTTTTTTATTGTGCCTAGTTTAAAACAAAATGACCTTTTGAGTATAAGTATAATAAAATGACCAAACAAGCCATGAAATTTAATTGAAATAATTTTAATAAAAAATACACCCACTAGAGATTCCAATCTCATCTAGTGACACCTTTACCTCACACATGTTCAAATGGCATGAATATGTTGAGTTATCCCTGCTAAGTTACAACCCTTAACTATCCATTCAATTCACCATGACCAATGAGATGAGACATATGGTAACATATAAATATTCCAACTAAATAATATAATTGTGCTAATAATGGAACACATGGATGAATTTTTTTGAGTAAGGTATGAGATACATAAAAATTATTGATTGTGCTAAGATAATGAAATGTTAAAATAATTTAATGGTCATGCATGAATGGGATTCAAAGATTTAATGGGCCTATTAGAATAATATTTTATAGAACATAATCATTGAATTATGATTTCCACTTTATTCATCCTTTATTCTCTTATATTTTTCCATTCGTAGATCTTATAACCATGTGGCAACATTTTATGTGATATGTCATCTTGTGGGCCCAAGTCTTCATCACCCTTTATCTAGTACTATGTACACATGGAAATTTTAGACTAAAACACATGGAAACCATGAGTTATATTGTGTTCATCAAAGTTTATAATATCTTCTAAATTAATTTACAAGGTTTGTGAGTTCATTGGATTATTTTTTAATTCATTCAATTTGATGACCTCATATTTAATTTACATTTAACTTGATTTTAGTGACATGGTAATATTTTATTTGCTTGACCAAATCATCATCCCATTTTAAATTTATTAGATCCACTAAAAATAGTGGATATAGATACTCCACTATGTTTCTTGGCCACTAAGTCATGAAGCTAGTGTTTGATATGAAAAACACTAGTTTCTAATATGTAGAATTGTTCACTTATTAAATTCTATTTATAATCCTTGGCATCAACATTTTAAATTATATCATCATAAATAAATCATGTGGAGTTGAAAAGGACCCATATAAGATTAAGGGCCATGAATTAAATATTTCACTTCGAAATAAAAAAGGCATCTAAAGATGCATTCACTTATGCATTATGGTTGAGACTTTGATCGAGCACTCTCAAGTAATATAATAAAGTGAAACATATAATTAGTGTAAAATTGGCCATGGTAAAACATTAATATAATATGTGAACCATAACATAGGTATATGTGAGAGTGGCCATGTAAAGAAGCTTTAATATGGTGAGCCTAAAATTAGTGTCCACATATATACTTTATTAAAAAAATATGGTACTAGATCTATATATATTAGAGTGGCCACATGTATACTTTAAGATTTTCAAGGGTTAGTGAAAGGAATTTTTAATAAATTCAAGACCTATTTGGTCACAACTTTAATGGGACCTCTATATTTAATGTGAACTCGTGGAAACAATGGATTGTGTAAATAATAACAAGACCATAATTAGAATATTGGCTAAGGAAAAAGATAAACCTTGAAGCTAGTACATTATAAATCCTATCTACGAGACCAAAATTAGGTGGTGATATTCATATATAACATTTTAAGAGTGGCCAAAACACTTAACAATATCTAAAATCCTCACATATATTTGTGTTTTTCACACAAGGATCCCAAAATGTCATGGGATATTTTTTGTCTCCAATATTATCTCTGACTACAAGATGGATACCCTCTATGGGTATCCAAATAATTTATAATTATAATTTTATAATTATACCTATGCCTTATCAATTAGGCTCAAAACTTCCCTAAATACTTCAAATGACATTTATCCCAACTAAACTAAGGTCTATGTATAAGCTGACTACCTTTATGATACTAAATCACTTATTCAAAAACACAAAATCAAACCAAAAAAAGAAACAACATAAATCAATAAGTATACACAATGTTTAAAAATAAGATCTACATCACATATGCTTACTCAATAGACCAATTCACATGTAATGAAAAGTGAGAAATAAATCTAACCAATGTGGAATGTCCCCTAAATAACCTAAATTAATAAGCACCATGAAAACCAACTAAATAAAACAATTGAATGCTTGAACATTACTATCAAAATGGGCATTACTAAATTATGTAAATTAATTCCAATCTGAATCTGAATCTAATCTCAACTACCTATAATATTGATCATGAAATGATTGAAATAATTAATGTAGTTCAATACTAATCAATTAGAAAGTGGAAACAAAAATTACAAGCCCATATTAGATGTAATCAACCAAATTAATCCCACCAATTAAATATTCCTAAAATGAATAACTAAAATGGAGTCCCAACCAAAACCTTTAGGAAAAAAATTGGTATTCACTTATAGACAAGAATAAAAATGATTGCTTTTAAACTACCCTAAATATTTATTGTAAATAAAATCTTATTTAATCTCACTTTATATTTCTAATGATAAAAAATCAACATGATCACTGTCACTTTATTCCAACAACTATAAACTATCACAACTCAATAATGAATCTTCAATAATAGACAAATTGATGTTGTTGGAAACTTCAATTAATTTCACCAATAGCCATGTGGGTGTCTAAATTTAATCAAGATAGATCACATCAGCATATGAATTTTCAAGATTAGGAAGATATTCAAATGATCAATAATGCTCATTGTATAACTAAAAATAACCCATTTCACCATTATCACACTAAAAATATTTATCATCCTCATAAGTGGAGTCATAATTCTACTCTAACTCATCTAAATCGTCCAATACACTAGTTATTTCAAGATCAAATATTGGATTAATATAGTGTTGGAATGAACTTAATCATTAAATATTTTTTATTTCATCACATTCATCTTCATAATCACTATTGCATACAAAAATAGAATGCTTCCTCAACTCATTTAAATCATCCAATTCTTTTTTGGAACATGTGGGAAGATTTTTTATATCTAAAATTTCATAAAATCAATCCAACAAGTCATTAAATTCATACCTTTATTCAATCATGAGTAGGAAACACAACAATATGACCTTGTGATCCAACTATAGACTATAAATTAACATAATTATCATCACAAAGTAACTGATTTAAAACAAATCCATTGCCACTATCCTTAAAAAATATATTAGATAGCTAAAGTAAGTAATAAGAAACAACATTATTCAAAAACTCAAGATGATCAAAATTAAACATTATGCACATATCTACTATGGTTTCACCAATGGAGTGATTAATGTATTTCTACCTCATTATCTCCCTATTAATAATAAATTTTAGTGCATAAAACAACACATCTAAATCTTTCAACAAGGTCACTATTTGGAGGCAATCCATCCTCATTCACAAAATGAACATCTCCATTTTTAAATATTATTAAATCAAAATCATGATATTCATAAATCTCAATTAGCTCATTCCTGTAGCTGATTTATATATCATAAATGGGCATCATTGTACCTTCACTCTTTTATTCTTATGTACATTTATCATCTTCAATCTCATCACCAAACTTAGTTGTAACATCATAGAGGGAGAATGCGCCATTATTCAAAAAACATGAAGCAAACTCATCAACACAATAATAATCACAAACATATACAATAAGTATTTATAAAATTTATTATCAATGATTTGTGGATAAACATGGTTATCATCACTACTTTCACTCATTTTTTATTCAATTTCACCAAACTCTTCAACCATTATAGGGTTTAAATTAATTGATGCATTTATAGGTTCAAAATCTTATCTTATTTAATTTATTCATTTGCACTATGTTTATTTCTATCATTGTGCATCTATAAATAATGATATTCACGAAAATATCTCAAAGCCAAATTAAATTAATGAATAAGAGTCAATGTTATTTTTTATTTTAAGTAATAATTCAAATCATCGTAAAAAAAATATTAATTAAACATAATAATCATTTCCTCATTCAGTATCAAATGCTCAAGAAACTTCTTCCAAGTTTTCTAAATAATATATTACAAGATTTCTCTCTCTCTCTCTCTCTCTCTCTCTCTCTCTCTCTCTCTCTCTCTCTCTCTCTCTCTCTCTCTCTCTCTCTCTCTCTCTCTCTCTCTCTCTCTCTCTCTCTCTCTCTCTCTCTCTCTCTCTCTCTCTCACACACACACACACACACACACAACAAAAATAGTGCATCATAAGAATATGGTTATTTTTTTCACTATACTGCTCAATAAATAAGTGTCTTAACTTATTCAAAGTTTCAAAAAATTAATTAGACAATTGATGAAACCATTCATAAGCATCCTCATTTAAACTCTAAAATAAAAACCTAATTACAAAACCTTCATTCTCTATCTCAAAGTCATCAATACAATGAATAAAGTCTTATGAATGGCCCTCTCCCATAACTATAATACTACCATCAAACATGGGATATTTTTTATTAATTGTTTTGGGGAAAGAAAATGGAAATTCTAAAAACAATCCTTATTAATTAGCTGATATCTACATTTAATAAATCAAATTTAGGGAAGATGAAAATTTTAAATATAAAAGGGACCCATTAAAACATTATAATTTTGATCTAAAAAACATGATCTCATAAATCTAACATAGTGATTCATAACCCTTTCTAAATTAAATGTCCACTATATCTAAAAGAAATCATTGCAGTAAAAATTACATCTAAATAAGCATGGGAGTTACAAAAACTTGAATTAGAATATAATCCTTCTAGATTGACAAATCTTAGGCCACAAAGGAGAGCTATTCTATAATATTCTCAAAATACACTTGAAAACTAAAAAAATCATAGGTTTATTTTGTTATTCAACTTAAAATTAATCACCAATACGATAAAAGGTATGCCCAAATCTGATAAATAGACTTCATATTTGAGTTATAAATTATGATTTTGTATGTAGGTGCTAATTTTTTGGTAGATTAGATAGGTTATATATAATCACTCATCACAACATAGATATACACAATGGAAATAATAATAAACAAATAATTATAACCTAAAGTCTCAATAATAAAATGGTGAGGAGTATAGTGAATGACTCGATGAACTAAATACTCCTTGTAAATGATGCTAATTTTTTGGTAGAGTGGAGGAGCCAAACTATACCAGTTTATCCAAAATTCATAAAAATTGAGACTAAACATAATATAAAATGGATTGATAATAAAACCAAAAGTATTTCAAATTATAAAATGATTTAAAAACCCAACAATGTATTGAATGGTGAGAAGTAGAGTGAATGACCAAGTGAACTAAATGTTCCTCATAAATAATGCCATTTTTTGGACCCTCAGGTTAACACCTTCCAAAATGAGCCTCAATAGAAAAATAAATTGGTGGATTGGTCATTATAGTGTTGTTATAATTACTCTTTTGGATTTTTAAAACCAATGGAAAGACCTTATTAAAATCTATAAAGTGAATATAGTGAATAATTGGCTTCAAATATCATATATTTTAATGGCATATCTGGCCATAATGATTATTTAACCTAATAAATTATCGCTATAAAAATGAACACAATTTACACTTATTTTTGAGAAAGATTGGAACTAACATGTGTGAACAAATATATACATAATTTAAATGATTTAAAGGTTTATACACACACATAATATGAATGGAAAGGATACAAAATACCATTGGAAAATTGTTTTAAATAACAAAAAACAAATACATATACTTCTATATAGTTTTAATTGTAAATAAATAGATGCCTCATAAAATAGGTTAACAATATGGATATAAATGGTTTATTTAATCAACTATGACCAATTTATTCTTTCCATTGGTCCATTATTCCCTAGAGCTTTAATGAACATATAATGACAACATAAATAAATACAATAAGCTTCAAGATTGTTGAAAATATTTTAAAACTTGGATACACAACAATAGAACCTACATAGAGATATCATTATTTATTAGAATAATGTATTATATATTAATGAGACCAAAGAAATAACAAAATTTCGTTCAGCCTTCCACAATAATTTACATATGTTTTGTAAATACCTTCATAACTTTAGACACATAACAAGTCATCATACACTTAAACCTTATTATTTTTTATAATGATTCATCATAGACCATTGGAAATAAAATACACTAAAATTACACA
This sequence comes from Torreya grandis, assembly GCA_037957365.1. Classification (NCBI taxonomy): domain Eukaryota; kingdom Viridiplantae; phylum Streptophyta; class Pinopsida; order Cupressales; family Taxaceae; genus Torreya; species Torreya grandis. The sequence continues at coordinate 1,470,344 of JARHVA010004110.1, forward strand.
ATTATTTTTATAATTTTAATATTATAATATATTACACATCATGCCTTATAGCTTAATAACCAAGATACAGTTTCATTACCAACAAAATTTAACTAGTTGTTGAAATTCACTCAATTCCCCAAAAACATGTTACTCCTTGAATCATGTAAGGTTATTACTAAGAGTAATATAAAGCCTAAATAAAATTATACCTAAAATACCATAATTTTTCTACAAACCCACTAGACTAATATCTAAAATATACAAATGAGAAATAACTTCATATATTTGTAAATTTCCCTTTTTCACTCAATAATATTTCAAATAAATTCTCATAAATGGTAAAGGAGATAACATATTTATAAATCAACACAAACATATCCACATGGATAGGACCCCATAAAATCCCCCCCTATATCCAACCCTTTTTAGATAATGATGCAAATCTACAAGTTCCATTGGCTTATGACAAAGACACATATGAAAGCATTAATCATGATTATAAAAAGGCTTAAACTCACTTTGTGTCATGATAATTAACAAAAAATTGAACTCAATAGTGTAATACATCATTTAAAAAATTATTATTCCAATGGTTATGGAATAAAATAAAATATTGGAATTTTGATGTGCTACTTGGCCCATGACAACCCTCAGCACAATTGCAAAAATAAAAAGAACATCATGAGAGTAAAAATGGACCATTATGAACCAATATCCTATGCTAAAGTCCAAGCCAACCGTAAATTTTGGAATAAGTTGTGTAAGGTTGAAATAATATAGTTCATGCTAAGGATATAAGGGCATGATGAGCTTCTTGCTGAAGATTTCATGATGGGGTGGTAGCAGTGACATGCGACTTTCAGGGGGGTTACTATGGAAGTTCCAAGGAACTTATAGGGGAGTTTACTAGCATGACATGTGAGGGAATGAAGGCCTTAAAAGATAAATGATGAAAGTAGGATCTGATGTAAGCATTCTTATAAATAGATAAAATCTACCACATGGACAAGAAGGGATTCCTAAGGGTTGACCTTCCATAGAGATGGAATGAAGTCTACTTGTAGGTAATATGTTACCTTACTCTGGAAGTCAAATTAACCCATATTTTCACACCACTTCTTGCTGTTGAACCACTTCAAATTCCATAATATTAGTTTTATATACTATCTGCTCATGTCTCTTGAATCCATAGTCCTAACTTTTAAGTAAAACCCCTTATATGATATAATCCATCAAGGATTAATCCTTATTCTCACTAAATAAGCAACCCCCATGAGAAGTTAAGAATCCACATGGTAGATAATAGTAGAGAGAACATATATGACAAGGACATTACTATAGAGGGTATAAAAAGTGAGGCCTCCCCTTACACCTACATATCTAATCCACAAGAAGGAAGGAAGAAGGAAAAGAGAAAGTCTCATGACCCATTTCCCCCACATAAGAGTTTTGGTAAGAAAGTCAATAGGATCCTTTAGTTTCAATAAGGCATGGAAAAGCCCAATTTTAAAATCCATGATCTTAAGGAGGTATATTCCTAGAAGAGGGATGAGGACACAACTAATATTTTAAAGGGCCTTAGGCAAAAGTTGATGGAGTTCCATGAAAATTTATATAGAATGGGAAGGCAACTAGTTTCATACCTAGAATAATGGAATAATTTTAAACAATAAATTAATAAATTGAGTTAAGGGATTAGGGAACAATATATGGAATAAAGGGGTAAGATATAGGTAATCCCTAAAGGCAAGGAAATCCTCACCATATCCCTAAGGAGTCACAACATAAAGAAAGGAAAACCATCAGTGGAGAAGACTAGAGGCTTGGTAGAACAAAACAAAAACATGGTAGAAGTCTAGGGGGATAAAATAAGAGGGATGTTGAGTAGTAACACATATAAAATGATGGGTGGTAGTAGGAAGGAAAGTTAATTTGATTAAATTTAGTAGGTGGCTATGTTTGTGTGGTTTGGTCTAGGTCTTTTTTCCTAAATGTTTACATCTGACAGGTTGTGTTGGCCTTGTTTCATCTTATCTTGTTTGTATTTTTCATGTAAACTATAGTTTTTAGGTCTTTTTAAAACCTAAGTTTAAATAATCAAATAAAAAAAATATTTATAAATCAAAATTGCATCCCATTATTAAACAATAAAATAACCTCATTGAGCAAGCACATATTATTCAATCAATATTATGGGGTATCAATTGATATGTTGAAATATATCTCATTTTTACTCCAATGGAAATCCACTTATGACCAAATAAAATTAAGAAAATTAAAAATTCACCTGATAAAAACCTATTCATAGTGAAAATTTTATAAATTTTGAAATGGGGTGATCTATGAAATCTAGTATCCTTTATAACTCATTATGTATTCATTTATCTTATTTAATTATTAGGATTAATAGAGCTATAAAGGTTAGTTGTGAAAAAGTCTCTAGAACTATGTCAATTACCCTAAATTTTGAGACAATATCTCTAATGAATGCCTTTCCAATGAAATAAACAACACTTAAAATAGAGATATATATCTCAAGTTATGTGTTGTGAGTATATTATAATCTTGAGTCCAAACTACTTACCATTTTATCACATATTAACTATTGTTAATATAGTACTGGTTATTGGTGGTTACTCCCATTATGAGATTTGAAATGAACTAATATAACCTATTTATTCATTGATGAATAATAAATTATTTCTCAATTTATTTTACCACATATTTTATTATTCATATTTTTCTATGATTATATTGTATTAGTGTTATCGAGACCCTCAACGAAAATATGCTATGAATAAATATTAAAAAAAAAGGAAGACGAAGAGGCCATTAAATACACCACAAAATATTATAAAGATTTAATAATTCTTACCTAAAGTAATATTAATTCCAAAATGTTATGCATGAGATATGTTCTCTATTTTCAAAAGCATGTCCTCCTTTGCATGAAGTGTGATATGTCTATTATGGGTATCAAAGGAATTTTGTGGGAAATAGAATGGTTGATAATTATTTTCTAAAGTGTTAAAACAACATAAAAGAATAAATTTTACCTATTACAAGCATGGATTTATTTACATGTATTGTAAATAGAGTGGTTTCTTGAAAAAGAGACTCAAACCTATTTTTTTGCCAAAAAAGGCATGCAAATCATGCTGAAATGCTATTATTATATCACAAACATTATGAATTTGCCTTAAATTGGTTTAAAATGATATTTTTAAAAAGATCCTAGATGAGGTAATAGAAGTTAGAAGGTGCTCAACTTAGTCTTGATGGTGTTGACATTGAATCATATGTTTTATAAAGGCATTAGCATCTTGATTATTTATTTATTTTTCTGACAACCCTTCAAGTATTAAGGTGGTTATAATGTAAGGATTTTTACATAAAAAAATGTGTTGGAGGATAATTGAAAGTAAATAAAATTATTTTTGAGTTCAATTAGCAATGAATAACATTGTAAAACATTGAAATATCATAATAAGTCATTGGAAATAATTCAAAAACTACTAGAAAGATTTTTTCATAATTTTCTTATGGTGTTAGAGCATCATAGTACATTGTTAAATCACCATATTAATTATTTAAAAAAACCTTAATAAATTCAAGTTTATTTACTCTTTATCTAATTGAAACAACATGAAACACTTATAGTGGACCCCTCACTCTAGTTTGTCCAATATTTTTCATGGTGAGTGATTAAATTACATAAATAAATTTATTTTAATTTTTTTTTTGAAACACAAAAAAAGGTGTTTAGATAGAATATATTGCCTTTATGTCTCATAAAGTATTGTAGATCAATTGGTGGATGTGATTTTTTTAAATACTTATAAGTTGGGAGGTCCAAGGTTCAAACCCCTCCAAAGTGATCTTTTGGTCAAAATTAGTTTGTAAGAGAGTTTGTTTTTGGAATATTATATATTTTTTAATTGTAAGTGATTTTTAAATTGAATACAAAAGAGTAACAAGTTATAATTTTGGAGACATAAGGGTGTATTTTTTTGCATTAATATTTTACTATGATTAAGTGAAAAACTTGTCAAAAACTTATTACATCTGTGGAAGTTTAGTTCAAAACCATGTAGACACACTTTTACATGTGTGGAAGAGTGTTTTAGGATCATTTGAAGCATTTTAAATTTTTCACATTATTTTATTTTGTAAATGATGAGAAATCAAAATTTGAGGCATTTTAATGATGGAGATAAATAGTGACCAATACATAAATATTATATGATTTTTATTTTCTGAGCATATTTGGTGTTACCCAACTCATTTTCCAATTTGTTAAGATGTATATTAGCTAGATTTTATTGATATTTTTGTATTGTGAGTATTTTTTTACTTACATAATTGTTGGTATTGTGAGTATTTTTTACTTACATATTTTTGAATTTTTGGTTGAGCCTAACTCATATAATTGTTGAATGTTTTAGATTTTCCTTCTTTTTAATGAATCTAAAGCATTGGATTTACAATACATTCCAAAGGAATATTTTCATTATGAATTCATTTTGACAATAACATATTAACTATTGTTAATATAGTGGGGGTTATTATTGGTTATTCTTATTACAGGAGTTAAACCAAACTAATGCATTATATGTGTTTAACCCTAAATTGAAAAATATGGATATATCCTACCTTGGCAGTATACAAGGGTTAATAATATATAAATGAGAATGCATAAGGGTTATAATCATATCTATTATAGGCTAATTAAATTCTAAACTCAGATATAAGAATACACTAAATTTATTATGTTGAGTATAGGATAAATATAAAAAGTACAAGTAATAGAAATGAAAAAAATTAATATACTTGGTTTTGATGCTAACACAATGTTGGATCTAAAATAGGTAGAAAATAGTCTAAAAGGAGATTTTAGAATAGTCATCAAATCCAAAATATAACACTTCTAGTGCTTTGGACACTAATGTTAGCCTAGGATGGTTGCATCAATAATACTATATGGGTTTGATATATGTATACTATATGGAATACCTATTGGAAAAGGATACGACCACCTAGATGCTTTTTGGTTTGGTTTCACCTTTGTTCTAGTGCATTGAGATATGGGTCACGTACTATTTCTCCTCATGAATTTTCAAAACCCTAGTTATTCATCTCAATTGACCTTGGGGGAAATTGGGTTAGTGGGAACATGATTTCAAAATAACCCCAAAGACTTCACTATCAGTGGATGCTAACTACATAGCTCATAATTTATAAGAGGGCCCCATACTCATGTAGTTATCCTCTACATGTTGGCTTGTGTGTTAATCATGAAATAGTATGGAAAGTAAGTAAAAAAATGACCTCAATTTTAAATTATCAAATTGGGCCCTTGAGATTCTCTTTTAGTACTTTAGACCTACAGATGTGTTTTACCTATGATTGGTATGGAAATAAGGAAGATTTTTTCAAATGAATGTTTGATAGAGTGCTTTTGATAAGAATACTTGGTATTGCTTTCATGTTACTAGGTGATAAATGAATGAGGGTTGATATTTTATTTATATCAACCCCTTTATAGTAATAACTTGCTTTAAAGAATTTAGGCTGACTATTAGGATATGTTTCATTTGAAAATTGGATGAGTTTAGTTCACTAGACACTTACATCGGGTTAGGACACTAATGTCTATGTTAGTTTATGTCTTATATGTTAGTGTCTAGGAAGTAAGAAAGTATGTACAAGTTCAAAACTTGTAGGAGTGGAAGATAAGTAAATTATAAGCATTCCATGAAAGATATAAGGCCTGTATCATCAACATAAGACTAGTCAAACTAAGAGATATAAGCCAAGGGGCACAAGATAGAGTATATGTGAGACTTTTAGAAGTGGGAAAAGGTCAAAAACTAAGAGGAACAACCAAGGTCTAAGTTTTCCAACTGTACAAGATTGAGATGATATACAGTCCATAAATTTCATCTACATTTGCCCCCATCTAATCTAGTAGTGAAATTACTAGTTTAAAGGAAAGGAATACATGCCTAGGTATGTAGAACACACTTTGTATTTGCATGTGTGTGACACAAATGTTTTATTGGTGACTAACCTACAACCAAGATCATGTGATAATATATAATCAATGTATATAATTTGGGACTAAAATTAATTTAAATAGATTGAAATTGAAAGAGAATGGTTTAGCAATACACCTATGTGTCGATTTAACTCCTCTTACCTATTACCAAGTTGTTTTAAAAAGATGTATCATTTTAAGGCTCTAAAAATAAAAATAGTAAAAAATATAGATAAATCATGAAAGTGCATATATCCAAGGAGATAGAGAGAGATAGAGATTGAAAGGTCCATGCACCTAACCTTGGAGAAAATATGAGTTTCCACCTAGCAGTTCAGATTAGTTCAACTGTGCAACCCAATGATACTTATAAACTACCGATGTTGGATGATATAATCAAGTAAAACTTGAAAAATTGGTAATATTGAGTGATTTAATCACCTCAACCATACCAAAAATTGAACCAACTATTGTAGTAGATTGGCTCAATAAAATTTGTAAAAGTATATAGGGTATTAGTATGAAAAAGTTTATGATGTGGTAACAATCCATAAAAGAGTTTTAGAATATGAAAATTATTTGGATTTTGAAATATTAGGCACAAACTACATAGAATATGAAACTTATATATGTCTCATGCCATAATTGTGTATAACATCGGTACCATTGTATATAATTCTACCACAACTATGAATTTGAATCATATAACCATGTGTTTTGGCCAATTCAGATAATTGTGTAAGTGTGGAGAACATGATTCCAAAGCATGAACCAACTATATATGGAGAAATATGAAAAATTATATAAGTATCAATGTTTATAACATGTTTCCAAATATGCCTCCACTATAATCTAGAGATATTGAATACTAAATAGGTGTGGAGAACATGCTTCCAAAGTATACCCACTGAATCTAAAAATTGTGCCAAGTGTAGAGAATATGCCTCTATGACATGACCGCAATAATATGCCCCATTTTTGGTAAGATAAAGATATAAAATAGTAATTACCTCACCTAAAAAGGGCAAGACAACTGTATAATCTATGAATGTAATCATGTAGCATATAAAAGGAACATGTCTAGGTAGATATAACATTGAAACATATATTACCAATGAGATCACATTAAGGACTAAGATTCATGATAAGGATCATGGAAATGTATATATAGTAACATTAAAATATTAAAAATCAAACACACACATATGAAAGAGTTCTCAAAAGCAAGTCAAAATCTAGTGGTTCAAGGATACCACAAATAATGGGCATGTTAAAATGCCACAAAATCGAAGGGACATGACTTAGTCAAATTTACAAAAAAGAAAGGATGACATATTCAAATGTCCATATAAAAAATTTAAATATTAAAATTTCAAAGAAAACATACATAGGCACAGGGTCCACAAACAAAGGACCATATTCAAATATGAATACAATAGCAAGGCAAGACACTCAAGAAAGTGAACAAAGCAAATAATAAGAAAAAAAAACATAAAAATTTCATAATATCCCATGGATTAAATGTGTTAGGAAAAAAATTCAAGTGTATAGGATATTAAGTACCATGTGTAAGATATAATCATGGATAAAGACATGGGTAAGTACATATGTAAGCTCAAACATGATAATGAAATGTGATCATTGAATCATTTAACTTGTGCATATCAAGATCAAATAATCAAATGCCCCTAATGCCTACATGACATGAGTAGAGGCAAGGCCTAACATATGAAATCAAAATAGATCATGTATTTGTGTATCCTTGTATCACACTTAATTAGAAGTGTGACATACATATGTTTATGTATAAGTAGCTGAATATGACATCCATCAACATGAAATTAACACATAAATGATAAGGAGATAATAGAACATGTAGGTGCTAAAAGTGTTTTTGGATTTTTGAATGTTTTTGGTATTTTTATAATAGATGAAGAGACTACTCTATGATATAATTTAATTGAAGGTCATAGGTATCTCCTTTCTTAGTACTTGAAAAACTTAATTTGAATATATTACATTACTTGCATCGTGATTGGATAGGTTGAAAAGGTACATAATATGTTCCTCCTCACATTTTGCATGTGTGGTATAAGAATTAATGCTATCGTTTTGAATATGTATTAATTTTCCTTTGTGAGAAAATGAAATACCTTGCTAATTTGTATCAATGTTTTCTTCCATTTGGTATATCCAAAGATTTCTTAGTGTAAGTAAATATGGAGATGTGGTGGCCCTGTGTCTAAATTACTTTAGGACCACAAACAATTTGTATTATTATGTTTACAAATGAGTATTTCTATCCTCCTTTATTTTAAAGTTTTTTAGATCAAAGCTAATTTGTTTTAACTGTCTTATATTATAATTAGTTTTTATTTTTGTAGGATTAATATGGTTATGCCAATAATAAGCACCACCCATGTATAAGGTAATTGTTCAATCAAGTTGGTGTGGATTTTTTTTATGTTATTAACTTTGATATTATTGCATAAGATATGGACCTTGGATTAGCCCCATGTTAAGTAACATTTTCAAACTAGTTATATAAAGATTAGGAATACCATTATTTTGTTCATAATGTTCCTTAGGTAAGTTACCGTTTGCTTTGTGTGAGGGATAAAAGTTTTGTATTTAGAGTGAGATATGTTAAGTTCCATTGAATGAGTAATAATAAATGAAACATTCATCTTTAAAGGGTTAATAGTAGATAAGTCAAAAAATAATGAAAGAATTAAAATGGTCTGGAAGCCCCCAAAGCCAGGTTGGTTAAATTTAAATTTTGATGGACCATGTCATGGAAATTTGGGGTCTTCAGGAGTAGGTTATGTGATTAAAGACTCTAGTGGCTCTTTAATATAATAATCTTCCTTAAATATCTTTGATAGGATTAATAATGAAGTGGAAGCACAAGAATTGGTGTTAGGGATTGAGTTATCTCTTGAGTGCAGAGTGGAGTGTTTAGAAATAGAGGGCGACTCTCAATTTGTAAATCAATCTCTCCCTCTTTAAAAAGAAAAATCTTGGCACTTAGAAAATATTTTATCACAATCCCAAGAAAATTTGAGGTTATTTCATATCTATTCTTTAACCCATTAATGTTTTAAAATCAATAAGGTTGTAGATTATCTAATGATTATAGGGATTGATCAAAGGGAGGATGAAAGGGTAGATAATTTCAAATAATATTGACTAGATTTTGATGGGGTAGAAGTGATGGAGTTATGATTATTAGTCTTTATGAGGCTTGTGGGAAAGGGTGGTGTATCTTTCAATGATGGTGGTTTTATTATTTTTACATGATAATTGATGAGTAATTAAGCTAGGGAATGTGAAATCCTTTAGATGATAGCTTCATCAATTATTCTCCCCTTTTGTGAAGGCATTATGATTTTAGGTAACAAAGCTTCTAAACTATGGAAAATGAATTTAGATCTTCTAAAAACCTTAGTTTAGCCATTTTTTTGGATGTGCTAAGTATATGGAGATGGGATTTGTAGGTGGTGTGTTGAGAATGCGACTACAAAATGTGTTTTGGACTTCATCGTTAGAGGAAATAGAAAATATTTTGGGGGTAGAATTTTTGGAAGAAAATTAGAATAGTAATGGTGAATTCTAACCTAACTACCCTATTTGTTAGTAATTTTAATATGGTAATTATGGATAAAGATAAGTAAAAGACCTGGTTTCTTTCTTTGTTTGGTCAAATTATAGGGTTAATTTATTATCAGAGTTAGAAAAAATACAAGAAGGTCCTTTTATTGAGCTCCTTTTTTTGAGGAAGGATTGTCTTGGATTTGTCCTAATGTCTATTTTAAGGGCTTTAGATGAGAGGTTTGTTTATTTCTTAAGTTTTATTGAATAAGTAGATTCACTATGTTTTGGGGAAGAGAGACTAGGAGAAGTAAAGGGAGTGGTACTTCTAAATTCACAAGAAATGATAGCCCCTCTTCCTCTATTAGAAAAATGGTGAGTAGTAAATAGGATGTTGGTAAGGTTGTAGGTGGTCAATTGTATGATTCAAAGATTTTATCATGCCAACTTCTAATCACATCTTTGGTGTGATGATAAATAGGGTAAGGTGTTACATTGGGGGAATGCAAGAAGTGGCATAAAATTCAAAAATATTCTTTGTTTGGGGTATTAGATGGAGTTGTTATACAGTTAGGATCCATGTTGAAGGTGCCTTCATGTCTGTAACTGGTGGAAATTCATGGACCTGAGGTGTTAGAGAAAAAAATAGGCTCTGAGTGTTAATCAAGTTCAAGGTAACACCTAGGGTGGTGACCAGGTCATTCTAATAGATTAGATTATGTTATTTTTTTATGTTTTATTGTTTAGTTTAAGGTAGATTATAGGTTATTATAGTCTTCATACTTGTAAATTTTGTTCTATGTTTAAAGTTTAAGTATTTAAAATACTTAATGGAATTATGTTTTATTTGGTTAATTTTAGTTAAAGGACTTAGCATTTTTTCCATTAAGCCAGACCAAAATAATTTTTTTTGAGATCTTATGTTAATGGGAAAGGTCCCCATAAACCATGAAACCTATCTAAATAATAATAATGAAGGAATCATATCTATGCACATCATCATATAAGTGGGTAAATGACTCATATTGATTATGCAATGTTCTTTCCTTTGATGGAGAAAAAAGGCCTCTATTAAAGATAAATTTCAAGTACAAATATGAGGGTCTAAATGATACTCATATGATGTAATTTTAAATTGAATAATATAATATTGAAGGGACTCATCATCACATTTTTTGAAATTGTGCACATGTTTTAATGTAAGTTTTGGCACCTTGTGAATATTTAAAGCCATGAAGAATGCATCTTACAAATGTAAAAAAGTGGTTAATGAACCCTTTGGTAAACTATAGAACCAATTTTTAGCCTCATCATAAATCCTCATATGGAATTCCTTTAATAATAGTTTGTCATCTTGTGCCCATTGTCAAAAATAATGTACATAGTTAATCATGTGGTCTAATGGTTCTTTGTGTCTCAAAAAGAGAGGTAAATTTGGTAATTCAAAATCTTGTGAATAAGTATATTAAAGTATACTTTTTTCAAGAGGTTGATTATTCAATGAGGTTATATGTGTATTATTATTCTATAAATCCATTTGCATTTGAAGTATACAAAACTACTTTTGAAGATCACCAATAGTGGTCATCTAGACATGGGAATATAGGTGTTTGTCATAGGTTTTATAATTGGTTGTAACCCACCACATTTTTTTAATCTAGGCATATGAGTATCACCATCCTCATGTATAACAAGTGAAAGTTCATGATCACTAAATTTAGGATATTTGAATTGTGGTATGGGATCTTTGAACTTTGGTACTTTTGGTATGACAATTTGAGCTTGAACAATCTTTAGTTGAGGTCCCTCTTTTGGTATAAAACTTATTTCTAATACATGTATGAGGGAACTGCCATCTTTGATAAGGGGAATATTATTTAGGAATGTAGGAATTATGGGGGTGTGAATTAATTTGATTGAAGGTATGTCCCCCTTATAATTTATTTATAAATCATTCATAATTTATTGATGTATTTGCCTAATTTTTTGGTGATCAAATGAAGGAACCTCTTGGCAATATATATCCACTTATGTGCCAAAATGTGCATGAAGCGAATGATTCAGTATCTTGCATTTTTTTTTGCCTCATGGAATTTTTTAAGAATACTAAGCCTTTTTGAGATGTATTTTTTTAAGGAATAATAGGTTGAACTATAAATTAATCATGTTTTCCTAATCTTTGGCATTTATATCCATATTTTTGCAAATAACGAAGACCAAAATTGTATGATGGTTGTGTAGGGAGTATGGGTAAAAGCTCTTTATATTAACTAATATGGCTCAAATAATCTCTTTAAATGGTGGGATCATGGACCTGATTAAAGGGATAGCAACTAATACCATTCAAGGATATGAAGTTAGAAGCTTTAGAAGTTATAAGAATACAAGAATAAACAATTTTACACCTTCTTTAATATAAATTTGGAGAGTTTCATAATCATAGTCATAAAATCAATCAATGTGATCCATGATAAAATATATGAAGTAAATAAAGACTAGGACAAAGCATGTAATAAACATCCTATAGGGTATGCTTGAGCATAAATTATTTTTAAAGATTGGGTTCAACAAATGTTTAACCCTAAATTGGATAAGATGGCTATATCCTACCTTGGCAGTATACTAGGGTTAATAATATAGAAATGACAATGCACATAGGTGATAATTAGATCTAAAATAGGATAATTAAATGATAAAATCATTTATAAACATACACTAAATTTATTATATTAACTATAGGATAAATATATAAAGTATAACCAAAAAACATATGGAAATGACAAAGAAGTAATACACTTAGCTAGTTTTGATGATAACATAGTGTTTGATATGGAACATGAATAAAGTAGTATAGATGGAGATTATGAAATAGTCATTAGATTTAGTATCTTACTCTTTTGGTGCTCTATACAGTAGTTTTAGCCTAGGATAGTTACATCGACACTAATGTCTAGGTTTGACATAAGTGTCCATTATGGAATACTTGTTGGAAAAGTGTGTGACCACTTATATGATTTTAAGTTTGGATTTGCCTTTGCTCTAGTGGATTTAGATCTAGGTCATGGAATATTACTCCTCATGAATATTAAAAACCCTAGTTCTGCATCTATGTTATGACCTTGGGGAAAAATGGACTTGTGGGCACATAGTATTGAGATGACCCCAAATACCCCATTGCCAGTAGGTGATACCTAAATAGCCAATAATCCAAAAGATACATCATCCTCATGTAGTTATACCCTATATGTTGGCTTATGTGTGAATAATGTAATATTGTGAAAAATAAGTATAATGATGACTTAGCTTGTAACTGAGAAAATCAGACCCTTGGGCTACTCATTTAGTACTTCAAACCCATAGATGTGATGTACCTATGATTAGTATGGAAATAAGAAAGTTTTTTTCAATTGAATTCTTGATAGAGTGTTGTTGATAAGAATAATTGGTATTATTCCCATGTTTCTAAGTGAGTAATAAATGTAGGTTGACCTTATATTTATATCAACCCCCTTATAGTAATAACTCATATTAAAGCACCTAGGTTAACCATTAGGATACATTTCATTTGAAAATTGGATGAATTTAGGGTATTAGACACTTGCATCAAGTGAGAACACTAACATTGATGCTAGTGTCCATCTCATACATTAGTGTTCAAGGAGAAATAAAGTAGGTACAAGTTTATAACTTGTAGGAGTGGAATATAAGTACATTTTAAGCATTATGGGTAAGATATAAGGCATGGGTCATCAGAATAAGACTGATCTAACTAAGAGATATAGGTTAAAGGGCACAAGATAGAGTAAATGAAAGACTTGTGAAAGTAGGAAAATATCCAAAACTAAGAGGAAAAACCAAAGTCTAAGTTTTCTAAATGTACAAGACTGAGGTGCTATATAGTCCATAAATATCATCTACCTATGTATTCATTAAGCAATAGTAAATTTTTTATTAATTTATTTTATTACATATATTTAATTATTCATATTTTGTGTATGATTATTTTGTATCATTATGGAAACTAAAACAACCCATTATGATTATTTTATATTAGTTTTCTCTATATAATGCATGGCCACATGTAGATTTTAATCACATTTTATATTTAACTTTAATATTATAATATTTTTTATGGATTTTTCACTTTTGATTCCATTTTGGCCATGTGTAATTACTTTATGAAAATAATTCTCATACCCACACACACATCCTTAGCATTGACATATTTTTCACCCACTTGGAAAGTACCACAGGAAAACCTCCAATTGGTCACATGGTCATAGACTCATAGAGTCCTTCTAAGCTTCAATTAAAATATCTTAAATGTAGGCCATGACATTATTAAATCCATTTTATATTTCATCTTAAAATTAATTTTGGCCTCTATGTGGTAAAATTACACACAACACACCATCCAAGTCATCATTCCTATTTGAATTCATTATATCCATGTGGCATCATTCAACAAACCCTCCAATTCATAGTTAACATCACAAAGCATAAAAACCTGTTGAGATATTATTTTTTTGTTTTGATCCTTTATGTTCACTTTAATTTATTGTTCCCAATAACATGAGACATGTGTAAACTATTCATTAAGCCATGTGTGAGACATATGGCATAATTTGATTGGTTTATATAGTAGTCATTATTTGGTGCATGTGTCAACTACTAGTTAGACCATAATTATGAAGTTAATAGAGTTAGTTTGGATTTCATATGCCTCTATATGCATATTATATCACTCTATTTGATTTCAATATTAAGGACAAGACACATGGTATTTAGTTATGGAATTATAGTCACACACTCAATAATAATTATTAGAGTTTTTAATTTCATGGTGAATGGGATTGAGAAATGTGTCCATCAATGATTGGTAATAGAGCTACAGTTTAATGGAGTTGCATTTCACTTTCATATGTCTTCATTTTTTACATTTTATTCCATGGCAAATAGAAATGAGACATGTGGAATTTTTTAAATTTGAATTGGAGTTATGCATTCATGGAGTCCCATTAGAACTCAATATGGTCATTTTAATATCCATATATGTATTATAATATATAACACATTTTTTGGAGTCTAATTTAAGACCTTTGTACCCAAAATTTCATGAGTCAATAATTTTTTTTTTTCCTATACCTAGGTTTGAACTGAGGATGTTTGAGCATGGTGACCAACTAAGCCATGAAAAATAGTTAAAATCAACTAGATATTCAATTGAAACATTTGACACTCAAATCTCATATATTGACCCCTTAACCTCACACTTGTCATCTCCAAGTGGAATGAACATGCTAACCTATCCCTATTGAGTTGTGACCCTTCATTGTCCATTAAATTCACCATGCTCAATTAGATGACACATGTGTCAACCTATGAGTATTCAAAATGTAAAAATATGATTGGGATGGGAATGGAATAGATGGCTAAATTTTTTTGAGCCAAGTGTGAGATATATAGTAATTATTGATTAAGCTAAGAGAATGACACATGAAACATATTTATTAGCCACAAAACATTAGATTATATGGAGTTTAAGAGCCTATCTAATTTATATTTTATATAATGAACTCATGTAATGATTAATTCCATTTTATTTTTCATTTACTTATTTATCTCTACCCATTCATAGGTGTTGTAGCCATGTGACATAGTTATATGTATTATATCTTATTTAGGGACCTAATTCTATGCCACTTTATTTTTGGTACCATTTCCATGTGGCACTTGTTAACTAGAGCATATGTAGTCCGCGAGTTATCTCATGGTATCATACCCAACAGTGTTTATTGTGGCTTAAAAATACATTTTCAAAGTTTGTGAGTTTGTTAGATTATTATTTTTACTTTAATTCAATTTGACTACTATGAATTTATTTTGCATTTAATTTGATCACAATAACATGGAAAAATAAGTGTGGATTGATTAGAATCCACATCATAGTCTCATTTTTACTTTATTAGATCCACTCAAATTAATGTATGTTCTAGTTCCACATTATTTTTGGGTCACAGAGTCATAAAATTAGTGTTTACTGTGAAAAACATTAGTTTTATAATGAGAACTTGTTTATTTTTCCACTTTGATTTATAATCCATGGCATCAAAAAAATTATTTTTTCAGACAAAAATAGAACAAATGGTGTCTAAATGAACCCATTGACTAATGGGAATCATTGAGTAATTTTTTTACTTTACAGTAAAATAACTCCATTGTAGATTCATTCACTTATAATAATAAAGTGATATAATAAAGTGAACATACACTTAAGGGTAAAATTGGCCATGGGAAAACATTAATATAGCAATTCAAACCCAAACTTATGCATATGTTAGAGTGACCATATGAATAAGATTTAATATAATGAACCCATTGATTTTTTTAGTGGTAAATCTTCATTAATTCATGAATATTTCATTTTTCAAAGTCAACATTTGGAAATTTTGTGGGGTTGTTGACAACATAGGATTGCCTAAATTTTAGGGTAAAATTTAAATTTAGGGGTCATCTTGCCTAATTTTTTAAATAATATTCCCATTATAAATTTATATCACTAGTACCAAGAAATCCAATCCAAGGGCATTCACCACTATATATATGGTATTCACTCCTCAAGTAAAATCTATCTCAAGCATTGATATCCATTATCATGCTTCTGCAACCAGAAGTTAGACAATATTAACCAAGTGATAAACAATAATAATAAGGAGATGGATGATAGCTAGAAGGTGTTGGATGATAACAAATAAGTGTCAAATGATTGTGATTAATTAATGAATCACTGTAGGTAACTATTAGGTGATTGAAACTAATAGTTGAGTGACTACATGGAGCAGTTAGGTGACTGTGTGGAGTAGTCAAGTAATGGAAACCAATATTTAGGAAACTACAACTAGCAATTGGGAACTTGAAACTAGTAGTCAGGTAATGGTGTGGAATATGCAAGCATTTGTGTGTAGTATTCAAGTGACTACCATTTGTGTGCAGTGTTGATTTGAAGGCTAATGCTGAAAATGTTAAGGCTTTAGGGAAATTTAAAAAACATAACTTGTTATCTTATTTCAGATAGAGAGAAAACATAGGTATAAACATTAATTTATAAATTATTATTATTTATTCATTACTATTAGGGTTAAATAATAATTAATATCTACAACCATTTTGCATGCAAAACCCAATGATAATACGATCAAAGATATGCTTCGATTGGAAGATGTACCTTAGTATGAAATACTAGACAAAGATACTAAATATTATTTGATTTACTATTCTATTATTTATTTACTCTTTTTTTATAATATTTATTAATAATTAGTATACAACCATTTTTCATGTAGAACCCAATGATAATAGTTTTGAAGACATGCCTCCACTGGAAGATGTCCCTAGATATCAAATTCTAAAAAAAGGTACTACATATTATATGATTTATTATATTGTTAATTATTTACATTTTCATATTAAGGACTAATTTTTAATAATAATTATAATATTTATACCCATTTTTCAAGTACAACCCATTGATAACCATTTTCAAGATATGCTTCCACTGGAAGACATCCCTAGGTATGAAATCCCCTCATAGAATGCAAGGAAAAGGAAATTGGAGGACATCATCATGGATGTTGATAATGAGTACCCAACACCACAAGATGAGATTTATACTTAGCCAACACAATCTTCAGTTGAAAAAACACTAAAAAACTATGTGAAAGAAGAGAAGTACATGGACAATTAGAAGGATGTGTAAGCTAGCTAAATTTTAGTTTGTATGTATTTGAAATCTATTTAATGCAGTCATGTGATAAATATGTTTTGTTTATTTAACACTATTTTATATTTACAATTTATTTCTTTAACAATATTTTCTATTTATAATTTATTTATTTAACAACATTTTCCATTTATGAATTTTTTAATTTTACACATACTTTTTAATTATAATCTATAACATTATAAAATAGTAAGTTCTAAAAAAGTATATTTATTGTATTATGTTCTTTTCCATTCTTACACCTTTAAACAAAATTTACTTTATTAAATCAAAAGAAATGATATTGAACCTTATAATAAACTAATTAAATATTTCATTGATTTATTAGACATTATTGCATAATCACCCACTAAAAATTCAAAATATTAAAACATTTTATTGATTCAAATAAAAAAGACCATGTACATCCATAGAAATAAACAATATGAATATGGAAGCCAAAATTATAGAATATATTGTTTAGGATCAACTCCAATAGAAATTTCATTATTTTTTAAAACAAAAACAAGATAGAATTTTAAATAACACTAATATCACAAAACAAAAATATAATTCCAAATATAAATTTCATTATTTTTTCAAACACTTGGGTGTCTATCTCCATTCCCTGACTAGCCTAAGCATCCACTTGGCTAGAAGTAGTGGGCTCTGAAAGGATCCCTGACTTTGTAAAATCTTTTGTTGTAGTATTAATATTTTCAATACTTGCCCTTTCATTTGAAACAACATATCTAGGTGATAGAAAAGAAGGGTCCTTTTTAAATTTCTCTTTAAATAATATTTCAAGGTCCAAGCCATGATCTTTAATGATTTTATTCAATGTATTATTCTGATTGTTCATTAAAACTTTTTTTTCCTTGAAAGAAATGGTCTCAAATATACTTTTTAATGCACTCTTTAAATACATGTCAAGAATAACAACTTGATTATTCAAATTATTATATTTTGACTATAAATGAGCATAAAATGTTAATTAGTTAAAAATTATAAAATAAAATTTATTGAAAAAGTAATAGATAGAATCTTACCATGGATTTTTCTTTTTTTGCATTCATGATATCCACAAGGATTTTATTTTTACTCCATTTGTTTTTAGTATGCTTATCATTCTACATTCAAATTATCAAGCCTATTTAACATTATATCACATTATAATTAAATCTGTTAATCATTGCAATAGTAATAGAAATTGCTTAGTTGAATAAAACATATTTTTTTGTAAATCGATATTCAACCATTGCATATAATTGATTATGTTGGTTGTGGTTGTGAAAACATGAATTTATTTCCTATATCAATAATTTTTTGCTATACTCACTTGTTATTAATTCAACAAGGTTTAATAATAAATAATTAATAAGGGCCTTAGTATTATCTACCAATAAATTAGAAATTGGGAAAAAAGTAATTTGGTCATCATTTTGTGGAGTCTCTTCAGGGGTGTCTCTTTTAGGTGGACTATCAAGTGTAGATTGAGGATAAAATTGCTCTTCTAGATGGGGTCCTTGTATTATATCATGAGGATTAAAATATGGCATGGAGATACCACTATCAATCCCCAATAACTCCTCATCAAGATCAATATTTTTAAGAAATTTAGTGGTTCTTAACATGCTAAGGAGACAATCAATCAAAAAGTTTGGAAACTCTAATGCTATAAATTTCAATGTACCCCCACTCTATGATAGAAATGTAAAAACATTTACCTCTTCCTATATTTATAGGGTGGGGTGGTTATGGTGGTGGCTGGAATTGGAAATTTCTCCTTTGAAAAAGAGAAGAAGGACCTATTAATTGGATTAAAATTAAAAAATACTAATCCTTTATTAACACTATTAATTTCATATGTTCTAATCTCAATATATTTGGACAAAAATAAAAAGTTTGAGTTAATTCATGTACCTTACTGTATCAATTGAAAATGAACTCTAGAAGTTATATTCAATGTTGGTTACACTATAGACTGTGTTGCTATAAAATAAAAAGATATTTTAAGAATGACAATGATAAAACTATTTTTGTTAATTAAATAAATGTTGAGATTATGTATCAAGTTATACTAGAAACATGAGGGGAAGGTTGACTAATAACTAGAGTCATAATCAAACTCCACGTGTGTTTTATCCTTTATAATTTATGTATCGAAGATGATTCTATGTTGCCCTCCATATTTGTATCCATGGTTACCTTATGGGGTTGATGAACCTTTATTTTTTCATTTCTTCTTGAAATATATTGAGATAATATTTTATGAAAGAATTAATGGGAATATTTTTATCTTAAAAAAACATTAGTTATTTAATTATTTGAAAATAATAATAGTGTAATGCAACCTAACCTCCTATTCATCTAGGGAGAGTGAGTCAACAAACATTTAGTGATGAAGAACCATTAAAACATGTGTGGCTTGCAAGCCATAAAAATAATCATTATATAATGCAATAATAAAATTGGTATAAGAACATGTGGAATTTTCATTTTGAATGACATAATTCACATGATCCCTAATTTTATTCGAAAGGAATGGACACCAATCAAATTGTTGACTATTGAGAGTACATAGAATATTAAAAAATTCCCATTAAAGAATGTATAAAATCTTTCCATACAATACAAATCTATTCTAGAATAGTTCAGTCAATCTATGTAGAAAAGGATTTTTCACCACTTTAACCTTAAGTGCCCTTCTACCATGACTATGGTGAACTATAACAAAAAAACATTAAAGTGTTAAGAAATTATGATTAATATATGTAAAATAAGCCTAAAAAATGATGAATTATAAAATTAAAAACATAATACCATCTAGATTCAGTGTATAAATGGAATCCAAATATTTCTTGTCACCATTGGTTAACATTGCCTTTATTTTTACCTCTTTCATGCCCTTGTCTGACAAGCCTATTAATTTGTGAATCTCCTTTGGAGTGATTCCAAATGAAATATAATGTAAGATCAAGTAAAGATTAAATTTGGATGTGTAACTATAAAATTTTAATAACAAATAAATTATAAGATGAGTTTCTCTTTTGTATTTTGGTATGTAGATAATCCCTTTAAAGTTGCACTAGTTGATCCAATCCACGTATGTATAATCCTACTTAAGAAGTTGTAGGATCCTAGTACACATGATATTTTTAAATCTTTATTTAGAGGAGTCGATAAAAAAACCTATGGCAAAAGAGGTTTGGGAAGAAATTTATATTAAATATGTTGCTTTGGAAAATTAGGTGATGATGGAGAGCAAGGATAGATGGATAAAATATGTTACTTTGGAAAATTGGGTGAAAATGGAAAGCAATGATAACTAGAGCATGCGATCAAGAAATGGTAAATGGGGTGCATAGATTATTTATATATATGATTGAAGGGGGATATATTGGTGAAAATAAGGCATATATAAATGAAAACATTACATAATAATATGACTATACCATGTAACTAGATGTTTATATTATACAGATGAATGACTATGATATAGAATAGAATGGTTATAATATGTAATTAGGTGACTATAAATCATATTTAAATGACTAAAAGACATAGTTGGATGAATATAGGATGTATTAAAGTGACTTCACCCTTTATTTAGATGATTACATCATGTAGTTAGATGACTGCATAATGTAGTCAAGTGACTGCATAACATAGTTAGGCAACTACATAAAGCAGTCAGGTGACTGCATAAGGTAGTCAAGAGACTACATAGTATATTTAGATGATTATAGTATACATTATTTAATAAAATGACCATTACTAATATTTTATTCACCACAATCTACCTCTTAATTTTCCTACACTATTATATGCCTTCCAACTTGATTTACCATCATTATGAAACCAATTAACCTAGTGACATTCCAAGTTTTTTTAATAGAGGACACTAAAATTTTCCCTAAATGAAACTAAACTTAGTGGACATAGATAAATTTTATTAAAATAGTGTGACAGTAGATATAGGCATATTATAGTGGCCATGAATATAATTTAAACCTTATAAGGGTTATTGTGTAGTATTTTGAGTCAATTCAATACCTAGGTAGATCAAAAAATTAAAGGGACCTGTAATGTATTATGTGACTTCATGGAACCATGGAATTTATAATTAAAAATGTACTAGAATGAGAATTTTGGACAAGAAAAAACATAAACCTTGAGGTAGGGTCATTATAAATACTATCTATGACACAAAAACTATGTGATGAAAATCACAAGGAACCTTTTAGTTTGGGAAAAAACATTTGTCAATTTATAAAATTCTTACATATATTTCATTTTTTCTCACAAGGATCCCAAAATGTCATGGGACATTTTGGGCTCCAACAAAGACCTCAAATTTTTAAATCATGAATAGACGTAAATATGAATAGTATGGTATCATTTGCTCATGTATAAATGTATTCTATCTTTATCCTTTGATGTATGTTACTTATACTAATTCATTTGGTTTTGTATTCACTCACATTATAGATGATTAATATTCAAGCAAACTTCTTGATAGGAAAATTTAACTTTTGAATGGTCATTTTATAGATGATTATTAACTTGATTTCATAGACAATTAGGAGTCTTAAAAAATACTTTCTTATTTTTTTAAAGCTTATAGATCAAGCGTTGAATGGAGGAAATTTTTTTTGTTATTGATAGAGCATGATGCCACAATCAGACTAGCTATTTTTTTAATTTGAAATGCATTGAGTGTGGAGAGATTTTTAAGTATCTAGGTATCCTATTCAACTTTTAAAGATATACTATAACTTTATATTCTAGAATAATATTTCTTATTAGATCACTAGAACCTTGACATTGAATTCTAAGTTTCAAGTTTGCACTAAAGTGCTAGCTAAAACTCATGTCTACTAATCCACATGTTATATCCCATCTAAATTAGTATATTACCCACTTTTAATGATTTTAAAATATTTTCTATGGGTTAATTCCAATATAACTTGACATTTTCATCAAGTTTCATGGGCTATTTTTTCCATGTTAGATATAAAAGGAGGAATGGAAATCATTAATGTTCGAAGGAAAATTATTTTCTTGTATGATAACTATGTTATGTGAGTTATCATGGTTATTTATAAACACCTAATTTTGTTAAAGGACTAGTTATTTTTTATGGTATTTATATATTTATGAGTTTATTGATCATTGATCTAGAATAGGCTCTTATTAGTTTTTTTCCTTATATTTTATTGACTTGAGAAAATTTTGATTCATCTGTAACTCTTCATTCTTATTTGTTTGGCCATGGCTTATCTTTCTTATCCCTATTTTCTCTCTCTTATTTTTCTATTTTTCTATTCCCATTTTAATTATTTATTGGTTCTTATGAAGAAAATGATAGTAATTTCCTCGTTAATCAGGATCACATCACTTCATTCATGGTATTTTTTATTTTTTGGGTCCCTTTGGCCCTTGGATCTTTTCATTTTCATAAATTTCCCCCAAAATCCATGAAAAAAGAGGAAAATTTTTAATTATTTCTTTATCCTCATAAAATCGACCCAATTGTTATTATGTGAAACAAGTGAATATCCTCAATAAAAATAAAATCATTCACTCTTATTATGTACAATAGATATTGACATATCATAATAGGATAATAACCACACATTTTTAAAAAATCATTTAAGTCTTTCACAAAGGTACCGTTTTGTTATTAATATAACATGCATTAATATTTCACACATAATATTCCTTCAAATTAATTTTCTCATTTTTATTTAAAGTATTTAATGAAAAATATGAAAATAATCTCAATACCTAGTTTAATTACACATTATATCATTTGTAATTTTTATAAAGATCATTCAACATGCATTAAAAATTATAACATCACAATTGAATCATTTCTCATGAAATAAAATACAATAAAGGAGTAACCTAGAATTCAAACACAATGGAAAGGAAAAACCATTGATTTAAAATATCTTACTACCACACACAATGGTTATGAGAACTTACCACATTCAATGAACATAACATAGATTTAAATATATTTATATCATATACAAATCAATATTATTATAGTTAAGAGAGTGCACAAAATTTTAATTTAAAAATTAATATTTATGCCTAAAAAATTAAGGATATAGGAGGATCAAATATAGCACACCCCTATTTTGAACTTTCTTCGAGGTATTTTCATATGTAAAAATCTAGGGTTCATTCATAATTTCAAGAGTATTTTTATAAATAAACATTTTTTTATTTAGTTATTTAAAAAGTTTCAAAAATTTAATCATTGTTTTTACATATTTTATTACCACTCAAATATTTTCCTTAGAGGAAAAACAATCAAATAACTTCACATCTTACAAGTTTTAACAATGTAGGAAAGTAATCTTAATGCATAAGGGAAAAACCCTAATTGTTAGTCACTAGGGCATGTGCTCACTCCCTAATATGCCCACATATCTACTTACATGTAGTTTCATAAGTGGAATAAGGCCCAAATGTATTTCTTCATGTACACACATGTTAATACCTTTCTATAAAAGCATAGGCCCCCATTTCAAAATCTCACATTGTTAATTCTTATAATGACCCCCACCAAATCATTTCTCATAGCCATTATCTATAAAAATCATAGTTAATTCTTACCAAAATTTTAATATTTAATTTAATATAACATGTTCCTGAAATACAAAAAGTTACATATATGTAGATAAACCCACATGGGCATTTTAGTCCCCTAGTGTTAACGTTGACTTCACACACAACCTTACCTTCTCAATATATGCAATGGGTTAATAAGTGTTATGCAAGGTCCATGGAAAATTATGAAATAAATTTTATGTTCATTTTAAGAGGAAACACATATAAAATGTTAGTGTAAAATAAGGTCACCACAAGGCCTAATATAAGGCCTAACACTAATCTAAAAGGCCTACATCTAAAGAGCTTCAAGGCCTCTAATTGGGTGATAACATAGTATTATGTCCCGCTTTTTAAAATTTTATGTACACCAAAAAAAGAATTGATCACCAAACTAACCATAATTTTTATATCTAAAATGAACAAATGCATATTTTTATTATCTTATATATACAGAGATGTAGGGCACCCATAATTTTTTAAAGAAACTTTAAATTTTTTAAATGAGTTTTTAATATTTATTTGTTATTTAGTTTTTAAAATATATTTGGCTTCTTATTGGGATGAATTATTATGATTTGACCTAACTATCAAACCAAACTCACTAATATCAATTCTTAATCATAAATCAAATTTATAAAAGGGTTTAGGCATGGAAATCAAGATTACACAACAAGAAGGATATAATGCTTAAAAAACATGGTCATTAAGACATTAATAATTAAGGTCTCAAAAGACTTCCAAAGGGGTTAAAATTGTTTCTAAAGGGTCTTTCAAACATAACATTTAGTTTCTAGGTCATGTTGTAAAAGATTACACATAAAATGAATCTTGCCACTAGAAATGTAAAATAAAATGGTGAAAAGTAAATAAAATAGGGACAATCATCAGGCATGACCCCAAGATCTTTGTTAGTTTTTCCAAAGCTTGAAGCAATAGGGTAGTCCACATGAGGGGAGTTGAAATTATTATTTCTGAAGATATTTTTACAACTATTACTAGAATGTCACCAGATGACACCAAAGCATACAAGGATAAATAACATAGGGATGATCTCATCAAATAATTATTTGAGAATGATGCTCTAGAAAAAAATTGAAGAAGGGATTCTTGTGAGAAAACCTTTTGTACCCATGTATAAATTTATACCTTAAAATCATGGGACTCATGACTCTTGAAGGAAAAAAAAGGTGGTGCATTCTCATCATTTTCTTCTACTCAACCATTTCAATAATAACTTTGTCTTCATCCTAACATTTTTTTTATTGATATATCATGAATCTCATGTGGAAGATTACTAGGGGGAGACCTCAGATGTCATCATTCACTATGCCCTCATCATGTTGATGGTCAAGGGGGATAAGCCACATATTAATAAAGAATGGTGATTGAGAAGGTGGGTGACCCAAAGGGATTATAGAGAAAGGAGACAACTAAATCTATGGATACATCCAAAAAAGAGTTAGAGGATTCTAAGAAAACCATCACCTAGATTCTAGAGAGTAGGAAAAACAAGTAAATAAGGGGGTCAAAAAGAAGCTCATTTTTTTAGATGATGGTGTAGCGGCCTCCCCTATTAAATCAAGAGCTAAGGATTTTTTAAACCTTGGAAATGAAACCCTAGATTTAATAGGGGAGGATGATGAGGTGAAGGATAATTTTTTTATTTAAGAGACTGAAGTAAAGGATGGAGTCATGCAGGGGTACCTGCTAAAAAAATATGAAGAGACCAACATGAACCTTAAATAAAAACTCAAGGCTCTTGAGGTGAGACTTAAATTTTAGGTGAAATTTATAATATAAATAAGAAAGTAAATCAAGGCCATAATAGAGGTCATAATGGATAGATCAAATGTGGGTAGGAGAGGAGGGGATGTTTGGAAGAAGTTAGTTTATATGCTTAATTTAGAGCAGTAGAAGGCTCTCAAATAAGAGCATGTACATCTCAAACAAGATGAGTAAACTTGAGTAAAATGTAAGGTGAGGAGCCTATTTATAAAAAATATCAGCAGGGAAGAGTGAAAAGGGGCCTAAGATAACACATCGTAGGTGGACAACATGGGGGTCCATGTAATAAAATGAGAGGAAATATGAAAAATAAGGAGGATGATAAAAATGAAGACCTTGTAGTCATTTCAAAGACCATGGAGACTAAATAACCAAATCCATGATTTTTAGGGAGGTTGGTTTGATTTCTATAAGTTTTTTTTATTCTAGTTTATTCTATTTTTGTTTCTTTTATGATAGGTTCTATGCAAGTTTTTGGTGGTCTTTTTTCCCCTAGGGGAGGCTACTTATGGTGGGTTTTTTGGTGTCTTTTTTTACTATCTATGTCTTTGTCTATAAATTTTATGAGATCCTTTAAAACCCATATTTTAATTGTATATAAAACAAATTTAATGGTGCCCTAATAAGTGACCCAATTTCATTTGGTGAAATACCAAGTTATTCAACCTTCAAATGTGTTATATAAAATAAGGTGCATTGGTGTAGTATTATTTGGAGCCATACATACCATCCACTTGCACTCAATAAACATACACCTATGCCAACACCCTTGACAAACCTACATGGATATAAGGGATAATGAACTATTGAATTTGAATTTTGAGTGGGATAGATTTCACATCCACTAATTGTGGCATGTATCTAAAGGCATGTGTGGGACAATAGTCACATGATCACTAGAAAAACTAAACTTGCTCAATTGAAATTAGAAATTATAATGACTCCTAAAACCCTTTATATAAAAACATAGTACATAGAGATTTATGACATGAAAAAGCCTACAAACCCAAATGGGGTGATAGTTAGCTCATTACCATGTGGTCAACATAATCTTAGGTGTTTGAATAACCCCAAATGGCCCTAGTGCCAAAACAAGCCAAACAACCTTAAATTGGGGAGTGAGGTCTATTTACAAAGAAATGGAGTATTATGAGAGAACACCTTCCCCCATTAAAAACATTAATAATCCCATAAATAGTGTCCCTAATATTTAATTTAATGTTCACCTAACTTTATTGGACCCCTATATTCTCATTTAATGTTGACTTAAATTAAAAGATCATCATGGGGTCCCACTTAAGTCATAACCCCTATAAAAGTTATCTCAAGTTACAAACAAAAATTTCAACCAAAATTTAATTTATAAATAAATTATAAAAGGTAAACATGCATTTAAAAGTCATAATTCCTCCAAAAACAAGAGAATCTAATCTTAAGAGTTTAGATCTATCTCCACCCTTGAATCAAAAAAATTGCAATCAACATTATGGGATGATAAAAAGATATATATACATAATTTTGGGATCTTTAAACATTAAATAAAAACATGAAAATAATAAAAGGATAAGGTAAGGACAGATCCATACTTAAGTTCATCTTGACATGCAAATTAAGGCACTTTACTTGGAATAATAGAAAGGTTTTTTATATGCATTTATTATTGGGTTTGTTAAAATATTTAAATGTTGGTTTTATGTGGTTATGAGAAGTTGGGAGAGCATCCTCAAGAAATTACATAAGGACTCATGACATTCAAAAAATATTATTGTTTTAAAACCCCCACAATCACCTTAGGTCATTCTAGGGAAAGGGCATGACAAGAAGGCTTTCACAACAACAAAAAAAAAACCAAAAACCAAAAAAAAGACAAAACAATAACTTTCCTCTACATAAACAAATAAAGTGATTTTGTTTTTAAAACATGAGAATCATGATAATTTATTGAGAAAGTTTTGGAGGCCTCAAAATTTATTTTATTTGGAAAAAATGATAAAAAAACTAAACATCATTTTCTTTCTTTCCTTTTTATTTTCTACAATGCAAGAACTCTAGTTACTTGTTACATTCTTTGCACAATTTATAATAGTGATTCATCTTACCCACTTAAAATAATAATTTTAACATGTTATAAATATATTTAAAATACTATTTGGATACATATATGAGTATTATACCTATTTTTGTTTCACTAACCCATTGAATGTCTATTCTTGGGCATTCCAAGATTATGTGGATTATAAACTTTAATCCAAACATTTTATTTAATTATAAATTTTTGTCTGATACAATAAAGAGTAATAAAACATTATTTAAGTTTTTATAGAACATATTTTACACTTTTCAATATTCCTAAAAAATCCAAAATATATTCCTTCAATAACTCATAAAGTCTCATTTGAAAGTAAGACATTATGCCTTAAGGGCATTCAATAACATTTCTCTATGAACATCATGAAATATTTTTAAGACTAAATTTCCTCCATAATTTAACCTTCATTATTAGATATAATTTAGTATAGATCATATTTCAACATCCTTTTATTTTATTTCAGGGGGAAGTCAATGGAGTCTATAAGAAAGCTCAATAAAGGGAAAGGCAAGGGTAGGAATATTTTCCATTTCCTTACTTATCATACACATTTTCATTAGTAATAATACATATACCCATATTATTATTAAATTCAAATAATATTCAAGGATGTTATTTTTTTGAATCAAGTAAATTTTAATTTTCCCTTCCTTTTCTTGAGCAAGATTTAAATAGAGATAGAGAGAGAGGGAGTTCCATTTTGAAAATATGTTGTAGCATTCCATTAAATATCACATTTCAAAATTCATTCCTTATTAATTTCATTTCATGGTCATTCATAAAATGCCTTCAACTTGAATATAAAATCAACTCAACACAACCATGAGACTTTAAACTAGTTTTATACATAAGCTCCTTTCTCATGCATTTCACAACACATAACAAAAAGGAAAGGACTATTTCATTTAATGAATATTTCATATCATTATCAACTTATAATAGTAAATTAAAAACAAGGAATAAAATATCATTTAAGTTTTTATATAAGCACTATTTTATAAATATAAAACATACCCTTCTTAGTAAACAAACAAGCATTTAGTTAAGGGAAAACCTAATGTATTTCTCTCTATTAATAATAATGTCATATTATTAATGGTATTCATTTAAAATTTTGGGCACTTAACTCCATCACCAATCTTTATGAAGACCTCCACAAGCATGATCCATCCAAACATCACTTTTTAATTTAAGAACAATCATCCATCTCAAAACCATGATTAAAGAAGAGGTAAACATGAAATCCTATCTAAGCATACTAACCACTATTAACTATAAATCCACTCAAATATCTCACCCTATAGATGTTTTTCACATAGAAACCCAAATGCTAAGGTACACTAATTTCCCACTTAAAACATCATAAAGTCTCTTACAAGGCATGGGGATTCTCTCTAATTATTATTTTCTCACTTTATTCCAAAACTTCCACAAGTTCATGTCTTAAAATTTAATTAATAGTCTACCTTTCACATCTAAATAATTCTTACTTAACACACTTTCTCATTCATAAATTTTTTTAATGCCCATACACATTTTTTAACTAAACCAATCCCTTTACAAAACTATAGAAAACCTATATCATAGGCCTATAGGTTCCATGGATAACATATGAATAGGGTATCATACCTACACCTCTAACTAGTTATCCTCTACTAGCTAGGCTAGTATATTTCCTAGAAGACTTAATAACAAGGCATACTATGAAAAGGAATTTCCTTAATTTTATATTGGAAAATCAACACCAATTTGATTATTATTTATTTTTAATTAATTAAAATTTATCCTAACTAATAAATATTTATTTCAATTAACTCTTAATTAAGTGAAAACACTTTCAACCTTACCATAAATCATGTGAGATACCAAAGTGCTAATGTTAAGAGTAAACTATTTAACATAAGACTACCTTTCTTGGTTGAGATTTAAGGTTTCCTAATAGATGACCATATTTGGGGAATAACTAGAAATTTTATCTTAACAAGTGGATAAAGATAAATGAAGGTTCATAATAACCTAGGAAGGTCATTGTCAAGGGTTGGTTAATATATGGGGAAGAATAACCCCAAGAGAGATTATTTATATGATAAAAAACTTTATATCACAAATTATTTACCATTAATTGATACTCAAAAACCTCCACAAGTGTCCCACATGAATCTTGACAAGCATAATCAATACTAGGAATATTGTGATGACACATAATACTAAGGAGAGGACCTAATTTTCCTTTACACAAATAAGGATATATACATTGATTATTACATAGACACAAGAAATTTAAAGGGTAATAGAATACTATAATAGGGGTGTTATAGATTTTTTTAATTCTTATGTACCCTTTTCTTGATTTCATATCCTATTATTTGTCAACTTTCATGCTAATAGGATCCTAATTTGAATTCAATAAGTCTAAAACTACATGAGTGTAATAACAAACTTACGATAAGGACATTAATTCAAGATTTATCTATTGAAGTTATAAAAGTAAAGGATTTAATTTATTATAGTGACACCACTATACAAAGATAATAAATAAATTAATAGTGAAATAGCATATACTAACATCTACTATTTGATTGTATACATTAATAATCATAAGGGTTGGGATATTTATATTACATTGGACTTACTATTGAGATACATATATACTTATGTGTTATCTAGTAGACACATTCTTTAAAGGGATTATTGTTAATACTTATTTATGAATATACCACCAATATGTTTTGGTTTTAAATTGTGAAAGGAAGATTAGGGTTTCAAGAAAGGAGATCAAATTATGGGTGATCTATAACAAAATCTAGAAAAGTGAGTGATGTTTTTGGAGCCTAGTAGTAGTGAAATAGATTCATCAAAAATTATTTTCTAAAATGACATAGTGACCAAGAACATGTCTTATCTTTAAATTAAAAGCTTGGTCTAACTAGACTAAACCCCTAACCTATTAGGATAAGAATAACTGACTTGTGGCTTACTTATCCCTCTTTGATGTTATATCACATTTTTCTATGCTTTCATTGGGTTAGTAGGCTAAGTGATGTATTAACCATGGCCTAGGTAGGCTATATATAGGAGATTGTGGGTAACTATTTATCATCATATCTGAGTATTCATTTTTTATTACAAACATTTGGGAATTTGCCCCTTTGAAGTGCATTATCTATTATTCATATTTTATTATATATTTCCATATTATTAATTTATATTTATTTTATTCTATTTATTTGATAAAGTAATATCATTATAAGTGGTATTTGAGCATTGATTTAGGCCATAATTAGGTAAAAAAACCCTTGATATTATAATTTGGATATATCTAGCAAATTATTGTGAATTTATATGAATTGTTTTTACTAGAGGTGAAAAATAATTCAAGGAATATTCCATTCAAATTTCAACTTAGTTGGATCTATTTTTAAAAAAACATTGCCATTTTAGGCTTTTTCATAAATTCACTCTATAGTGCATAATTCAATAAATTTTTAGAGTTTTTTACATTTTTAAAAATATTTTAAAATATATAGCTAGGGTAACTTATTTATAGTTTTTGATTTGAGGCTGAAATAAGTATAAAATCTCTTGGTCAAAGTTAGGCCAAAAGTCTTAATCAGGGTCGACATTGTCAAGCCCTTTATGGTAGGACTATAAACTAGGGGCCAAAGAAAGGGTACAAAAACCCAGGTAAAACTCCTCATAAGGAATATATCAAGTCATAAGTGGGATTTTATGGATCCTTTATACCAAGGTTCTCTAATATGGATCACAAAGTGAGTCAACTTGCCTACAATGCGCAAGGCATTCAAAGTGAGATACAAGGCATACAATCTGATATGAAATCCATATAGTATAATTTAGAAAATATCATAATGGATTTACAAAATAATCAATCAAATTAGCTAGCTATCACTATTACAAAACCCCACCAAGGGGGATTTCCCAACCAACCTAATCTAAATCCAAGTACCTTACCATAAATGAACCTATTACCAAAGGTTGATATGCATAAATTTGATAGAAAGGATCCACTCAATTGCATCAACTAAATGGAGAATTATTTTTATCTACATCATATCCCATGTGGATAATAGGTTACCATGGCATCCTTGTATCTAGAACTTAAATAGTTTATTTGGTATCGATGGTTGTGTGATCAGAAGAAAAAGATGAGTCTCAGTGTTACCTCATAAGTTTTTACAGAGGAGTTGTAATTACACTATAGCAATAGTGTGATAGAGAATTACTTCAACCAAATGGAAAAGTTATGACAAACTAGTTTATTCAACGATTATATTCATAATTTTTAGAACATATCTTTACATGTGGAGATAATTTATGATGAGAACCTAAATGACCTATTTTTGGGAGGCCTCAAGGACCACATTCAACATGAGGTATGAATGTTTAATCTACTTAAGTTTTTTTATTCTATTATCATGCAACATAGGGCTGAATAAAATTCATAACCAGCAAGAATAATCCATTCACTCACTTTAGAGATCATATCATATCAACACCATCATTTCCTCTCCCTACCAAATTAACCCCTCAAAAAATTGAAGATAAACATGCAAAAAGATTATGTTTCAGTTGTGATAGCAAGTGGAGTAAATGACATAGATGTGTTGAGAACAAGTTATTCTACATTGAGGGATCTAATGAAGATGATGAAGAGGATTATGCCTCCAATGATTATGAGGAAAATATAGAAGAGGTACCTAAAGATTCCAATCATAAAATCTCTTATCACGAACTTTCAAGTATTATCACTCCTTAAACACTTAAGGTGGTGGGTTTCCTCAAAAAAAAAGGTGATAGTGTTGATTGACTCAAGGAGAACACATAATTTCATCAACCATAAGTTGGCCACTCGATTGAATTATTTCATTTACCCAGCACCAAAATTTTAGGCCATGATTGTAGATGGTGACATAGTCAATTATTCAAGGAAATTACATAGTATTAAAATTTCTATAGGAAATTACAATATATATTCTCCTATGTTTTTTATTCTCGTGGGTATACAAACATTATTTTTAGATTCCAATGGCTCACAACCTTGGGTACAATTGAGATGAACTTGTAAGAACTATTTGTGCACTTTCATTCTAAAGGTAGAAAAATTGAACTACTAAGATTATGACCAAAATATTCACTATTGGTTAGTTCACATTAGATGATAAAAATACTAAAAAGGGGTAGAAGGATTTATAACATGATTATGTTCTATATAAGTTCAACATATAACTTCATCTCCACATCCTGAGATATAAATGATTCTTGATGACCACCCATCTATTTTTGAGGCCATGCCAAAAGGACTAAGACCAA
This sequence comes from Torreya grandis, assembly GCA_037957365.1. NCBI lineage: Eukaryota > Viridiplantae > Streptophyta > Pinopsida > Cupressales > Taxaceae > Torreya > Torreya grandis. The sequence continues at coordinate 1,503,545 of JARHVA010004110.1, forward strand.
AAAAAAAACATGATCATGCCATTAAACTACTTTTAGGGAGTCAACCACTAAATATCAAACCATATAGATATCCATATGCACAAAAAGAGTGAAATCGAAAAGATGGTTCATGAGATGATGGAAGCAAGGATCATCAGGACCAACTAGAGTGTATACTAATTACCAATGGTCACAATGCATAATAAGGATGACACATGGAATATGTGCCTAGATTATAGGGACCTCAACAAGTACACCATCAAAGATAAGTTTCCTATTCTAGTGATTGATGATTTAATTGATGAGTTCTATGGTGTTATTTATTTCATGAAATTGGATATTCATTCAAAGTACCATCAAATTATAATTGGGGATGAATATGCTCATAAAACTATTATTAGAACTCATGAGGGCCATTATGAATTTTTAAAATGCCCTTTGGTCTTAAAAATGCACCATCTACTTTTTAGAGCTTGATGAACACTATTTGTAGGCATTTTTAAAGGTAATTTGTGTTAGTTTTCTTTGACAACATATTGATTTACAATAAGACATGGCAAGAACACTTACAACATGTGAAATAGGTGTTGATAGATTTAGAACAATATAATATTTATGTGAATCCATCCAAATGTGCTTATGGAGTATAGGAGGTAGAGTACCTAGGTAACATTATATCCCATCAAGGTTTTAAAGTTGATCCTCATAAGATCAAAGCTATGGTGGGTTGGTCAATGACCAAAACTCTTTAAAACCTCTGAGGGTTCTTAGGACTAACATGTTACTATAAAATATTTGTGAAAGGTTATGGAAGTATAAAAAATCCACTCACTACATTTCTAAATAAGTATTCCTTCCAATGTAATGATGTAGCCATTAAAACATTTAAGTAACTAAAAGTAGCTATTACACCACCCTAGTTTTAGTTACTCCATACTTCTCGTAGATGTTCATTATTGAATGTGATACTTTTAGATCAAGGTTTGGAGCATTACTAATGTAAGAAGGAAGACCCATTTCATTTGAGAGTCTTAAATTGAAAGGTAAGAATCCCCAAAAGTTTGTCTATGAAAAATAAATGATGGCTATAATTCATGTAGTAAAACAATGGAGGCCCTATCTAGTGGGTAAAATTTTAAGGTGAAAATGGATCATGATAGTCTCAAATAATTTTTAGAGAAAGGGCTGTCATCTAAGGAATAATAAAAGTGGGTAACAAAAATGTTGGGTTATGATATTGAAATCATATACAAGAAGGGTAAAGATAATTATTAGTAGATGCACTATCTATATGGGATACATCCATAGAAGCATTACTTTGTGTAATGTCTATGTTGCATTAGGTTGGGTAGATGAAACTAGGTTAGTGTAGGGGAAAGATGAGGATACACAAGTTTTGATTCAAAATGTCCAATTAGGTTTTATAGTCTCTAAAAAATTTTAATGGAAATTGAATGCCCTATGGTATAAGGATAGGTTATACTTGTGTAAAGATTCAAAGTTAAAGCATAAGATTATTTCAGAATTTCATGCATCTCCAATTAGGGGACACTCTAGGTTCTTGAAAACTTATCAGAGAATTCAGTGAGAAGTATTTTGGGAAGGAATCAAGGGAGATGTATATATTTTATGGAATAATTCTTGATATGCTAATAGAACAAAGGTGAGACAGTTAAGACCTTAGGTATGTTACAACGTTTAGCAATTCCTAATCAAAGGTGGGAGGAAGTTTCCATGGATCTCATCATGGGTTACCTTGTTCTTAAGGTAAGAATGTTATCTTGGTAATTGTAGATAAGCTTACAAAATATGCCCATTTTTGTGCCCTCTCATACCCATTTAAAATAAGTATAGTTGTGGCTATTTTTATAGAGGCAGTTCTAAAATTAAATGGAACCCCAAAAATAATTTTAAACGATCATGATTTTATTTTCAATAGTAATTTTTAGACTAAAATATTTCCCTATTTGGGTACTCAACTAGCTTATAGTTCATCTTAACACCCCTAATTTTATGGACAAATAAAAGTGGTCAATAAATGTTTAGAGGGGTATCTCCATTATTTTGTATCAAATAAGTAAGAACATCAGATTAAATAGATACCACTTAAAGAATGTTGGTATAAATATTTGCATACCTCTTCTAAAATGTCCCCATTTCTAGCACTATATGGTTACCATCCATCTTCCATCACTTCTTCCTTAAGGATGCAAACCAACTTTCAAGATGTGAAGGAGAAAATTTAGAGTCAAAAAAAGGTTTTGGTTGGTTTGAGAGAGAATTTGGCATTGGCACAAAATAGGATAAATCAATAAGTAGATCAACACCATAGTAAGTGACATTTCGATGTGTGTGACTAGGTCTTTGTATTTTTGCATCCTTACAAGATGTCCTTGAAGCAACAAAAAAGGGACAACAAACTTGCTCTTAATTATTATGGCCCTTATCAGGTTCTAATTTTTTTTGGAAGTGTGGCTTACAAGTTTGTGTTTCCTTATTAATCTAAAATACACCTAGTATTTAATGTTTCCTACCTGAATAAGGTCATTAGACATAAAGTTTTATCCCAAATAGGTATACCAAAACTAGATGAAGAAGGATGAGTCATTTTAGAACCAAAGAAGATCATATAAACACATAGTAAGAGGTTGAGAATAAGAGAGCTTAAGGAATATCTAATCAAGTAGAATAACTTGATTAGTAAGGATGCAACTTGGGAGGGTGAAGATTTTTTACAATAGCATCTAGAGTTATTCAAAGTTAAGGACAACATTGGTTCAAAGGGGAATGGCATGATATGTACCTAACCTATCAGGATATGAATAGCTAACTTATGGTTTAGTTATCTCTCTTTGATGTTATATCACATTTATCTATGCTTTAATTGGGTTATTAGGTCGGCTTATGGAGTAACCATGGCCTAGGTAGACTATATATAGGGGTTATGGGTAGTTATTTATCACCATATTTGAGTATTCATTTATTATTGCAAGTATTTGGGTAGTTTCCCCTTTGAAGTGGATTATCTATTATTTATATTTTCTTTTATATTTCCATATCATTGTGATATATTTATTTTATTATTCTTATTTGGTGAAGTAATATCATTAAAAGTGGTATCAGAGCATCGATTTGGGCCATAACAGGTAAAAAACTTGAGATATTGTAATTTGGATGTATCTAACAAATGGTTTTGATTTTAACTATAATTTTTTTACTAGAGGTGAAAAATAATTCAAGTAATCTTCCATTAAAATTTTAGCTCAATTGGATTTGTTTTGAAAAATTTATCACCATTTTAGGGTTTTTCATAAATTTGCTCTATAGTGCACAATTCAAGGAATTTTTTAGAGTTGTTTAAATTTTGGAAATCTTAGAAACATATATTTGTGTTATGTTCTTTGTAGTTTTTAATTTTATTCATACATAATTATAAAATCTCTTGGTCAAAGTTAGGTCAAAAGTGTCAATCAAGGTCGATATTGTCAAGCCCCTTTTATGGTAAAACCACAAACTAGGGGCCAAGGAAAGGGCATTGAAACACAAGGTAAAACTCCTCACAAGGAATATATGGACTCAAAAGGTGGATTTACTTGATCCTTTATACCAAGGTTCTCTGAGATGGATCACAAAGTGAGCTAGCTTGACTACAATGTGCAAGGCATTCAAATTGAGATAAAATACATACAATTTGATATTAAATCCATACAATATATTTGGAAAATATCATGATGGATTTAAAAAATAATAATTCAAATCATCCATCTATCACTATTACACAACCCCACCAAGGGGGATATCCAAACCATCCTAATCCAAATCCAAGTACCTTATCATAAAGGAACCTGTTACCAAAGGTAGATATGCATAAATTTGATGGAAAGAATCCACTCAATTAGATCAACCAAATGGATATATATTTTTATTTGTATTATATCCCATGTGGATAAAAGGTTACCATGGCATCTTTGTATCTAAAACCTAAATAATTCATTTGGTATTGATGGTTTTGTGATAAAAAAAGATGACTCTCAATATCACCTAGTTAGTTTTTATAAAGGAGCTACAAGTACACTATAAAAATAGTGTGATAGAGAATTACTTTAGCAAATTGGCAAAATTGTGAGAAACTAGTTTAGTCAAGGATTATATTCATAATTTTTAGAACCTATTTTTATGTGTGGAGATAATTTATGATGAGAACTTGAATGGCCAATTTTTGGGAGGCCTCAAGGACCACATTCAACATGAGGTACACATGTTTAATCCATTTAAGGTTTCTGATTATATTTTCATGGCACATAGGGCTGAGGAAAAAATCATAGCCAATAAGAATCAACCATTTACTTTAGATATCAGAGCATATTAACACCATCATTTCCTCCACCTACCAGATTGACCCCTTAATAAATTAGAGAGAAATGTGAAAAAATATTATGTTTTGGCTGTGACATCAAGTGGATCAAAGGACATAGATGTGCTGAGAGAAGTTATTCTACATTGAGGGATCCAATGAAGATGATGAATAGGATGATGCCTCCAATGATGATGAGTAAGAGATAGAAAAGGTACCTAAAGATTCCAAACCTACAATATCTTGTGCACTTTTGGGTATTATCACTCCTCAAACACTTAGGGTGGTGGGTTTCCTCAAGAAATAAAAGGTGATAGTGTTAAAAAAATTATTTTAATACTTGTCTATCCTTCAATGAATTTTATCACATTGATAAATCACTTTATATTATGTTTTTATAATCATGCATGCCTAAAATATATGAGATACATGATCCACATGGTACAATAATCTAAAAAAAATCAAGACTCAATGTTCCTATATATGAAAATGTACTACCAAAAGGGAGAATGATAAAATGGTTAATATTGTAGAGAAACCAATAAAGAATAATGTGTTCTCTTCAAGTGAGCATACAAAATTTACAAGACTTATTGGTATTTTAATCTTGGAGAATTCAATTAAATATAACTTGATTAATTTACTAAAAAAAGGATTTGACACTTTAAAAGTGTATTTGAAACACATTCAACTAATATATGTATTATATAAGTGTCATAATGATTATGAAACACAAAATCCAAGATTTCAATGATTGTGGTGATATTAAAATGGAGGATGAACATCTAAGTGCAACATTTGAAACACCCACTCATAAGGATAAACTTAGAAATGTTCAAATGGTATAAATAACAATTACAATAGTATTCCCATGAATACATGTCACATCCACTTGGGATATTTATTAATATAGTTGATATTGAAAAAATAAATCTATAGCTATACCAATTACATTTAATAAAGAATACATGCTGCATAATGATTCTTTCACTAGACCACTAATTATTTTCACATTTATGGAAGGCAAGGAAAGAAAAATAATAGTGATAAATAATGGTGTACCATTTAATATATACATAAAGTAACTCCTTTCTCTCATTGTTTAATATCCAGATGACTTATCTCACATACCTTCATCTACTCTTGAATATGTTATTATTAGAGCCAAAACTTTGGGGTCTATTAAATTCCATATTAGAGTGGTACCAAATAATATTTTTCACTATTTTATGAGGTACCTACTATAGGAATACAAAACTATATGCTTATACATCCATGGATACATCAAATTAAATAAATACCTTATGTATGCACGGGCGAGGATTAATGAACAACTATCATTTCTTAATAGACTTGGAATCACATGGAGGTAAATAAAATAGATCTTTTCATACTTAGTTTTGGTAATAACCAATGATATCTGTAGATTGAATAAATGTCACTATCTATGTCATAAATTCTAAGAGGAAAGGGTTATAAAGCCTAAGAATATGACAAAATGATATAATTCTCACTAGACTTATATGAAAGTAAACGTGAAAGTAAATTAAATGACATTATGTATGAAATTAAAGTAAAGTAAACTAATGGGATGGGTTAGAATGATCATAAGGAGTAAGGTGACATGGTCAGCTAAACTGGGGTCTAGTCAACCTAAAATGAAATATGTCAAGTCTAAGAAATCTTATAGCCATACTAACTTAACTCGATGTAGAGAGAACCTAGGCAAGGATACACACACATTTATTAACTAAGAAACAAGCAACATATATCTTAGGAAGGGAAAGTAGAGTATCATTTTTTGTAGAGTCTAACATGGAATCCATCATCTCCATTCAAGATTGTGACATAAAATAGAATATCTAGTAGTTAGTAACAACATTAAAATATTATTGAGTGTTTTCAATTAATAATTTCATGTTGGATTTAACATTAATGAATTGAAAAATGTCTAAGGATTGGTGGAAAAAAAAACTTGTAGGGTTTTCTATCAATTTAATCTTTTCCTTCAAAACATAAGATGATTCAATCTTTAAAAAAAATCATGTGTGTGTGTGTGTGTGTGTGTGTGTGTGTGTGTGTTTGTTTGTTTCTAATATATATTATTATAAGTTAAGTCATATTTATCACCATTGTGGTACATTTATGGGTTATTTTTCAATAATTGACTAAATTTTAGATTTACAAATCAAGAATTAGATGAAAAAATATTTGATAAATTTTTGAATAAAATATATATGAAGTTGTATTATATATTAATTAAGTCTATATTAAGCCTCCATCACAAGTCTCCATTAAAAGACCCTTATTATTTCTTCAATTTAGCTATACCACTATGTCAGGCTTGAAAAAAACTATTAAAAAATTAAATGCGTTCCAATCTCCATCGTATGCCCAAATTATAATATTGAAACTAACCTTTAATGATAAAAAAACATACCATATTGATTAAAAACTCTATTTACTTCTTACTAAATTTCACATTGACTTGTGTTAGATAGCCTCCACCTCACAACATTACTATGAGCTTGAAATGTTATTTCGAAGGAAACAAAATAGGCTCCAAAATACATAATATTTATAGATTAACCTAATTTTCATAAATGCCTCTATACCATAATGTATTTATCATGTTTTGTCATACTTTTTACACTTGTGTATAATTTCTTAATTATACTACTTGTGCTACCCTAAAAAAACACACATTTTGTCATTAAGGATTCAAAATGAATCTAATACATAAATAAATATATTGGCTCTCAACCATGATCCAAATTTAATTCTTTTATATGCTTATACTTTAATTGTGTGTTATAATTATTTCTAGAATAGAATCATTAGTCACATTAATCTTTCCCTAGGTGAGATTGTTGGGCCCATCAATCCTATCCTTCATCATTTTTGGGACCCATTTACATTTATTCATGATCCATGTACCTTGATTGTATAAATCCCATTCAAAATACATATAAATAAGTTAATAACTAATTTTTTCATGTGGGATATGTAGTTGCAACTCTCACAAATTTATTTGTATTGAAGACATCTTATTCTATACATTTAGTTTTATTAGAGATACATTCTATTAGTTTAGATTAAAAAACCAATTACAATATTGTAATAAATAGTGTAAATTATAAACTATTACAAGTTTCTTTAGTTACTATTTTAAGCTGAAATGTTCAAACACATTATTAATTTATATATAAAAAATAATACATCGATATTTATCTTTTCTTAAAATTAAAGACATCTTATTTTATATATTTAGTTGGATTTCTCAACAAAAAAATATTGTCAGCCTCTCTTTATAATTTCAAGCTTCTACAAAATAGTAACCTTTATTTTTTATGTCCAAAAATGATTCAAAAAAATAGGCCAACCTTCCAGAGGCCATAACTTTTGACCCGTAACCCTGTTTGAGCTCTTCCATGTGCTAAAATGACCATATCAAAAGGTTGTTGTCTTAGGTCATTCTATCAACATAGTAATGTTTTTAATATTTTTTGGAGGCCATACGTGATCATCTAAGGGTCCAAAATTATGATTTAATTTTTTTCAGGTTTTTTCTATTTTTAGAAATTATAAATTTTTAGAACCAGACATTAAATTCAATTGAATTTCATCCCATAGTATAATTATAGTGTTTGGGATATTTTGGGAGATTTTTTGGACATTTTGGGAGTTTTTAAAAGTAGGAATTTTTTTTAGATTTTAGTTTTTTTTTAATTTTACATGTAAACTCTAATTTTTGAGTTGAGGCTTATTTAAGCATGGTTTGGGTTTATAATTATTTCAAGCAATCAATATGAATCAATTTTGAGTATTGTTTCAAGATCTTGGCCTATTAGTAATTTTTTTATTCTTGATAGTTTTTGGGTTCCTTATCTGGTATCAGAGCAAGTTTAAATTTTGGAGGAGTAAAGAATGGTGAGAGGATGAGGAGGTGTTGCACAAATGAACCAGACTATACAAGAGCTATAGAGTCAAGTTCAATAATTAATAGAGGTTATCACTAATCAACATAGAATATAGGGTGGTGATGAGGAAGACATAGATCATGATGAAGAAATTCAACAAGAAGAACAACAACAAGAGTTGTCACTATTGATGGAAGAGAGAATGGTTTAAGATTTAGAAGAAAGAAATGAATGAGTCAAGGTTGATGTTATAGATTATGGAGGCAATTTAAAACTAGAGGAGTTGATAGATTGGATGAATAGCATGGAGAAGTTCTTCATGTGGAAGACTATGAGAGAAGATAAGAAGATAAAGTTTGCATGTATGAAATTGAAAGGTCATGCAATGATTTGGTGAGATAACATATAGAAAGAGAGATAAAGAAAAGGTAAAAAGAAGATTAATTCATTGAAAAATATGGAAAATAAGATGAGGGAAAATTTTCTTCATGTGGATTATACACAAACCCTATACAAAAAAAATTAGACTTTGAGGCAAAAAGATCACAATATACAAGAGTATACAAATGAAATTTATAAGCTTTCCATACAAGTCGAACATGATTAAAAAGAAGAGAATATGGTTGAAAGGTATGTAAATGTTTTGAAATTTTATATTAAAGATGAATTAAGCATGCATAGAATACTTAACATGGAGGAGGCTTATCAATTAGCTTTGAAGGCAGAAGAAAAACAAAATAGATAGAATTTTAGAAGAACATCTACTAGTCTAAAAAGAGGTGGATCACCTATAATAAGGGGATGATGTGGGTTTAATACCACTAGAGGTGGCTTTAATTCTAATAAAGGTAAATCATCACATGGTGTAGAAAGGCAATATGATAATAGGCAAGGGTTTCAATATCAACAAAGAGGAAGAGGATTTCAGAGAGGACAAGGTTATGGTGGTGATAGAGGATGGATTTTGAATCAGTGTAGATCTTATGTATGTTATAGATGTGGATAATAAGGGCACAAATCATTTGAGTTTCCACACTATCAATATCAAGAAAGGAGGTAAGAAGATCACCCAAGAGTAAATCTACTTGAGGCTGAAATAGAAGAGTAGAATAATGAAGTTGCACTAGTTGATGTTGGAGAGAATCTCATGATGAGAAGAACCATGATCACTCCAAGGAAGGATAAAGTGAAAAATAAATAATGTGGTGATGCATGGTTGCAATAAAATATTTTTCAAACAAGATGTACTTTAGGTGGAAAGGTATGTAAAGTATTCATAGATGGTGGTAGTTGTGAAAATATGGTCTCTAAGGAAATGATTAAGAAACTAAATCTATAATGTGAAAAATATCCTAACCCTTATCATATTTCATGGTTTAAGAAAGGGAATGCAGTTATAGTAGATAAAAGGTGACTAATTAAGTTTTCTATAGGAAAAACTTATAATGATTAAATATGGTGTGGTGTTATTTTGATGGATGCATGCCATGTGTTATTGGGGAGACCATGGAAATTTGATACGAAAGTAGTTCATAATGGAGAAAAAAATACATGCACTTTTTGGAAAGGTGATACAAATGTATTTTTTTTACCTCTAAAATAATAAGAGAAGATAGAAAACATGCTCTGTATTAAATAATTTATCTAAGATATGAAGGTAGCAGGTTGTTATACACTAGTAGCAAAGAATGAAGGAAAAGAAATTGTGCCAATACCAAAAAAAGCAACAAGAGTGTTGAAATAATATATAGATGTTATGCCTGATGAGTTACCAAATGGTTTATCACTGAAGAGAGATATTCAGCATGACATTTATTTTATTCTAGAATCAACTCTACCCAATTAAGTAGCTTATAGGATGAGTTCAACAAAACATGCAAAATTAAATAAATAGGTTATTGAATTGCTAATGAAGAAAGTGATAAGGGAGATTATGATTCCATGTGTAACACTAGAATTAATAACTCCAAAGAAAGATGGAGGATGGAGAATATGTGTGGATAGTATAGAAATTAATAAAATTATAATAAATTATATGTTTCCTATACCTCATTTAGATGATATGATGGATGTGTTTGCAGGAGCAAAATATTTTATCAAGATTGATCTAAGGAGTGGTTATTATTAGATTTGAATTCATGAAGGAGATGAGTGGAAAACTAAATTTAAGATTAGGGATGGCTTATATGAGTGGATGGTGATGCCATTAAGATTATCTAATGCACCTTACACATTTATGAGGGTGATGAATACAATGTTACAAGAAAATATTGGTAAGTTTATGGTTATTTATTTTGATGATATTTTGATATTCAGTAAGACTAAAGAAGAACACTTAAAACATTTGAGAATGGTAATGGATTTGTTAATAAAGGAAAAGTTATATGCAAATTTTAAGAAGTGAAAGTTTATGAAAAATAGTTTCATATTTTTGGGATTTTTAGTTTCAATAGATGGTGTGAAAATGGATGAAGAAAAGATAAAGGCAATTATTGAGTGGCCTATTCCAAAAAGCATTATAGAGGTAAGAAGTTTCCATGGTTTATAAACTTTTTTTTAAAAGTTTATTAAAAAATTTAGTAGTATTGTGGCACCAATAATAGGTTGCATAAGAGGGAAATAATTTGCATGGACTCAAGCAGCAACAGAAAGCTTTGTATTTTTGAAGAAGATTGCAGAAAGACTAATTTTAGCATTATCAAATTTTAACAAAGTGTTTGAGGTTGATTGTGATGCTTCATTTGTGGGAATTGGTGTTGTGCTAAGTCAAAAAGGAAATCCAATAACATATTTTAGTGAGAAATTGAATGAGGTAAGAACAAAGTATTCTACTTATGATGTTGAACTTTATGCAATTATATAGGCATTATGACATTGGAGGCATTATTTGGTGCCTAAGGTTTATACTATTTATAGATCATGAATTTTTGAAGTATGTAAATACACAAAATAAGTTGAATAGTAAGAATTTAAAATGGGTTTCTTTCTTATCTAGGTATACTTTTGTGTTGAAACATAAATCAAGAACATAGATTCAAGTAGTTGATGCATTAAGCAGACAGGTAGCATTATTAACTACTATGGTGAGTGAAGTAGTTGGATTTGAAGTTATTCAAGAATTATATGATACTGATCCATATTTTAACAAGGTAGTTGAGTAGTGTAAGAATCCATTAATAGGTGGGATAGATGCTATTCATGAAGGTTATCTATTCAAAAGGAAATAATTATGCATTCTAGTTGGGTCTCTACGAGACAATATAATAAAAGAGTTACATAGTGGTGGCTTGGTTGGACATTTTGGAAAGATGAAGACGATAGATTTGGTGAAGGAAAAGTATTTTTGGCCAAAGATGAATAGAGATATGATGAGGTATATTTTAAGGTGAAGAATATGTCAGGTGGCTAAAGGACATGCACAAAATACTAGACTATACATGCCATTACCGGTTCCAAGAGGACCATAGATAGATTTGAGTATGGATTTTGTGTTAGGATTTCCAAACACACAAAAAAGTAATGATTCATTTTTTTTGGTTGTAGACAAATTTTATAAAATGGTTCATTTTATTACATGTAATAAAACCAATGATGCCACTAGAGTTTTAGAAATAATTTTTATGGATATTGTGAGATTGTATGGAGTTCCAAAAACTATTACTTCAAATAAGGACACAAAAAATTTAAGTCATTTTTGGAGGATTTTTTGGAAGAATATGGGTACTAATCTACAATTTAGTAGTGCATATAACCCATAAATAGATGGATAGATAGAAATTGTGAATAGGAGCTTGGGAAATTTATTGAGATGCATAGTGGGAGATAAGCCAAAGCAATGAGACTTGGATTTACCAAAAGATGAGTTTGCATATAATAGTTTAGTGAATAGATCAATAGGAAAGTCACCTTTTCAAATTTTTAGTGGGAAAAATACTATGGTTATTAGATTTGGTACAATTTCCAATTGTAGATTGAATTTGTGATGATGCAGAAGCATTTACAGAGCATATGTATCAGTTGTAAGGAGCAAGAAGAAAGCTTTAGGAAAATAATGAGAAATATAAAGAAATAATGGATGTCAAAAGAAGATACAAGGTATTTGAAGAAGGATATTTGGTAATGGTTTATTTGAGGAAAGAGATATTTCTAAAAGGCACATGCAATAAGTTGAAGTATAAGAAAATTGGACTATGCAGAATTGTGAAGAAAATTAATGACAATGCTTATGAGGTGAGTTTACCATAGAATTTTGATATATCTCTAGTATTTAATATTTTAGATTTATATGAATTATATGTAGAAGATGGTGAAGATGATGAATATGAATAAGTAAATTGGGAACAAAAAGTTCCAAAGAAGAAGAAAAATACTGTAGGTTTTGGATATGAAGACAGTGAGCACAAGGCAAGGGAATTATAATAGGTATTTGGTGCAATGGGAAGGATTGTATTAAGAAGATAAAAATTGGATTATAGAATGGGAGATAAAGAATATTGACAAGGAAAAAGGGCAGTAGTACAATTAGAGTAATTTGTAAGAGCTGAGTTGTTTTCAACCAGAGGAGAATGATGTAGAAAAAATAGGCCATCCTTCTAGAGGCCATAACTTTTGACTTGTACCCCATTTGAGCTCTTCCACATGCCAAAATGATCATATCAAAAAAAAAATTGCTGTCCTAGGTCATTCTATTGGTCTAGAAATGTTTTTGATATTTTTTGGAGGCCATACGTGATCATTTGAGGGTCTAAAATTATGAATTAATTATTTTTTAGGTTTTTTCTAGTTTTTAGAAATTGTATATTTTTAGAACCAGACATTAACTTGAGAAGTATTCATCCCATAGAATAATTATAGTGTTTACGATATTTTGGGAGATTTTTGGGATATTTTGGGAGTTTTTAAAAATGAGCATTTTTTTTAGATTTTAGTTTTTTTTTTTTTTTTTTTTTTTTTTTTTTTTTAAATTTTGCATGTAAACTCTAATTTCTGAGTTGAGGCTTATTTAAGCATGGTTTAGGTTTGTAATTATTTTAAGCAATCAATATGATTAAATTCTGAATATTGTTTCAAGATCTTGGCCTATTGGTAATTTTATTGTTCTTGATAGTTTTTGGGTTTATTAAAAATATTATCAAACCTATACTATAATCTATTATTATTATATTAATAGTACTAAAAATAATTATAAGAAACAAAATATGTAGTTTTATTGGCATGGTAGACTTGAAACCATATATACAAGAATGAAAGGATTAAATATAGTTTCAACTTTAACCATGGTTTGATTAACCCAAAGGTATGTAAAACATTTCACATGCTAATTCCTATTGTTTTCATAAATAATATTTTTCATGATATAAATCAATATTTGAGTAGATTCATCGAGCCTCAATCACACCCTTAGCTCAAGTGGAGATTTATAATAGATTTTATGAGTTGAGAACTTAAAATGGTTGGACAAATTCTCAAGATCTCTTCAGATAAGACTCCCAATGACTCATCATATTGAGCTTTAATGACTGCCATAAGACAAGCTTCTTCAAGATAAGGTTATAAACCAAAAAATCCTCCAAATATGACTTAAGACATAAGTGTGAGTTAAATCAGAGTGAAAAAAGTCTATATGGATATGATATGATTGAAATATGACCCCTATATATATTGATCCAATACCAAAAACTAATCATAAAGTCTAAGTTGATGGTTCAACTAAGTTGATATAGTTGAAAGAAGTCAACTGACATAAAATGGTATCATCTAGGTTAATATAATACATATGTCTATAGATATGCTCAAAACTACATCAAGATAGTTGATCTAGTAGATGAAGTGTAAAAGTTACTAAATTATTAGTATCAACCTAGTCGATGCCTTAGGATATAGGGAAACTAACACAATTGAAAGATGATAGGATGTAATGAGGTAAATATAAAGACACTCTAAGGAAGATAGACTAATATTAAGAGTGGGGTAATCTTTATATAATAGCACCATATTTGTGAAACACCACAATTTTTCCCACCCCTTCCCTAGTGCACCCCTTAAGGTATGCACTTAAGGAGATCAATGTTTGAAAATTTGTTTCAAGAGAAAGTGATAATAAATTATAAAGTAAAAAATATTATGTGTATACATATGCCCCACCCAAAGCTCATCATGTGTCATAATAGTGTAACATCGGATGGTGCTTTTGGAAATAACATAACAACACCCAAAATATAACTGAAATGAAATGCTAAAATAATTAAAATTAAATAAAATTAAAATATGTACATTCACTTAACTTTTTTTTATCATAGATAAGGTTATGTGTGTCTTGTGTGATATAAGGTTTCCAATGTGTGGAATGAGAGGCAAAAATTTTCTTCAAAAAATTTTGATAGCACCTATGAATTCTCTATCTCACTAGGATTATAATATTTCTTTTGGTTCATGAAAAGGACCTATTGAAACAAAGACATGGGTGAAAAAGGAAGGGAATATTGTGGTATATAACTGAAAGCTTTATAATGATATTGCTAAGTATGATGATGGATTTTTATTATTTTATAGAAAACGTGAGAAAATGCATATTAAAAAGGAACAAAATATAAGTAAAATAAAATGACATATTTAGTAAGTAGATAGAAAATCAACAAAAAAATATGTGAAAAAATGATGAAGTAAATGATAAAAATGAATATAAAACATACCAAAAAATATGAGATATGTAAAACATCGTAAGTGAAATCTAAATGTAAGAAAGATCAAATAAATATATGTAAGTAAAGAAGGTGATTTCATGTGAGATAATCATGTCAAATCACACATGAATAAACACATATAGGTTAAAATAAAATATAATTTAAAATGTCAAATAATCGTGTCAAGTCAAACATAAATAAAAACACAAAAGCACGTAAATTGTTGATCAAATTTGACTTTTAGGTCAAATTGGGTGTTTTAGGGGTATAATAAATATGTCACAAGGTGTTTTATAGGTAAATTCATGTCATTTAATGTTATACTAACCTTGGTCCTTAGTCATTTTGAGGTCAAAAAAGGGGAATTTAATGACTTGTACATATTTTTGGGAAAGTGTGAAGGTTTGAAAAGGTTATGTCACATGACATGTCTAAATAGGTCTTAATCAACTATTGGTAACTAAAAGTAGTAGGTGCTTCAGAAGAAAGAGCAATTTTCTTAGGAAAAATGATGAGTTTGGCACTTGTACAATCTATGGGGAAGTATGCCACATGGGAGAACATCATGGAATGTCTATTAAGATTCCCCAAGCTAAAATACACATTTTAAATTCTTTTTAAGTGTCAAAATTGGGATAAAACTATTTTTCTCTTTTTTCACCCTTCTTAGCAAGCAAAATTAGTCTTTAGGTTCATGCTTAGTATGGACAACTGAAGAGGTTTCAAGAAATATGATTTTTGGAGGTGGTAGTATACTTAGATAAATTAATTTCCATAGAAATATTTCAATTATTTATTGAATGTGCTTTATGAACCATCCTCATGAAGTTGACTATACTTTTTTGCTAGTTGTTTCATGCACCCTATAGGTTTTGATTCATTTTGGCCAAGTCTAGATAAAATAGTTGGTTATGTTGACTCTATGTGATTTTTTATATATTATAATATTCTCTCCATATTTAATTGCATGTTTTATGGTGCTTGGATGAGCAAATTATCTCATGTTTTAGGAAGGTGCCACCATGTGCAGTCTCAATCAGTTTTCCTTATTTACAAAATGTTTAGTCCTCAGAATAGGTCTCATAATAATGTGATGTGATGTTTTACATGTTATAATTCTATAAATAACACTTCACTTTCATGTTTTACCTTGAAACATCAGACCTTGTCTTCTACACCTAGTCTTGTCACACTCACTGTCAACTCTCTGCCTGTTCTTAGTTACAACCATGTTTTTGAACTCTAATCAAGATTATAAAGGAGAAAATGAGACTATAAAATGTGATTTTCATGTTATTTGGGTATTATAAGTCATATTTAATACCTCAAGTAGCACAAAATACCCTAATAGCAGTCATGTATAGCATATATAGTTAGGCAACCATTAAAGTACACCTAAAGGAGTTTTGATAACATCATGTTGAGAGGTGGAAAGGTTTATATGGGTTTAAGTCTCTTAATATTTATAAAGGTGAATTGGGATTCTTTGTGAATTTATAAAACTATTTAAAAACTTTTTTGTCTTTACATACTACCCAAACTTCATGCTTACTTCCTGTGTATGTTGATGACCACCTAGAAGTGGTATCATAAGAAGTTGAGGTGTCAATGGAAATTGGAACTAGTTGAAGATTTCCTTTAATCCTTGGTGTGTTGATAAATTAATTTTATGCTCATTTAAAGTGACATGTTGGAAAATAGGAATAAGGAACAAATTTTAAAAGGCAATGACTGAGATCATGCCCATTTTCCCTAAAAATACAAAATAGAGGTCCAAGAGGGTTTTATGAATATCATATGATAGGAATATGAAGACTTTTGGGGCATCATAATGGCTTGTTTTTATATCCTCTATTATATAAAAGTAATTTTAAAAGCTTCAAGGGTAGAGATTTGATGGAGTCTAGTTTTTGAAGCCTCAAAGTTGCCTCCCAAAACACTAAATTCCTTCATTGATATCGATAGGTTTTGAACCACAAAGTGACCTTAGCACTTCAAAGAGAAAACATGGAAAAATCCCATGTTTATAATACCTTATGGTGTGAAATATATCCCAATGATCATGGATTCCGTCAAGAGATTTTGATTAGTGATGTTTCAAGGTCTAATATTCACTTACAAGTGTCCCATTATACAAACATCACCTACGGCTAAGTAAGCAGGCAATAGGTTGAACATGGTGTCTAGGTGGTAATTAAATCCCATAAAATGAAGTAAAATTTTAATAGGTGATAAGTGACCTTAAAAAATAAACAATGAGGGTGTAAATACTTCTTTCAAGGCCTAGATCATACGAACACCACCTATAAGCCCCACATAGTCAACTGTAGTTGACTGTGAAGGGTAGAGAATAGGATTTGAAGTCTCTTGATGTGGTAAAAAGAATAAAGTAAAGAAAAAATGTATATATATATATATTATAAATTAATATTTATATATTCAATAAATTTTTTTCAATGTTACAAGGTCAAACTACCTATGGTCACCTACAGGACAATGCTTTGAAGAAACACAGTCAGAAAGGAAACTGAGATAGGGTGCTTAAGTGATGATCTAGGATACCCAAGGTGTAATTATGAGTCCCATCATGGTTAAATTAATATGTATTATTTATTTAAGTTTAAAACATTATATTTAAGGCCTAATTCATATAAAATTTCACCAATAAGGGTATTTCCAAGTAAAAACACAATCAATTGTAAGGGTAGTAAGACTGAATAAAGGCTGGTAATTTTGAAGTTGAAAATGCATGGTATAGGTGAATGTAAGGAATTTTATATCTAAATGATTTAATTAAGGAATTATATCAATTAAATTATCTCTAAAAGTGTTACTTACACCTACATGCAGGAGGAACATATCAAACAAGGTTAGCTTATTAGTCATGGTCTAACTAAGTGAGGGTACTTTCAATGTGAAATCATGGGTAATGAGAGTTGGTGAACATTTTTAACTCTCTCATAACAGTTTATTTGACATATAAAGGTCCTAATATCAATATAAAATCAATAAACCCTATCCAAATGGTAATACACAGTCATTTTCTAACTGTCATAAACACAGTCCTTTGCCTAGAAGTTTGTCTTGGGTTTGTAGTATATTTTAGGGGAAAATGACCTAATAGAGAGATAATTTTTTATATATATCATATCCATGAATTTTTAAATCCATTAAAATAATAATTTTTCCTATACAAATAGGGTAAGTAACCTCTATTTTATCTCATATAGAGGGTACTTCCCCTTGTGTATGACCCTGTAGTTTTGGGATATAGAGATGAAAATAAGAACCTGGAGTTGTTTTAACATTTATATAAGATGTGTAAATATTATGAACATATAAAAAATCATTATAGACCAATAATATAAAGGGGAAACCCAAAAAGGAGGTGTAAAACCTCAAGGCTACAGTCATGGCTCTTGGGTAGGGTTTTGGCTTAAAGCCCAAATAATAGGTCATTCTCATTTCTAACTATCAGAAAGATTTATATCCTATTGAAACATGTTTTAGGGACCATAAAATATATTTTAAAGATATTTAAATCTAGACAAAACACAAGGAAGCCCTTTTTTGACTCAAGAACCAACTTAGGCTTGTGAAAATTGGAAAAAATAACTCAATAAGATAGCTTTAAGTGTTTGTATCTCACTTTGTGTTTTGAATTAATAATCAAGGAATTTATATATGTTATATATTGTCCTAAATACCATTTTTTTATAATTTTTTTGGAAATTGAATGTCAGGGTTTTATGAACAAAGCTTAAGATGTCAGAACAGACCTAAACCCTCCAAAACCCTTGCTAGTAACTGGTTTGATAAGATGGAGTTGTAAGGATACTATAATGGAATATTTTGACCAATATTAAAATTTAAACTTGTACAAGGCTCCCTTATCCTACTCCCCATGCTTTTGTATTGTACAAAATTGTATAGACAAGGTACAAAATAGGGTACTTTTGACTATTTTGTGTTTTGTAGGCTACAATAGGTTTCAAGAGATGAAATATAGTTTTGTGGAAATATTAGTACTTTTAATAACTCCATATTAAATTTTATTCCTTATAATAAATTATAAGTGTGCAAACAATATCTCTCATCTTAGTTAGTCAAAACTAGCATAGTGACCGAGCCAGTGGGAAGTGTGAAAACTCTAAGTGGAAATGATTTTAAGGTTTTCATAATGATTTTAAAGAAATTTAGGGTATTTAAACTTGTCATACACTCCCTTATATATATTTTCATGGAAAAATAAAGCCAAATTTGAGGCCAAGTGTGAAGGGTACATGAAAGAAGAGTTTTTTTGGACTATAGATGATGATGGCTCATTCCAAAATTATTCCAAATGACCAAGCCTAAAACCAATGCATGGATAGGAATGTATGAAACCATCCCATTAATTTCAATCATTATACCTATCAATAATTAGTTTTAATATGTTCAAACATGTCCAAATCATGAAGGTAGTTTTTTGAGCCAAAATGAAGAGTTTCATGCCACTTTTCATGAGGTTTATGATTTGGATTGACATTTTTACTTCCTAACCTTGCATGGTTCAACCCATATCTTCTTTTCATGCATAATTAACTAATTTTATTATCTTTACAAGTTTCCTTTTTACCCTTGTACTTCTCTCTTCTCCTCTCTCTCTCTCAAGTTCTATAAGAATTGGCCATTTTTACCATTGTGACTTATGCTCCACTTGAGTATGGTGAAGCCCTACTAATTTTCATACCATTTGATCAATAATACTACTGATTTTTACCTCTTGATGATTTTTCATCGTGTGTTCTACTTTAATGTTGGATCTTTCTTAGTGAAGACTATGGATTCCTTAGCATGTTATCTCATTCTTTCATCCTATTTACAGTTGGAAAGATTCTTCTTTTAGGGCATATGAAGTATTCTAGGAAATTTCAAGGATTAAGTGAGTTAGTCTATTCACTAGTTCCATTCAAGGCCTCTTGTCTAGTCCTCTTATCTTTGCACATTTATCCATAACCTCATAATGTATCATTGATGTGAGAAGATTTATATTGAAGGAGTGTATGTTTGGTTAGTCTTTTGTTCTCATGTGTAACATTTTTTTGTTTGGAATTCATCATATTATTTGGTGTATCACCTCCCTTAGAATAGTTTGCTTTTAGTTATTTCTCTCCCTCCCCCCCAAAAAGATTTTAGGTGTAATTGTGTTCCAAAGTGGTACATCAAGGGAGCTGGCCCTATCTAGAGATTCACCTCATCCTTATGCTACCCACAAGCCTAGAGGTGTTTTCATTGTACCACTTGGATGATAATATCTTAGGCATCTCCTCAAAGGGTCCAAATCCAAGTGAAAACATGAATGAAATGTGATTTAAAAATCAAGAAAAGCATGTCAATTAAAATATATAGAAACACCTAAATTATAGTATTCAAAATTCCTAATGTAATATAATTTAAGTCCACAAAAATTAAAACAAGAGAATGATGGATAAATGAAAATAAAAAAATCTAAATAAAAACAAATAAAAACTATTGTTTTCTCTAAAATTTGATGTAGGAAATCTCAACCACCTAAAGAAAATAAAAGGATGACAATGAGATGGTGTGGAAATGAAATGTGATAGATGTTTGTGAGGGAGATATGGTTATATTCCCCAAGATATTACAATACGACTCACAAACTAATAACCAATTGGCATAAGTAGGATAATAATGTGATATAGATGTGATTAAGGATGCAATCAGCTAAAAGTGATGTCCATAAAGGGGATATCATGGAAAATAGGATATAATTATGGAATTAAAGGTGATAAATTGGTGATGTGGAAATAATACCTATGAATGAGACACTCTAAACAAGTGGGGAAGGTTAAGAAATATCAATATCAAGGGCCTAAGACATTCCAACTAGTGAACACAAATCTTGGGTTAAAAATTTATATACATAGGTTAACCTATGAAGGCCATACATATGAAATTAAAATCATTCCACCTTCCCATAACATGTTCCCCACTCCTTAGGACCCCTTATAATTTTTTATCCTACTATGAATATTGAGCACTTGTGTGAGAATATAGGCAGAATTAAAATGTAAGAAGATATACTAATGTAATGATATGAGACCTCCTACCTAATTCTACTAGCCTACCATACCCCCAATGAACCTTGGCTCTATCATGAGGAAAATTATGGAGTTTTATATTTGAATAAGATATGAGATGTATAAATAAATATCACATCTTTTGGTGTGATTTAACTTTCAAGATATAATTTTCCTTTTGATCTTGTTTTGATAGTAACTATTTTTTAATTTCTTTATTCCTCCTCCATACATATATGGAAAACCAAACATGGATGAAATAGGTAGGTAACATAAGGGATATTACACTTGACTACTATAATGGAGAACTTAAATATCATGGTGCCTAAATAATCCTAGACTAACCCATGTATAAGTGTGCAATCTCAAAATTGACTTGTGTGTGCCTAAAGTGGAAGGAATGAAGGTAAATATGAGGATCATGGAATATGCATCCATGTAGTAAAAATGATACAATGAGTAATATGCTTATATATAATTATAAGGAGGGGAAAAAAATATTTTTAATGGATGAAGTTATGTTGTGATCATTGTGTCACTAGGGAAGCTGTAATAACCTATAAGGGATATAACACAAGAATTGGTGAAAGTAATAAGTCATCTAAAAATGGGGGCATAGTAAATAGGGGCCAAAGAATCAAAATTAAACTTAAGGAAAAAATGATAAAAATATGTGTTGTAAAAATAGGAACTTTTGGTATTTCTTGGTATGTGACATCCAATGTGAAGTAACACCAATTCACTAACAGTTAGAGAAATCATCATAGATAATGGTGATTCTCTTTTGTAATTGAGAGGGTAGTTCCCTAATTGAATATGAATATTTTGGTTATTTTTTTGTACTTTTTAAACAAAATTACAAAATAAATAAAAATAAATAGATAAGGGGATAAACCCACAACAGGTTAAAAGTGAAGAACCACTGAGATAACTCAATAATAAATATTAGAAATGGAAATCCTTCCTCTCACACAAGAATGAAAATAGAAGCAATAGGGTTTTTGGGAACAAAAGGCATGCCTAGAAGCACAAAGTATCCTCACAAACCTGATTACACATACTTGGTGCAAGATTTTAATGAGATCAAATATAAAGAAACTCGTGGACATAAATAAATCTCATACATGGGGTTTCTCAACACAAAGTTTTGGAAACACCATTGTTGCACATAATCAAATAAATATAGATTTTAATGGAGTCCTTGTTCACAAATAATAAATATAAATTCATAAATAAATGGAGTTAAAATAGACAAACACCCCAAAATATTCTCATATGCTTGCTTATATTTCATTGCACCAAACTAGAAATAACATGGCTCCACACAAAATTGCATCTAGATCTCTCCAAGAGCTTGAGAAAAAGAAGAACCTATACAAAAATTGGATTTTTTCTTTTTTTTACCATAATTTCCATTGGATTATGAAAATTCATTTATTTTCCCATTTTTATTTGGAAAAATTCACAATATTAAATGAACATTTCAATTTTGTATTTTACAATAATATTAATTCTAAAAAGAATTAGTATATCTAATGACTAACTAGAGTATAGTCATTTAATGAATTTAATTAACATTAATTAATTATAAAATAATTAATAACTTAATTATGTCAATAAATTTCCCCATCAATCCACCACATCAAATCCATAAATTACTCCATGTAGGCTAATAGAAGAAGTTGCCTTGTCCATTAGACTATGGTGTCCCATAAAAATATTACATAAAATAAGATAATATGTAAAAATTATGGAAAATGATAAAAATGGGGTAGTGAAATTTTGATGGCCAAGTTTCACTACAATAATTATTTTTGACTATGGAACTGCATTCCCTGGTAGAATGCATGAGAAATCCTAAAGATGTTGGTGACTTATGCCTCATCCAACCTACTCAAAATACTAATTCTCTCATAACACAATTTTAACAACTAGAAACTAGTTCACTTATTCCAATCATATGGGAATAAACATGAGTTATTGGTATAAATCCAAGTTTGAAAATTTTACCTCTACTTGTCAAATAACCTATTATCATCATCTCTCAAGACAATTTTTTTTGAATTTTCATACATGTTAAATGCATATTTAGGAATAGTTATAACACAAAAATAAAAAAATTGAATGAACCAACTGAGTTTTGGATAAACATCCCACTTCATATTTATTTTATCAATTTATTTGGGGAAATATTCGAACCAATTTTCCTTGCTACTTCTTCTGATATGTTTTCTACTTTTAGTTCATATTCTTGTGTGTCTATTGTGTCTTTTTTTTTATCAAGGAAAGTACTTATGTTATAGGACTAGCATGACACATATCAAACAATTTCATAAAACTCATTTAAGAAATAAAAAACATGATATGTCAAATCATCAAATGTTGAATCTTGTAACATTGTTCACTAGTAGGAGGAATGACAAAATCTACAAGAGGAGGATTGTCTTTGATTCATTTTTAAAGCTATTGTTCAATTTATTGTGAATCTTCCAGCATTTTTATTCTCTTATTATAATTCATCATCACTTTGACCATCTTCATGAGCTTCTTATAGTGAGGGGTAGAGAACTATTTTCATGATTACTTATACTCCCTTGAACAAGTTGGGAGTTCATAATCCTTTTCAGAATATGATATAATAGGTGAACAATTTATTGGACTTTTACCTCTTAAACTAATTTCCTATGACTATGTAGACATAATCTTCATCAATGTATATTATGCTCACTTTCCTTGTAATAGTGGCCATAAGCTCAAACTTTTAGTATTCAGTGCAACCTTGGATATTACTTCACTTTTACAATCTCATTATAAATATTGAATGAGAAGAGGAATACCTAATAAGACATAAAATATAGCCAAAGATACAACCATTTTATAGATTCATTATTTATTATTGATTTTATATCTAAGAGACCCATTTGACAAAATGCTTCATAGACATTCATAACCATTCTTAGCATAGGTTGATAAGACATTTATCACTAATCCTTTTGATAAAACATCTCATGGATGACCATCATTGCATTTAATTATATTGTTACCAACATGTATTTCAAATAGTGATGAAGTGTTTGAAAAAATGACTCACATGAATTTTACCCCAATTTTTTAGCCATCAACCCATGCACTTTCAATCTATCAATTACATTTGTGTTTTACCTTATAAATAAATTTTCACCTAAAAACCCTATGGCATGAATCATGCTTGAAAAAAATGAATCAAATCAAATTTACCCAAATTGATAGTTGTTGACCCATCCATTTTGCACCTATTAATTGTAATTTTTTCTACCTTATTTTGCACTCATTTGGATACTTTGAAAAAATGCATTTAATAAATGTGTTGACTAATTTTATAATTGGTGAGCTTGGAAGATGCCTATAATAGTTTTGAATTGATCTTAAACTTAATAATTTAATTTCACAAGTTTGACAAGATATCTCATTGAAATATGTCTAATTATTTTCACATTTCCCTCAAGATGTATGTAAACAAATGGCACCACATTTCGGGTCAAAACATTTAGGAATTACATTCTTAAATTTATTAATAAATTTATCTTTGTAGAAATATTAAATTATATAATCCAATGCATCATGCCAACAAACATGTTTCTCAATTTTGTGAAGCACCCACTTCATAAGGTCATCACTCTTATCAAATTTAGGAGCAACTATTTATTTGCCTATCACTAGCTTCAAAAGCACCACCCAAAAACTATAAATATCACTCTTCTCATTGAATCTAAGGGTGTTGGCATGTTTTGGAGCTATGTAGCCATAATATCCTATAATTACAAACATCACATTTCAATTTTTTGTTGTTCAAAGTATAACACCTAAACATTAATCTAAATTAGAAGTCATTCATTCTGAGTTGCACATGTACATGCTTCCTATAAGGACTTTTGTAAATCCATCATAGTGAATACTTTTTTTCACTATAGTTAATGTTAATATTCATGTTCAATTTTATTTCTTGATATCTCAAAAATATCCAGTCTTTGTAATGATTTTTGGGCATAAAACATAAAATTAGTCTATCACAAGATTGGTTTATGAGTTCAAAGGAATTGTACTACCTTAACTAGATTACCTATCAAATGAAGCAAATTAACTTTATTTAGAAGGATAAAATTCTACAAAATTTATGTGTAGATGATGTTTTGTGATTATGTAGCACTATAGTCTTGTACACTTGGCAAACTCATGACCCTGGTTAGTCCTCTTAGTCCTACACATGCCTTATTTGTGAAAACCTTGAATCTACTCTATCTTATGCCCCTTGGACTATCTCCTAGTATAACTATCATTATATTGATGACACAAACATCCTATCTTTCCCAAATTTCTTTAAATATACTTATCTTATACTTCTACAAGTTATAATCCTATGCTTTCTCTCTTTCTCCTTGGACACTAATGTTTGGGTCAGGTAATAATGTTGATGTTATTGTCTTGACCTGACACAAGTGTTTATTTCCCTAAATTCATCTAATTTTCAAATGAAATGTATTAAAATGGACAACATAATTTATTTAATGTGAGTTATCTCCCAATAGGATTGGTATAAATATAATATCAACCCTCATTCATTCCTCACCTAGAAAAGACTAAAGAGACCAAGGCACTTATCAAAAAATGCACTATCAACCACTCAATTGATAAAATCTTCCCTAATTCCACACTAATCATAGGTAAACCACATTTATAGGTTTGAAGCAATAAATGAGTAGTCATAAGGTCATATTTTCCAAGTTACAAGATAGGTCGCTATTGTACTTATTATACACATTACATGATTCACACATAAGATAACATGTAGGGGAGAACTACATGAGTTTGAGTCCCTCTTTTATAGTATTATATATGTAGGTAGTACCCTTTGACAATAGGATCATTTTAGGTCAGCTCAACACCATGTGCCCACTAACCTATTTTCCCCCAAGGTCACATTAAAGATGCAAAGCTAGGATTTTGCCATTTTACCAAGAGTAATAGTCCATGACCCAGATCTAAATACACCAAAGTGAAGGAAAAGACAAAGAAATAAGGATATAGGTGGACACATACTATTTGAGAACATATTACATATAGGATACTAGTGTTGAACCTAGATAATAACATTGATGTAACTATCCTAAACTGATGCAAGTGTCTAGAAAGCTAGAGGCACCAAATCCAAAATTTGAAAAATAATACAGAACTATCTTCCTACCTACTTCCCTCTTATACTAGATCCAAAAATGTATTAGCATCAAAAATAACTAAATAATTTCTTTTATGTCATTTATATATCTAGCATAACTATACTTTACATTAATAACCTATCTCAACATTATAAATTCAACATATGGTACATCTAAGTTTAGCACATTAATTAGACTGTTGTATATCTGATATTCACCCTTGTGCCCTATCATTTATATATCCTTATAGCCAAGTAGTATATCCTCTTATCCAATTTATATTAAAAAAATTATTGAACTCAATCTTTGAACATCTAACCCTAGGTCAATTAGGGTTTTGGGATCTTTTTGATTGTTGTACTATGTTTTAAATTTCAAACTTATCATTTTTGAAGCAATGGAAAATATTCATGAAAAAAAATGATTCCAAATGGAATATTAAGAAACATTGATTACTCATATTAACAAAAATAATGGATTAATAGATGCATTTTTATATGTTACAAGGATGAAATAAGCAAACAAGATAAAACCAAGGTTGCCTCACCTAGTAATGGTGAATCAATAGAAGACACTCTAACTCAACCCACACTACAACTTAAAACATCTAATGGGGTCATGGATTATGTATTCTAACATTTTTTCCCTGAAAATACTATTGATACATCTATTATGAACTCACTCATTGTTTCAAGTTAAATACTTGTTTCAATGCCTATTACTACTCAAAACACGTTACTAGCCCCTATGGTGGCTACTTAAATTGCTAGTCAAAATACCACAAGCTCTACAATTTAATTGATCCTTCAAGTAATAAATACATTTTAGTATAAGGTAACAAAAATTAAACAAAAGGATTTAAAGTTTTCACATACTATAGATTCACAATATGTGTTGCATATCCTTCTTGTACTTGAGATCAATTTTCACCCTTTTCCAACTGGATTTGTTACACCTGAGTTCACATTTTATGATGGTAAGGGTGATCCAAAACAACATATTCAAACCTTATATGTGGCATGAATTTATTATGATTGAAATGATAAAATTTTGACCATATTATTTCCAAGGAGCCTCAAGGACTATGTTATTAGGTGGTTTAATAACTTACCTCTCTAATCTCTAAAAGCATTCAACCTCTAGTAGACCAATTTTTAGCACACTTTTCTATTAACATTACCAAAAAGGTTTCTTGTGATTAAATTAAAAATATAAAATAAAGTACCAATGAACTAGTCAATGAATATGTCTTGAGATATAAGACAATTCTAGCCAGAATGATAAATCCTATGGCAGATGAGGAGTTACAAGATATATTCAAGTAAATTTTACATTCTCCTTTACATGAGTCAGTTATTTCAAAAAAATATAACTATTTGATGACTCATGACATATTTTATGGGATCATGAAATGAATCTTATGTTATTAAATAAGATTAAATATGTATTAAACACACTACCTACATCTACATCTAGTATAAAGTTTACAATTAAACCAAGTTATAAGGTAAAACCTACTAAGCCTAAAAAGGAAATAACCACCATAGTTAAAATAGTTACATAATATCCTAATAAACTTATCCTATCTAATGCACCATAAGATAGTTTACAAGTTTACGTGTGCTTCCTACTTTATTGCCCCCATGGTTGCTAGAGTGTCATATTATATCTCTCCTTCCTCCTAAAAAGGTTGATATAAATAGACCTCTACCTAAGGATATGATGGAAATTCTTATTGTGACTATCACCAATGACCCAAGAGTTCTATGAACATATATTTTACCTTGAATCATAAGATCCAAGACCTCATCGATGACCAAAAAATTCAATTTGGTGCTCCTATAAAAGAATTAGCTTCATAACCTAGTGATCATCATAAACAAAAAATATTTAATAATATTTTGTAATACCATTCCAAAAAGGAACCAAAATTTTAAATTTCATATAGTGCACATCCTCCTTCATCATATTCTAGACACCCACTAGATGGGGTGGTACTTGAATGAGACATATATATCTTACGGTTTAGAGACATATTTCCTTTGATGATAATTAAATTAAGGATGATGGATTTGATCTTTGTTCTATATTAATTCAAGCATACCTTGATAAAAACCCCATATATAATGTTATGATTGATAATGGTGTAAGCCAAAAAAATTACACCATGACATTACTTATGCATTTGGGTTATTCCCATCATAATTTACACCCCTCTACCAGATTAGTTAAAACATTAGATGGGACCTTCCAAAAGTTTTTTAGTGAGATTAATATACATTTATAGGTCAGTCCCACACATGTGGTTACTACTTTATATATTATATATTATATAGGTGTATTTGACATGTTGTTAAGATGACCTTGGATACACATTATTTGATTAGTACCTTCTATAGTGCATGGGTGTATTAAGTACATTCATGCCAATCAAGTAATTAAAGTTTCTAGTATCCCATAAGATCATCATCTTGAACAAGAGAAATTCATAACCAAGTAGTTAATTATAAATCCTATTAAATCTAATCCACTTCAAAAGGGTAGCAATCCCCTTTATTAGGAGGCTAGTTCTTGATAGACCTTTACATCATAGATAGACATTGGGTTTCATGGAATTCTCATCTTCTATGCACCATATTTAGATATCCAAAGAACTTAAACATTTTCATACTATTATTATTCCAAAGAAACCATAGAGTACATAGATATGGGTTCCAAAAAATCCTATTTCTTTTATTGGTACTTCATGACCTCAGAGTCCTATTATACATATGTTAAGCATAACAGATACTATAACGATATATATTGCACTTATACATGCTATTTGGTAGTATTACCAATTTATTACACCAAGTTATGAGTGGGGATATGCCTATGATAATATTTGGGATGAGATCATAAGATGATCTTTCCTCATCATCAAAAATACCCACATAAATAAATAAATAACATACAAAAATCTAAGAACACTCTTGGCACCGACATGTTCTATTGGATCTTTGGCATCTATGTGTTAGTTCCATGTTGAATACTATCATATCATTTACTCTTATAGACACATACATAGGCATACATATATACATGATACACTTATGGGTGTCAAGCCTTCCATCTACTCACATACCAAGATGTTGAAGGCATACATATTTTAAGACCTTGATACACATAGGTTATATGATTCAATGATCACTCTAAACTATCATGTTTGAGCTTAAATATGTACTTTCACATGAATATTATATATGATTATCCATTACACAAGTTACTTGATATGTTATGTACTCAGAGTTTATATCTAACACATTTGATCCATGGGCCACTATGAAATGTTTATGTTGTATGATTATGTTTTTCCTTTACACACTTCCTTGAGTATTTTATCTTATTATTGCTTTGACATTTTTCAAGAAATGAATATGATCCATTGTATGCAGACCCTATGCATATGATTATCTTCTTTAACATTTGAATATGTCATTTCATTTTATGGACATTTCAATATATCATTCCTTGATTTTATGGACATGGGACTAAGTCATGTCCATTAAATTTTGTAACATTTAAACATGTCCCTTATTTGTGGTCTCCTTGGATCATTACCTTTTGAATTGATTTTGAGTACTATTGTGTGTGTGCTTATTTTCTTATTGATATTGTACTATTAACATCTAGATGTTTCCATGATATTTATCATACATATTAGGCCTACATGTGATCACATTGGTTCTATGTGATTGAAATGTTACATCTACTTATACATGTTTCCTTCTATATGCTACATGGTTACATTCATAGATTTATAGTTGTATTACCCTTTTCAAGTGAGCTCACTACTAGGTACTATTTTTACCTCACCTCAAATGGGGGGATATTAGTGGGATAATGTCATGGTGACATGGATTTCACATTTTTTCATAGTTTCTAGATTACATTGGGGGCATGTTTTGGAAGCATGTTATCCACACTCACACAGTATATGGTACTTACACTAGTTTGCATATTTATTGGGGGCATATCATTATTATGTGACTTACACACATTCATATTTTTCATATTTAATGGGGGCATGATTGGGAATCTTGTTCTCCACATTTATTTAGTATGGTACTTATAATGCATAGATTCATTAGGGGCATACTTTAGAATCATGTTCTCCACACCTACACAGTTTTCAACATCTCCAATTTATAGTGGGGTATGCATTGGAAACATGTCCTCCACATTGGTACTTATATTAGTTTCACATTTCTCTATATATAATGGGGGTGTGCTTTGGAAGCATATTCTCCACACTTACATAGTTTTCCAAAATGGAAAAATATATAGTTATATGAGTCCAATACACATTTTTGGCATAATTCTATACATGGTAATATTATTACACATAGTTTCATCATAAGACAAATCTAAGATGCATATGTTATGTAACATGTGCCTAATATTTCATAAAAACCAAATTTAGATTCTAAAACTATTGCATGTACTGATACCCAATAAAATTTAATGGACTTTAGTGATTTAATATACTATAATAGTTGGTTCACCTTTTGGAATGCTTGGGGTGATTTAATAACTCAATCTAGCCAAGATTTTTAGTTTGGACTTTATCATCCAAACTCACTAGGTTACATGTATCCTTGGGTTACATAATTGAGATAATCTCAACTACCAAGTGGCAACTCATTTTTATTCCAAATTTGAGGGCATATGCCTTACAATATCTCTCTCTCTCTCTCTCTCTTTATATCATTAGATATATGCACTTTAAAGAATTATCTATATATATCCTAATCTCAGTTTTAGAGCCTTACAATGATACATATTTTTAAAAAACAAATTACTAATAAGCAAGGAAATTACATCAACATACGTGTGTACTTCTAAACCTTTATATTTAAATTTCAATCTATTTTAAGTAATTCTGACCTAGATTATATGCACTGATTATGCACTATAACATGTTATTGGTTACAGGACAATCACCAGAAAAGAAATCAAACCTAGCTCTAGTAAAACACTCAAATTCAACTCAATCAAAGATAAGGTGGGTATACACACCTAAGTACTTATCCCTTTCCTTTAAACTAGAAATTTCATTACTAAATTAAAGGTGGAGGGGAAATGTAGATGATATTTTGTGATTATATAGCACCTAAGTCTTGTACACTTAGAAAACTCATGACCCTAGCTATTCCGCTTAGTCCTATACATTCCTTACTTTTGCAATCCTTGCATCTACTCTATTTTGTACCCCTTGTCATATATCTTAGTTTTAATAACATTATATTGATAACAAAGACAACCCATCTTACCCAAAATACTTGAAATGTACTTATCTTATACCTCTATAAGTATTGAGCTTATGCTTGCTCTCCTTATCCCTAGACACTAATGTGTGAGTTAGATATTAGCATTGACATTACTATATTAGCTTGACACAAGTTTTTTGTACCCTAAAGTCATAAAATTTTAAAATGAAACATATTAATGGTCTACCTAAGTGATTTAATGTGAGTTATATCTCGTTAGGATTGGTATAAATATAATATCAACCCTCATTCATTCATCACTTATAAAAGACCAAATAAACCAAGGCACTTATTAGAAAGAACTCAATTGATAAAATCTTCCCTATTTACACACTAATATTAGGTAAAACATATCTATAGGTTTTAAGTACTAAAACAATAGTCATAAGGTCATATTTTCTAAGTTACAAGCTAAGTTACTATTTTACTTGGCTTACACATTGCATGATTCACACACAAGCCAACACATAGGGGATAAATACATTAATATGATGCCCTATTATGTAGTATTATATATGTAAATATTTTAATTTTATATTAAGTTCATTTTGAGTCAATTTGACCCCAAGTGCCCACTAACCTATTTTCCCCAAGGCCACATTGAAGATGCAAATATAGGGTTTTGTCATTTCACCAAGAGTGATAATTCATGACCCATATTTGAATTCACTAGAGTTTAGGTGAATCAAAACCCAAAATAATATAAGTGGTTGCATCTTATTTGATTTAATGTTCCTTACAATACACTAGAATTGAACCTAGACACTAGCAGCACTACAATTGTCCTAGGGTGATGCAAGTGTCTAGAGAGCCAAAGGCACTGTATTTAGAATATAAAAAATAATATAAAAGTGTATTCCTACCTAATTCCTACCTATACTAGATCCAAAATTATATTATCATCAAAAATATCTAAGTAATTTATTTTATGTCATTTATATATCTATCATAGTTGTACTTTCTTATTAATATCTTATCTCAGCATTATAATTTCAGCATATGGTACATTTGAGTTTAGCAATTTAATTATCTTAATGTAGATTTTATTTTCACCCTTATGCCATATCATTTATAATCCTTAAACCTATCTAACCAATTAGGATAGACTCTTATCCAAATTAGGGTTAAACATTATGCATTGGTTGATAATTTATATGTCTTCTACCATGGGAATGAGTTATTGACACAACTGATATAATATCATTTCAATTGAATGGATATAACACAAATATATTAGCTACCAAATAATCAAGAGGAAAAATGACATATTGGACTATGGATACCATCAAAGTGCCCAAAATTATATTTTAAAAAAGTGTTTTCTTTCACACGGCCAAAAGGCATTTAGTTAGAAATTCAGACTCTTTTTGATCTTGTTCATTAGAGTCATCAAGACAAAATCATATGGATAAGAAAGATAAAAATAATAATTTTATTAGGTGGCCTATTACTTATTCACTATCCCTTATTTATTTATTCTCAATGGCTCTTATGTGATGACACCCATTCAGTCATTTTTATAAACTCTGTTACACATCTCAAGGTAACAACAACCTTATGAAACTCAAAAGGAAGGTTTAAGGCCTTTGTAAATCTTGTAATCCTAACCCATATGTTTTATTAAAATCCAAGATGAAAAATTTGTATTTGTTATCTAATGCTTTTAGAATTCTCATTTGTTATAAAATGGAAAAAGTTTGAAATTACGTTGATATGATTGAGAAGATGGAATCCTATCATTAGATCCTCTAGATATAAATCAAATTTTCCATCAATAAAAACATTGGATACCTTGATATATTTCAATTGACATCCTTACCATGCCTATTCTTTGTCTACTCCAAAATTAAAATAGCAACCAAAGTATAAATGAAGCATAAAAACTGGGAAAATAATAGGTATAAAATACCCTTCAATAAGAATCAATTTGATTATACATTTCAATAAGTTATTCAAGCTACGATTAAGTGCTTCACAAAAAGTCTAAACATATTTATTCTCCTTACATTCAATGTATGGATTATTAGGATAAATTACAATCAACTTGTATTTATAGAATTAAATTAGAGAGAATACCTTTGACAATAACTTCACCTCAACAACATCATTACCATAACCATGAATAAAAAGAGATTTCCATCAAATAAGATAACCAAAATCTACTGATCTATTATATGTTTCATTAAATGATTTATTTAACCATATCCATGAAGGACATTATGAATCTTATATTAATTATTTAGAGAAAAATCCATTGAGATACACCTGACTTAGTTAAATTCTTCATAATCCAAATCATAAGAGTATCTTATTTTTACTAAGCATAGCCACCAAAGAGGACATGTCCTGAATCATTAAGTCTTCTACACTCATTTCAAGGACTTCCAAAGAATCCATATTGGTTATTCCATGTCTTAATGAGCTATAAGAATAAAATGTATAATACTAAAGTAAATATATATATATGACATTATCTCCACCATTTCACCAAACTAGAAGAATCCATAGAAAAGAGTACAACCACCAAAACATCTTGAGGATCAAGGAAACAATATGGGGAGAAGGGGAAAAAACCATAGTGAATAAGTAAAGTTATATTGGAAAGACACAAAATAGAAAAAAAGGAATGAAAAATAACACAAGGCAAAATTTGTAGAAAGGGAAACTATTTACAAAGGAATGGAAAAAATACAATGACGCTAAACAAATAGTTGATCTTTCACAACTAGAATATAAAAAATACTTGCATTTTGTTCATGAGAGAGAGGGATTTACATTGATTTCAAACTTGAAACATGAACAATGTGAGACATACCTCCAACACCATCATATCTTGGATTATCTTGTGATTATTCAACTATGAATGCCTTGACTAAATTTCCCATAGGTACATCCGCATATGAGCTTTGGGATAAAACCTCTTGGCACTCAAAACAACTATACATTTATTATAAATTACTTAAAGGACTATTTTAGATAATCTAGACTTATGTCCCTAAATTGAATGGGAGATAATTTTTTAAAATGAATAGTTTTAGGGTTCTATGTAGTTTCATGTGGAGAGTATGGTAATAATTTGGATCTATTCCCAATTTATTATATTGGAGAGAATTTAAAATTATAAAATTTTGAATAATGTAGGCGTATTCTTAATATTTGTTTTTTAGTTGGACTATAGATAAGTCTAAATTATCTGAAAATAGTCCATCTTATTGTTTGATCTTCAAAACCTATTATGAGTTCATGTTTAACCTCATTGAACATGTTATCTTCACCAATATGAATCCCACTACCTTTTTGACTTATATAATCCTCTTGGAAGGAGGATAAATTTTCATTTTCCATGCATTCTTATGCTTGAGCTAAATTTTGAAATGGCCATAATTCTTTTATTTTCACTTACATGACTCATAGAATATTTTCAAAAAATAAATTCTTGTTTTGTTATTAACAATCTCTCAAATATGATATTTTTTGAAATTTGGTATGAAGAGAATTTTTTTTATTGTAACATCATTTTCATAAACCCAATCAGCCCCTAATTCAGGGTCTTTTAAAACACTTATCTCTTTTATTTTTTATTCTTTTTGCCTAATGTTTATGAGATATGCATACTCTTTTTTAAGCTAAAACCTCTTCATACCTGCAACCAAAATTAGACCATGGAAAAAAATAGAAAAATTAAAAAATTAAAAACATGGGTTGTGTTCCATCATTTCCAAGCCTCTTTTTAACAAAGTCATCAATCTTATCTTTCAAGGGGAAGATTTATTTCAAATTTTAGGAATAAAAATGCTTGTTTTCAATCCATAACAAAGTTTCCAAAAACTATTAGTGTAAAAATGGGCACTTTTAGTATTTCTTGGTATGTGACTCACACAATATGAAGTGATATCAATTCACTAATAGTTGGAAAAATCATCGTAGAGAATGGTGATTCTCTTTTGAAATTGGAGGGGTATTTCCCTTGCTGGTTATGAATATTTTGGGGGTTTTTGTGTACTTTGTACCCTAAATTACAAAATTAAACAAAATAAAAAGAGAAAGAGAAAAGGGGAGAAACCCACAATGGGTTAAAAGTGGAGAACCACTGGGATAACTCAAGAATAAATAGCAGAAATGGAAATTCTTACTCTCATACAAGAATGAAAATAGAAGAAATAGATTTTTAGGAATAAAAGTCATGCCTATAATTATAAAGTCTCCTAAAAAACCTGATTACACACACTTGGTATAATATTTTAATGATATAAAATAAATAGAAACTCATGGACATCAAGAAAT
This sequence comes from Torreya grandis, assembly GCA_037957365.1. NCBI lineage: Eukaryota > Viridiplantae > Streptophyta > Pinopsida > Cupressales > Taxaceae > Torreya > Torreya grandis. The sequence continues at coordinate 1,539,349 of JARHVA010004110.1, forward strand.
CTCATACATGGGGGCTCTCAACACAAAGTTTGGAAAACACCATTAATACACATTGTTAAGCCTTTAATCTATGACACACTCTTTATTTATATTTGCATTCATTAGTTAATTATTACTTTAGTATGACTTATAATATGTAAGGGTGGGATGAATGGGTATGACTCTCCCTATTCATTCTATATATAGGGATGAATGTGGCTCACTCAAAGTAGGTTATATGTGAGTTATATTTTATTTTAAGGATTTGGAGATTTCCCCTTGGAAGTTTATTATCATATATTCTATTATATTCCATTTATATAATGATTTATTACTTTAATTATGAATAAATTTAATTACAAGTGATATTAGAGCAATGATTTTGTCAACAAAATTATTTCCACTATATATATCAAACCACTATGAATTTTTACACAATTATTTTTATAGAGTTTGAGGATCATATATGGAGTCTACATTAAAATTTTTGAGACTAGAGGATCCATGTTGAGGGAGTTATTTTGTTTTCACTAGTTTCCATTAAATTACTCTATAGTCCACAATGTTCATAATTTTTTAGATTTATTTACATTTATAAAAAGCTCACAAAATATAGATTAGGTCCATTATTTGTGTTTTATTATTTGAGGTCAAAATAATTGCCACATTACTTGGTCAAAGTCAGGTGAATGGTGAAAATTAGGGTAGATATTGGCAAGGTTGTTTATCATAGGATCGTAGACTGGGAGAAGGGGAAAGGGTGATAAAACTCTAGGGAAAAATCCTAAAAATTAATATATGGAGTCCTAAGGTGGATATATGGTTATGAGATTTTTTACAACTGATCATAAAGTGAGTTAGTTAGAGTATGATATGCAAGGCATACAAACTCATATGCAAGGGTTGTAATTAAAGATGATTAATAAAGTAGATCATATCAATCAATGCTTGGATGATCTCATAAATAAACTTGGTAAAAATATGAATGTTTTTCAACATCCTAAAAAAGAACCATAAATCATTAATACTCACTCTAATCAATGTGGATATTTGGGTCTAAATATTTCACAACTCAACCTGGTTAGATCTTTGAACAACTCCCTAATAAATCCATATCTATCGCATGTAAGAAACATGACTCCAAAATTTGAAATGTAAAAGTTTGATGGGAAGAATCTGCTTACTTAGATCAACCAAATGGATAATTTTTTTGATGTATATTAGATCTCATGTGGAAAAAAGGTGGTTATTGAATCCTTGTATTTGGAGCTAGAGTAATTTATTTTGTATCAATGGCTTTGTGCTCAGAATAAAAATAAGGGTCTTATTGTTACTTGGTCAATGTTCACAGATGAGATACAAATTCACTACCATCATAGTTTAACAAAAAAATAATTTAGCCTATTATTAAATCTATGACAAATAAGATTAGTCAAGGATTATGTTTATCAATTCCAAAACCTCTCTTTGTTCATAAATAACATTCCTAAGGAACACTTAAATGACTTGTTTATTGGAGGTCTCAAGGATAACATTGAAAATAAGGTATACATTTTTAATCTAAATACTATCCATACATCTATTATCAAAAATCATATGGTATAATAAAGAGATATGGTTAACTAAAGGGATTTCACTACTATCGAAGACTATTTAGGTCCCACACAAACTATCCCTCAACCTACGATATTGAATCCTCACCAATTTTTAGAGAAATAATTTAAAAAATTATGGTTAAATTGTGATATAAAATGGATCAAAGGTCATAAGTGTGGAAAAAATAATTTATTCTACATTGTAGGGGCCAATGATGATGAAGCTGATATGACCAAATACGGTGAAGAGGAAGACATGCATAACTCAAATTGTGATAACATTTATTTAATGCCACCTATAGTTATTCAACATTGAGGAAAACATTATTTTAAATCATGGGGGCATTTTAAGCCCTTAACCTATGACACACTCTTCATTTATATTTACATTCATTAGTTAATTGCTACTTTAAGACAACTTAACAATAAATAAGGGTAGGATGAATGGGTGTGACTTTCCCAATTCATTCTATATATAGGGATGAATGTGGCTCACTCAAAGTAGGTTATATGTGATTTATATCTTATTCTAAGGATTTAAAGGTTGCCCCATCAAAGCGGATTATCATATATTTTGTTATATTCTAGTTATATTTTGATTTATTGCTTTAATTGTGAAGAAAGTTCATTACACACATAATAAAATAAATACATAATTTTAATGGAGTCCTTGTTCACAAATAGAAAATTTGAATTCATAAAAAAATGGAATTAAAATATACAAACAACCAAAAGGAGTCTCACCCACTTACTTTCATTCATGGCTTCAAACTATAAATAACATGGCTCCACACAAAGCTACAACTAGCTCTCTCCAAGGGTTTGAGAAAAATAAGAACATGTACAAAATTTAGATTTTTTTTCCTTTTTACTATCCTTTTCATTTGGAATATGAAAATTCATTTATTTTCCCATTTATGATTTTATTTTTATTTTGGAAAATTCATAAGATTAAATAAACTTTTCAATTTTGCATTTTATAATAATATTAATTCTAAAAATAATTAATATATATAATGAGAAAATAGAGTATAACCATTTAGTTATTTTAGTTAAATTTAATTAATTATAAAATAATTAATAACATAATTAAGTTAAGAAATTTTCCTATCAATCCCACCACATCAAATCCACAACTTACTCTATTTGGTCTAGTCAAACAAGTTACCTTATCCATTGGGCTATGGGGTCTCGTGAAATATTACAAAAAATATGATAATATGAAAAAATGATAAAAATGGGGTAGTGAAATCTAGATGTCCGAATTTCCCTAAAACAATGTGATAAATGTGATATCAATAAAACTTGAAAGTGATGCCAAAGCTCTGCAAGAGAACTAAAGGCTGAAAATAAAGTGATATAAAAACTAAAGGTGATATCTAATATCTACAAGAGAAAAAAAGGCCAAATTTAAATAAATATAAAATTGAAAGGTGATACCTAAGATCTACATGAGAATCTAAGGAAAAAATTAATCAATACCAAAGAACCAAAAATAAAGAATGATGTAAGAAATCATCCCAAAAGATGGGGAAAGTAAATTAAATGTGGGAAATCAAAGAACCATGTGACAAAATAACAATAAAAATATATGATAACATCTATATTAAATATAAGCATGTCAAATGCAAGCATATGCATCTCAAATTTTTTTTTGAATTTGAATTTTTTTGTATTTAAAATGCAAAAGGTTCTTGATTTCTACCTCATGGTAAGGATGAGAGATTAAGAATCTAATAGACTGAGGATGGGCATTATAATATGCCCTAAAATCATATATAATACTAATGATGGGCATCATAAGATACCCCAATATTCATGGAAATAAGACAATGGGCATAGTAATATGCCCCACCCTATGGGATATAAATGAATAGGATTTAAAATTAAGATCTAATTTTTTTTGAATGATGTGAAAATATATGCAAAGTGGTGTTAAAATATGGAATATATAATCTAAGTAAATGTCAATATTTTTAGGAGGTAAAAAAAAATTATGGTGTATGGTATCAAATAGGTCAATACCATATGAAAAAAATGACTAAAATTAGTTATATCAACTAGGTTGATATAGTCTAATAAATAAAACTTAAATGGATTGTATTGGACATGTCAATACAATCTGATAAAATAGGGTTGGAAGGAAATATATCAACTAAATCAAAACTATCTACTAAAATAATATTGAAATGAAATACATCATATAGGTTGATATATTTTGGTGGGAAAAATGAACTATTGTGACATGAGATTGCACCCTTGTGGAAGATTTTTTCAGGCTCCTCCACTCCTAATCACAATATTGGGACAACCCTAGGCTATGGGTAACCTATGATGGGGCTGAACCTCTGGAGAAGGCCAGCTTCCTTCTGATGAATCACCTAAACTAATGTTGTAATAGGGAAAAGGGTTATAAATGGTAAAAGGGATCCTAATAAGGATAAAAGGTGATGTACCAAATAAACATGGGAAACTCCCTTAAGGTTGAACCCACACTAGATCTGTAAAAGACAATGCTATCTCACACAACCTCATAATCTAGCTCAATAAATAAGTGTTTCATGGACTAGGTTCAAGCATAACACTAATAAAAAACTATAATAGCTTGAAAACACATTAGAAGAGGCAAGGAAGGAGTAAAATGGACGTGGAAGAATCTCCTTCATAAGGCTATCATGCATAACTCACTAAACATTGATCCAAGGTAAGATATAGGTAAAGAAACTCTTTTATTTAATCAATAGGTAGTTCTTAAAAATGCTTGATAGGGTTTAGATTAATAAATATGATCATCTTTTATAATATCTCAAAGAATCCCCTACTCTTCAAGATCAAAGAGTCCTTTTGAGAGTCTAGAATCTGAGAGAGAGCTTACCAAAATGGAAAGAATGGGTGATATAGAGAAAGGGAGAAGAGAAGAGGGAGCATGAGTATAAAAATAAATAAATGAGGTATAATCACTTTGGATGGAGTCCCAACCATCTTTCTTAAATTATCCACCACTTTTTGAGTTAATAGGACTAAGCCTTCCTTAATAATCTAGCCTAAATTTATCCCAATAGCCTTCAAGATTTTCTCATTGGCTGAGAGATCCACTAGAAGACAAGGGTTTATTTTACATGATGATTCATGAGTAATTTTTTTGGAGAAAATATATTTATGGTTTTAAATAATATTGAATTCTATGAATGCTTCTCTAACCACTAGATCTTTTTGCTCTGATCTACCATGCTACCTTCCACTTGCTTTCACTATAAGGACAAAGTCCTCATATGTTTAATCTAGATAGATCCATCACCATATCCATTTTTATAGTTGTCGATACCTATTTATAAAATAAAAGACCATGTTGAAGGATGAGATACCTCTTCATAATCACATGTTTTCCCCCTAATCTAATTTATGAGCATAGGTCTTTTCTATAGATTGAAAACCAATCTAATTTATTGGTTTTCGTATATTCATTATATCGATGAAGACCTATAGGTTATATAGTCCTAAATTGAACTATATTAGTTTTTAAAAAACCTATTATACCTCTAAACATTTTGGGAATCAAGAATCCACTACACATGAGGATATCCCTTCATTAAATGACATTGAAAACATAAGAAAATTGAGTCTATATGTATTGGATCTTCCAACAGAGGTCTTGACTGAGCTTCAATGGCATCCTTTGAAATATTTTCCCCTAAATAATATTTGACCTCTACTTGAAGTATTATAGATTATATATTTAATATAAACCATAGATGTTGATTTTGGCTTCCCAACTTGTGCCATCTATTAGCTTTACATTTGTCTTATGGGTCCTACAGTCAGTTCCATCTTATTCTTGCACTTATACTATGTGGCAGCCTCATATTTGTCCTAAGCTTGGTTGACCCTTTGACATTACATGTACCATAAATATTACTTTACATGATTTTAATGTGTATCATTTATTTACCTAATAATTATTATGGTCATGACACTTGGTAGCTCCTTATTTATTCTTAGGATCTATTAACTAGTTAACCTTTCACTCACTATTGATCTACTTTGGTATGATGGATTGTACACTATCGATCAGCATGGACCCATTGGATTTATTAATCACCACATTGTATATATTTTCATGGGTGATTTATATCTTGTCACTTATCATCTATTCATTCATCTTAGGATACACTAACCTTTTGATTGTGAGCTCACTATTGATCTTTGATACATGATTTAATGTGCTCCACTGGATCTTCCAGACCCACTGACATCGTTGATTTCTCATTCACCATTGGATATTGAATTGAGATTATATTATTTGGAAAATTTTAATCCTTGAATTTATCCTTCAAATATTTTAATTTAAATGGATATTTCATGAGGCCCAAATTTGACATTTGTGTGCACATCCCACTCTGCAAGTTCAACTTTGAATGCTTATATCTTGAGATAGAAAAATCATCAAGATACAAAATTTGTAGAGGATGTTTGAGACATAAAAAAATCCTATCCATGTGATATTTTATATTTTAGAGGCCTCCTAATCAAAATTATGAAGTGTGAAACTAGACTGACCCATTTATTTCTACATGATGTGTGATGACAATCTGGGTCTTCAAAGCTTGCTTTTTTGATATTTTGATCATTTATGGGTTAGGAAATATACTTATATTATATATCCAAGTATAATCTTGGTATGTGGGCCAAAATAATTGAACATATTTGATGACTCATAGAGAAGCATGCTTGTTATGCTTGAGAACCTAGACCATTTGTCTTGGATAGTCTATTAGGCATGAAGTCTCCTCTGTAGTTCAACATATTGATCTGAAGCTAAAAAAAAGCTATCAACCTCTAGATAACTATTGAAATAAAAATAAAAATAAATGAAAGTTCATGTAATCACTTGGAGGAAATAAAAAATAGCTAACCTACTAAACAAATGTGTAAACATGCACTTAAATTAAAGCATGAAATATTCTCTAATATATACAATATTGTACATCAAATTACAATCACCTCCCTCATATGTCAAATGGGACTTGTAACAAACCAAGATGAAAAATACCTTACTTTAGAGGTACCAAAATTGGTGAACCAAAAAGTTTGATGGCCAATCCTTTTGATATGATCTCTAATAGATGAAATAGAATAAACATGTATCCAATGTAGACATACTAGTCCAAGTCTTCCAAGCTTGGTTCATGTTGGACTATAAGAGAACTTGTTTGATGTTGCTCATCACTCTTGAGAAAGCCTTGCGTGAATATTTAATTTAGGCTCTTGGAAGCAACTACACTTGGTTTTCTTGGTGGTTCAAAAAGACCATATCCTTCCCCCTTATCCTTGTGTAAATCAAGATTGATCATGCTTAGAGAAGTATGTTCATAGTGTTTTGGAGGAAGGACATGTCTCTTAGCCTCTTCAAACTCTTTATTTATGGAATTGAAATGCTACCATAACTCTTTAGGCTCTTCACTAGTATTCTTCTCAAAATGCATCACTTGAGCACTTGAGATGTCTCCTTCATCAACCTCACTCAAGATTTCATCTTGTTTTTCAATTGAAAATGAGGGTTGATTTGACCATCTAAGGTCTAAAATATCACACCTGTCTTGCTCAAGATTTGATCTACTTTCCTCTTGCTCTAACATATCAAGGCTATTCTCAAGTGACACCTCATATTAAAGTGGACCAACCTCAGACACCTAGTTTTGATCCTCTTCTTTGTCTATGTAGAATGGACCTTTAGTAGTCCATTCAATGTTTGCCCCATGTTTAGCATGATGATTGTCCTCTTCAATCAAGTTTTCAACATTAATTTTCTCTCTTTCACTCAATAAATCTATACACAAATGTTTCTATTGATATTAAAAGTTTCTTGAGCTAACTTTGACCTCCATAATAGGTTCATGAAGGTCTTCCTCTTGCTTCTTATCAAGATCCTGCAACTTGAAAGCTAAAACATGTTCTTCCCTATGAAGTGGGTTTCCTATCATGATTTATTCATCATATAAACTTTCATTTTCCTCCTATGGCTCACTTATGACTAAAATATCTTCCTCTATCCTTTGTAAAATAGGTTCTTTCTCCAATAGGGATATGGTGGGAAGGTGAAGAAGTTCACTTTACTTGTAGCTTAAGAGAGTGTCTTTCTAGTTAGGTACCTTGTAGGGTCTCTTTGGTGGCTCTTGAGGAACTAACCCAACTAACACCTCCTCTTTCTTCTTTATACCTTTATAAACTAATTCCATGATGGAAATGAATAGGGAATAGGCACCTCTTATTCCTTTTGAATGGTCATAAGAGAGGGTGGTTTTACAAGAGAGAGCATGACATAGCTAGGGTTGAAGGTGTTGGAGAAGATACATTATGGGATAACTTCATGCTCTTGAGTGGGAATGAGCATATGAATTGGATACAAAAAAATTATTGACTTAGGTTTGACATACTCTTTCTCCCACTATTCAAAAACCTTTCCGATAGATAATACCCACATTTTCAATTATTGCTTCTCAACCTGTGAGTAGTAGTCATATTCAATGGATGCCCAACATTACCAAAATCTTAAAATAAAATCCTTATCCCCTCCTTCTTAGATGGGGAATTACTATCCAATATTAAACCCCTCATTTATTTTCATGATTATTCTCCCTTGGTCCAATATTGCATCTCTAACTTTTGATAAGGATGGACTTTGACAAGGTTGACTAGGGGGATGATTAGGGACTCTTGAAGGTTGATATTGAGGCTTTTGGATGGGAGAGGAAACATAAGACTAATCCAAATGAGCCTATTGATCTTAATAAGATATCAACACACTATCTATGTTCCAGATCATGCTTCTCATCATTACTATGTCCTCATTCTCATAGAAAGACCATTCTTCACCCTCACAAATTGACCATCTATTATTAACCAACTGAAGAGCATTCCTTGCCTCTTGTATAACATGGATATGGATTATTGGAGAAAAATACAAACCCCTACCAATCTCCCTTATCAACTCAATATAAATTGATAATTCTTGCTTGATTCCTGATAAGGATGTAACAAGATAAGTCTGATCTTGACAAGGGGAATTATAGGACTGGTTTAAATGCAAAGGAGGCTAACCTTGTTTATATACAAGGGTGGGAGGAATCCAAAGGCCATGATAGGGTTGGTAGGTTTTTTGAGGGCCACTTGGGGAGAACACATAAACATTATTATCCTGATAAGTGTGATGTTGAGGTAGATAATAAGCACATTGATAAAAATATGGTTGATTACATACTAGATTATGATGATTGGGTATTTATTTAGGTTGTTTAAAATATTTGATATATTATCTAAGTCATCATTAATGTTTAAACACTTACCTCCAAAGGTTTATTAGATGAAGAAAACATAAAAACTCTTCACTGGTGAACAATGTAGCAAGTCCCACTAGGCATGCCAAAAATTGTTGTGATGTGAGATTACACCCTTGTGAAAGATTTTTTAGGCTCCTCCACTCCCAGACATAATATTGGGATAACCCTAGCTTGTGGGTAACCTATAATGGGGTTGAACCTCTAGAGAAGTTCATATTCCTTTTGATGAATCACCTAAACTAATTTTATCAAGGGAAAAGGGTTAGAAAGGGGAAAGGGATCCTAAGAAGTCTAAAAGGTGATGCACCAAATAAAAATGGGAAACTCTCATAAGCTTTAACACACACTAGATCTACAAAAGATAATGCTAGCACATAACCTCACAATCTAGCTCAGTGTAGAAGTGTTTCATGGACTAGGTTTAGGTAGAACAATAATTTAGACCTATAAATAGCTTGAAAACACCTTAGAAAAGGCAAGGAAGGAGGAAAATGGATATGAAAGAATATATTTCATAAGGCCATCATGCACAACTCACTAAACATTGATCCAAGGTAAGAGATAGGTAAAGAAAGTATTTTATTGCATCAAGAGGTAGTTCTTACAAATTCTTGATAGGGATTAGCTTAATCAAGATGGGCATATTTTATAATATCTCAAATAATCCCCTACTCTTTAAGATTAAAGAGTCCTTGTGAGAGTCTAGAATTTGAGGGAGATCTTACCAAAATGGAAATAATGGGTGATATAGAAAAAGAGAGAATAGAAGAGGAAGCATGAGTACAAAAATTAATAAATGAGGTTTAATCACTTGGATGGAGTCCCAAATACCTTTCTTAAATTCTTTACCACCTTTTGAGTTAATAGGACTAATCATTTCTCAATAATCTGGCTTGTATTTGTCCAAATAACCTTCAAGATTTTCTCATTGGCTGAGAGATCCACTAGAAGACAAGGGTTTGTTCTGTATGATGATTCATGACAAAGTCTATTAGAGAAAAGTTTTTTATGGTTATGTATAGTATTAAATGCTCTAATCACTTCTATAACCACCATATCAATTTACTTTGATCTTCCACACCACCTTTCACTTATTTTAACTATAAAGAAAGTCCTCATACCTTGAATCCAAATAGAGCCATCACCATGTCTATTTTTATGGTTATTGGTACTTGTTTGTCAAAGACAAGACCATGCCAAAGAATGAGACACCTTTCCATAATCACATATCTTCCCCCTTACTCTAATATCTGAGCATGGGTCTTTTTTATAGATTTAAAAGTAATCTAATTTATTGGTTTTCATATAGTCATTATATCAATTAAGATTTATAGGTTGTATAGTCATGTCTTAAACTATATTAGGTTTAAACAAACCTATTCTCCCTCTAAACCTTGTGGGAATTGACAAGCCACTACACATGAGGATCTACCTTCATGAAATGACATTGAAACCATAAGAAAATCAAGTTTGCATACATGGGATCCTCTAATAGAGGTCTTGATTGAGCTTAAATATTATCATTTGAAATATTTTCCATGGGTTCAACCTGAACCATATTTGACCTCTACTTGAATTCTCTTGGCTTCAACTTTTAATATCATCCATTGATCTTGATCTTGGCTTCCCAACTTATGCCATCTGCTATCTCTACATTCATCCTATGGGTCCTACAAATAGTCCCATCCTATTCCTACACTTGCATCACATGGTGGCCTTATATTTTTCTTGAGCTTGGTTGACCCTTTGACCTTATGTGCACCATTGATCTTTATTTGCATGGCTTGAATTCATATCATTTATTTACCTGATAGTTTCCATGGTCATGAAATTTAAAATATCCTTATTTATTCCCAAGATCCACTGACTAGTTAACCTTTCACTTGTCATTATATATACTTTGGTATAATGGATCACACACCATTGATCAGCTTTGACCTACTAGCTTTGTCAGTCATGCACATTGTTAGATATTCATATGGGAACCTGAGATCTTGCCACTTTTTAGTCATGAATTCATCTTAGGATAGGATGAATTTTTTTTTGAGCTCATCATTAATCTTCGATGCATGATTTAATATGCTCTATTGGATCTTTTAGACCCACTAACATCACTAATCACTTGCTCACCATTGGATCTTGAAGTGAGCTTCCATGATTTATACACTTTCCAGCCTTGCATTTAAACTTGGAACATTTGAATTTAAAAAATTATTTCATGAGGCCCAAATTTGATGTTTACATTCATGTCCCCCTCTTCAAGTTCAAATTTGAATGCTTATATCTTGAGATAGAAAACTCATCAAGATACAAAATTTATAGAGGATGTTAGAGGCATGTAAACATCATGTCCATGTGATATCTTTGTCTTGAGAGGCCTCCTAAGGGAACATATGAAATGTGAAACCAAACTAACCTATTTATTTTTGTGTGATGTTTGATGATGGTCTGGCTCTTCAAATCTTGATTTTGCCATCTTTTGATCATTTATGGGTCAAGAAATCTACTCAGCATCTCTATCCAGGCATAAGCTTGGTATGTGGGCCAAAATTGGTCATCATAAACTCTATCAACATATTATGGGTAATTGTCAATGCAATTTAGTGAAATAGATAAAATTGTATTTTCACATTTTGGTTCATGGCTGATGTAGTTTTCTAGAGGAAAAATAACTATATTGACACATTCTATGTCATGTCTAATGTAGTTGAACAAAGGTGGCTGAAAGTGATGGTATAAAACTAGATTATACTATTGGAAATAAGTGATTTTGGTGGTAATTTCAATAAATATTAAAAGGTATGATAGTTATGAGGATTCATACAAGCTCAAAAATCAGAATCACCTATAATGCAAAATTTGGTAGACATTTAAATTAGGTGTTATTCATAAGCTAATGAGTGAAAAAAATTGATTGAATGTGCATAGAGGTTTAATGACTCATTCTCCCAGGGCCTTCCAAGGGTGGGTATACATCAAGGTAAATTTTCTAAACATTTATTGATTTGAAATTAGGAGTGATAAATGTGTTAAAATCATAACAACAATCACTAATGGGAACATATGTTATCATGCTAGGGTATTCACCTCCATTAGAATTATAATCATAGATATGAGAATCATGGTAATTATTTTCAACTATGTGTGAAGTGATGAAGATGGTACAAATAATATCTTTATCTATATGAAAATAACTATGAGTGTATGGATATTTAGGATCATAGGGAGGAAGGTCAAGGTCATACGCATTGGGATTTTCACCTTGGTAATAAGGATCATCAAGGTCATAAGGAAAATAATCATGTTTATATTTATCAACACTATAAGTTTTAAAATTGATATAATTAGGATCTTCATAAGTATTTTTATCAAAGGGAGAACCATATTGATAATATTCACTCTCATTATAAGTATCATCATAAGTGGGAAGAATATCATTGAGATCATCAACCATGAGAAAAGGCATGGGGTAATTTCATCAGGATGAGTTTAATTCAATGGTGGCTATGCAAATTATATGAAAATATTGGTTATAGGAAACTAATGGTGTTAACTAAACTAGTACAATCACTCATTGAGTCTAAGAAAAGGATTGTATCAATCAAGGTGATGTAGTCAGCTATAAAAATAGACTGTATCAGGTTGGGTGATATAGTTTGAGAAAAAATGTAATTCTAGGGGTGGACAAGAAAAATGAATTATATCAAATTAGATGTTATAATTAGAAAACATAAAATGGTATTAGGATGGATGATACCATTGGTAGATAAATATAAAATTATATTGGGCTAGTATGTAGTTTTATGAAGGATTTAAATATTTTTTGCTAAGAATGTAGAAGGAAGAAAATGAATTTGATCCAAAAAAATGTAGGATAATATTTTTTTCATGATCACCAGAATGTATACATTTCTAGGATTAACCTACACTTGTACTTTCTCAATATACTCAGAGTTACATAGAGGTAAATAAAATAGCTCCCATGATATTTATTTATTTTTGGTAATGACCAATGAAATCATGGATCTAGTAAAGGGTTCTCTATGTCACAAATTACATGAGGAAAGGGTTCCAATGTCAAATCCTATGACATATGGATATAACTCTCACTATACCTCTATAAAATTAAATGCGTAATTAAAGTAAATGATATTAACTATGCAAGTAAACTGAATTAAACTAAGGGGAATGGTTGTAATGATAATAAATGGTAAGGTTACATGGTCAACTAAATGGAGGTATAATAAACCTAAAATTATATATGGAAAGTCTAATAAATCCTATAGTTGCACCAACTTAATTTGGCATAGATATAACCTAGACAAGGATACACACACATTCATTCACTAATAATAAAGCAACATCTATCTAATAATTAAATAAATGAAAGAGTCTAAGGTTATAAATACTTACCTTGGATTAGACCCATTAAATCTTGATCTCCCCCTTGGCTCAAATGCATATTTTTAAGAGGTGTAATGGGTTGAATAATTCAAATGGTTAGATAAATAATTAATATATCCTCATTTGGGACTATCAATGACTCCTCTTATTGAGTTTGAAATAATACTAAAAGACAAACTTCTTGAAAAAAAGGTTCTAGACCAAAAACACGTCCAAATATGACTTAGGACATAAGTGCAATCAAACACAAGTAAAGTTCATATGGATATGATATGATAAAAATATGACCCTTGTATATATTAATCCAACACTCAAAATGAATCCTAAATTAAAATATAATGATGTGAGCTAGGCTAATACATTTTAAATAAGTTAACTAATAGAAAGTAATATCTATTGGGCTGAAATAATATATATGTCAGGAGAAAAGCCCAAAAATACATCGGACTAGCTGATATATTATGGGAAGGATAAAATTAACTAAATAGATGGTATCAACTAGATTGATGCCTTATGATATAAGGAAAATGTCACAACTAAATGAGAATAGGATAGAATGAGGTAAATGGAAAGACACTAGAGGAAGTTAGATTGATAGTAGGAATGGTGTAATCATGATATAATAACATCTCTCACAATTCACCACAAAAGTTTCCACCCATTTTTTAGTGCATCCTTTAAGTAATACACTTAAGGATATCAATGCTCAAAAAATTGATACAAGAGAAAACGTAAATAAATGATAAAGTGAAAAATATTATGTGTATACACCTTCCACCATGCATTAATGTATAAAACTTGAATATCAATGTTAAATCATTATAATTTTAGGGAATACACCATTGTCAAAAGCAAAACCTAAGTAAAAATAAATTATTAAATAATAACCATAATAAGAGCTTAAATAATTTCTTAATAATATTCTACATCAATAAAAAATACATAAATCAATTCTAATAAATAAATATCACATAGTGTGGCTCCAAAGTAATTTGAAATAAATTTATGCATATCAGTATACATGAAGCACTGATTGTCATTTTGATGATGAATAATTGTTAGATACATCTGCTATTCATGATATTATTAGGTCTCATGATTTAATTTTAATGGGGTGTTTTATGGGATCTCTGGATCAACATAATACATGGTTCACAAGAAAATGCATATGCATTATTATAAACAAGAAATATATAAGAGAAATATTACAAAAATGAGAATCAATCCACACTATTCGAATAGATTAATAAGCAATATGTATAAATAGGATATTTAATGCATAAATCCCCTTAGAATAGTGGTCAAATTCTTAGAATAGGAAAGTAACTCCATCCCTAGAATAAATGGTTATAGTAGTAACTCCCACTAGTTAAAATAGGGATACTAAATGTAACTCCCTATGACATGTACACTTAAGAAAATTTACATGTGTGTAGGAATAACCCAAATAAACAAATAAAGGAAAATAATATCCTATAATAACACTCCCCTTAATAATTTATTATATGGGTAAAAGAAATAGCTCAAAAATAGGGCCTAATGAGCATGGTAAATTTTGGAAATGAATACTCATTAATTCATGAATATTCCAATTTTTGAATTTTGTGTTTTTATAAATTTTTAAGGTTTGCAGATGGGTCTAAATCACCAAAAATTTAGGAATATAAATTATTTTTGGGTTTGAATCACCAACCATTTATAATAATATCTTATATTACCCTTCAATTCACCACATATATAGTACAACCACCCCTGACCCCCAATATCAAACAAGGTAACCAGTATAACCCAAATTGCGGAACCAGATGATGATACTAAACAAAAATAGTGTCAATCAGAATAGCTAAATGACAGTACCAAAAGACAGTACCTCATGATATTTTGAAGAGAAGTGATGAATGTAATACCCAATGATAGTGTTGAGTTAAAGTGCAAGAACATTCAAAGGAGTTAAGGGCATGGGCAAAAGAAAAGAAAATAAAAAAAATCAAGGACTAAATTATTGAACCCTACCAAAGTGAAAAAGAATAAGGAAACAACAGTTGAAACCTTGAAAGATATAAAACCATTAAATTTACCTCACCTATTGAAGGATACCGAAGTGACTTTCAATGGTATTAGGGATAACAAACAAAACACTACATGTGCACCTTTACATTTTCTTGGCTATCCTATAGAAATAGGAAGTTCACATATTGTTAAAGGAGAGATTTATGAATATGAAGAGAAATAAAATATAAAAATTATTTATAAGGGAAATTTATATTCCATGTATTAGGAGTTATAAAAAATGATGGTGTTTCTTCTGTAAGTATTTCCTTTGTTCTATACAAGCTGATAAGAAAAATATTAAATCAGGAATTGGTCAAGCTACCTCTAGTAACCATGTCATGGATCCATTAGATAAGACCATAATTCATCCAAAATCATATGAGATAACCCAAAAAATAGTCAATAATTTCTATTGTGAAGATGTGGGGTGCGATCTAGATGACAAGGATAATGAACAATAAGAAATGGCAATTAAACATGTCAAAAGTCATCCACATTTGCTAATGGTCCTACATATTGATGAATATACTACAAGGATGGAAAAATTATCATTCAATAAAAAAAATTAAACCCATGAAATAAATATTTAACTTCTGCATGGAATTCAAGATTAGCAACCACCATATAGAGAGCCAAACCAAGATGAGGAATTTAGAGAGAACTCTCAGTACATGGAAATATTCAATCAACAGATATTTATGTTGATGTGTCAATCATAAAAAATGATCTTGGGAGATCATGTTATATATAAAATAAATCTCATCCTCACAAATTCAACACTAAATGTACTAGTGTTGTGGCAATCCTCAAGTCAACAAATTCATTATAGACTATATTTGTGATGTACAGATAACAATTGAAGGTTCAATATGTTGCAAGTTAATGAAATGAAAGATACCAAAATCCTCAATTATCACTATTGAGGGTTGAAATGAATCAAACCCTAAAATTTCAACTAGGGTATCTTAAATTCCCTAAACTTTTAGTATATTGAACCTTAGGTACAATCTATGCATCATAGATATAGTCTACAATGGATTTGTTGACTTGAGGCTTGCCACAACACTAGTGCATTTGGTATTGAATTTATTAGGATGAGATATATTTCTTATATAAAATTCTCTCCCAATATCATTTATGATGATTTATGCATCAACATAAATATCCATTGATTGAATATTTCCACATACTAAGAGTTCTCTCTAAATTCCTCATCTTGGTTTGGTTTTCTATATGGTGGTCACTAATCCTAAATTCCATCCAATAGTTTAATATTTATGTCATCAAGGGTTTAATGTTTTTTATTGTTTGGTCATTTTTCCATCTTTGTAGTATATTCATCAATTTGAAGGACTTCTGGTACATGTGGATGACTTTTGACATGTTTAATTGCCATCAATTATTGTTCATTATCCCTATCATCTAAATCATGCCCCACATCTTAAAAATAGACATTATCAACTATTATTTTGGCTAGATCATAGATTCTAGATGAATTTTGGTGTTATCCAATGGATTTATGAAATTATTTATGAGAGGCATATCGACCAAATCTTAATTTAATCTTTTTCTTATTATCTTGTCTAAAATAATGCAATACTTACAGAAGAAGCATTGTCATTTTTTATAACTCCTGACACATGTAATCTAAATTACACTTATAAACCCCTGTAAATTTAATTTATCTTCATATTTAGACATCTCTCCTTTAATAATGTGAACTTCTTATTTATCTAGGATATATCCATGTAAATCTATAGTAGGCCATCAAATTTCCATTTTTAAATATAATCATTATACCATGTACGCATTTAGCTACTATATGATCTTCAAAATGTACAAGCTTGGAAAGTTCTTCAAAAATTATTTTCTTACCATGGATATTTATTGTGGGTGGGGCCAAAGGGGGATGAGAAATATAATGTGTAAAATGTCTAAATTGAGGGTAGAAGGTGTATTTATAGGACTAGGGAAGCAACCAAGCAATTGGATAGTAGACCGATCATATTGGTCACCTAACATCTTGACCTGACATCATCATTCAAAATAGTTCACTCCACCTATCATTTGGCATAACCATCCAAAACTTACCATTTAGTGTAAACCATTTCATGTAGTCATTTAACACATCCATTTGGTGGATCCATCCAGTTTAGTCATTTAGTTCATCCATGTTCTGTGTAGCCTTTTGGTGGTTCTATTTTATGTCTATCTTTTGGTGCAACCAAATGATTGTATGGAAAAAAAGAAACTAATTATTTTCACTCCTTCAAAATCATCATATATTCACCATCGCCCATGCAGGATTTTCCATAGCTGCAATTCAAATTTCCCTAAATTTTTTAAATATTTCCAATAGGTTATCTAGTAAGGTCTCTTAAAATTAACACTACTAATGAGGTACTCATGTATAAATAAATTTATAATAACATAGAGAAAAGGATAAAACATTAGAAAAAAATCCCAGCCCCCAAAAAATATATAAAAGAATAATAGGACTAAAAGGCCCCCTAAAAGCTGATGTTGTAGTATCCAAAAACCCAAGAAGAGATCGTAAGTGAAGATACTTACTCTCTATGAAATTTTTGGTAACTATATTAGTTGGATACTCTATCATCTATAAATATCTCAGATCAAAAAATTTCCCATAGATGAGATATATGATGAAGTGCATGTGAATCTCTATGTGTTTGGTCTACTAATGTTGGATCAGATTCTTAAAAATATAAATAATACTCTAATTATCATAGTAGATGATTTTAAGTCATTTAAACTAGATACCAAACTCTATGATATTCCCATGAATATATCTAGCCTCAATGGCACTATTGATAGCCCCTCTATATTTTACCTCAGTACATGATAAAGAAATAACATTATGATTCTTACTTGACCAACCAATCGATCATAAACCAATGGAGATATTGTAACCTAAATTGGACTTGTGATTTTGAATATGACCAACCTAGTATGAGTTAGTAGAGATAATCATGTCAATGTTAATTTTATATTTGTAATGACTCCCAAATCTATGTGTTCTTTGAATGTAGTGCAAGATCCTCTTATCTTTTTTCTAGTGCACCTCATGGGGTGCCTACATCAGTATGGAGAATAAGCACAATACATATGATATTTTAGGTCTATTATGGTTCAAGTGGATAAGGTTATCGATAAATTTTCAATACAAGGTATAATTTACCAATGGTGAAATACAATCTATCTCAAGCTTGACTCTAGATAGAAAGGGAGTATAAATTATCTTATAATCAACCATGTGAAACTGAGTAAGTCAATAACATACTTGGGTTATACAAGAGTAATCTCGAGTCAAAGTGAGAAATATGGATCCCAAAGAAGTAATGTAAAATCCCAAATCTATCATTTAAAATCTATCATGAAGAGCTTTTTTCACTACTACAATGGACGAGGAAGAGCCCCCAATGATCAAAAGATCATCAACATAGTTAACTAGAATAAAAAATGAATCATCCTACAATAATAAATAAACATTCAAATCTGATTGGAATTGATTAAACCCTACATACATAAGGAAGGAATCCATCTTAGCATACTAAGCCTGAAGGGCCTGTTTGAGGCCATAGATTGATTTATAAAGTCTTCACACAAAGGAATGATCCTCGATAACTCGCATTGGTTGTTCCGTGTAAATTTCCTCCTCAAAGTCACTATGAAGGAAAAAAATCTTCACATCTATTAGATGAACATCCCAATCATTAGATGTGGTAATAAAAAGTGTGAGTTTAATAGAGTTCATTTTGGTGACTAGTGTAAAGGTTTTGATGTAGTCGATGCTAGGCACCTATAAAAAAAAATTTACCACCAATCACACCTTAAAATTATTAATGGAACCATCTTATACATACTTAGTTTGATATATCCATCTAAACTAAAGTATAATTCTTTCATTAGGAAAAAGTGTCAATTCCAAAGTGTGATTTTTGATTAAGGAGTTATACTCTTCATTCATGGAATAATCCTACTTAAGAATACCCGATGCCTCCCAAAAAAATTAATATCTTAGGTAGAGGCATAGAAATCATGTGTCCCACTTAGAAATTATAAAAACATACACATGTCATATAGAATATCCCCAACCCATGTGCCTATGCTTTGTAGTATCTAACTATCCCATAGAGGACCATACGTAAATGAGTTAGGTAGAGAATCATCATCCTCTAAAGTGTGGCTAGATGTGGATGGAAATGAGTGCTCATCACTATTATAATTAGAATAAGTGTCCTCAACATCTTGAATGTTCTCAGGTTGATCTAAATCTTCAAAATGATTATTCAATCCAAGTGAGCCTAATAAAGTGGGAGAAATGTCAAGTGTTGAGTTTGTATGACTCTCTTGAAACTGAAAAACTTTTCTCAATGAACATCTCATGTGTTTCAAGATGAATAATCTAATATCTCTTAACACCATCTAGGTATCCTATAAATATGCAAGGATTAGTATAAGGTTGCATATACTTACATTTATTATTAGGTATACATGCCATAATTAGAGATTTAAAGACCTTGAAATGCTCAACTACAAGTTTCTTATTGTGCCAAGCTTTGAAAGGATTTATTCCTTTAAAGGCTTTATAAAGAACCTAGTTGTAATTATAACAAGCACAATTAATATCTTCTACCCAGTATTAAGGTGTAAGTGATTTAGAGTGAATAATGTAGTTTTCATCTCTTTCAAGGACTAGTTATTTCAATCTAAAACACCATTTTGATGAGGACTATATGAAACTATACATTGTATATCAATCCCATCTAATGTGAAAAACTACTCAAATCTATTATTAACATACTCACCCCCATTATCTATTTAAATAACATTGATATATTTCTTTGATTTTTAAAAAAAAGTGCATTGAAGTCTCAAAAATCATCAAAAACTTCAAACTTATATCAAAGGAAGTAAACCCATGTGTATCTCGATAAATCATCAATGAAGGTGAGAAAACACTTATCCCTAATGAAAGATGGATTGGGGAATGGCCTTGATATGTCACTATGTATCAACTCCAATGCTTTTGTATCTTTACATGCTTTTCCCTTGTCAAATTTCTCTTTAGGATGCTTGATAAGGATGAAACCCTCATAAAAACCCATAAAGAAAAGAACTCGAGGCAAACATGAGACCATGTCTTGATGACTAAGTTGTTATAGGTAGTGGTAGTTAAGGTGGACAAACCAATCATGCCATAAATTTTATAAATCCATCTAGTGAGTCAACAAAGAAATAATATAAATTTAAGGTTAAAAGTGTGAAAGGGTATATAATCAATCTTTTTGATTTATATTTCCCACTACCACTATAGAATCCTTTTGAAACTCTCTAATGACTATAGAATATAGAGAAAATTCAACTCATGGATTAACTGGTGTGACTGATCTAATACACTAATAGGAGTTTAGGTGAGAGTGATGTAACACTTAGAACATTATTTAATGTTCCTCAATTCATTTCAACATACCTTTTCCTTGAAACTACTAATAGAGTGTCATCACTCCATGTGATAGAAGACATGCTACAAGGATCTACGGAAGATAACTTAACCTATGAAGAACACATGTGGTGAAAATCACTTAAATCAATAATCCAAGAATAATTTAGAGATACAACTACTACCAAGTCCTTTCCCTTTTGTTTCTTTACCTTTGTCTTTTTCCTTAGAAGAATCCTGGTTTGATGAATTTTGTTTGATAGATTAAGGAACACCCATGTTATTCTTTTCCATAATATGTGTTAGGTTGTCAATTTATTTCTTCATACACCTATTTTCATCTTACCTATTTTTATTTCAATAGGCACACTTAACCTTTTCTTTCTTAGGTTTACCATTGGTAGAGAAGGTTTCAGTGTTTGGCTTTTGTTCCTTCTTTTCTTGATCCTTCTTCTTGTGATCCTTTTTATTATGCTTATTCTCCTTGTTGTTTGAAGCCTTTTGTTTCCCATTACCAAAAATTAGGGATTGAGGTTTTGAGGACTTCAGTGTTCCCATATGTATTAATATTTATTTCAAGTCATGTCAACAATAAATTCATCTAAAGAAGGCATCTTCCATGTGGCTCCAAGAGAACTTTTGGTGGAATGGAAAGTAGAGACGAGGATAGAATAATTTGGACCTAGTTTTGAGAGTATATAAATAATAAGTTAGTCACCTTTCTTCTCTATCATACATTATTTCAACTACAATATCAAGGATTTAAACATAGTGAATAAATCATAAAGGGTGTCAAAACTACTAGGACTTAAAATAATGAGTTTGTTCTCTTGTTTATGCCCTCTCATCATATCTAGCTTCCCAAAGAGATTTTCCAAGGTGGTATAGACTTCAAAGGAGTCTTATTAGACTCTACATGAAATATAAGATCAAGATAAACTAATAGAAATTACAACCCAAAAGCCTCATCACTATGATTAAACCACTTAACTTTTTATACTTCTACATTGCATTTAGTCTTAGTGCCCATTGTAATATGATGTAAACCCGTGCTTTTTAAAATAATTTACATTTTGGATTTCCATTCATAGTAATTAAATAGTGTGAGAGTTAAAATTATATTTTCATCTATTTTATAAAAATAAATTTATTGTAGTTGTAGTTAAGTTGTTACTGTAGAAAATAGATAAAGTGAAAAATATAGAATAAGATAAACCATTACACAACAACCCTCTTGAAATTAGTTTTGATCAAAACCCTTTAATTTTGGCACTTTATAATTTTAGTGAAATTATAAAAGATATAATACCAATATATGGGGTCAAAAAAAACATCCACTTTTGAATAAAATGGCACTCAATTCTGAGTTATCGATCAGAAATTATTATGAATATGGTTTATCATCATTAAATTTACACCACAAAAAAATTAAATTTCATTTGACTAAAAAAATAAAATTTTAGCCATAAGTTCTAGGTGTGATTTGAACAAATGAACTCTCCAATAATAATTCTAGGCTTTAACCAATCCTCCTATGCTTTATTGGTGCATTCAGATAGAAAAAAATCTTATTTTACTTTTATTTGAATCAATCTATTTAAAAAAATATTTAATATGCAAGATCTAAACTTTTTAAAAGAAAATATGCATTGATTTAGCTTATTTTTGGAGTCTACCATCACTTATGCACCTCCATGGATAGGATGGATCATATTTTTAAATAAAATGAGATCATTTTTGGATGTAGATCTCCTTGAGCACCAAGGGTGATGTGATGGTTGCATGTGGTCTTCAAAGGCTTTGTCGTAGGAGATCCAAAGTCATGTGGAGAATAGTGAAAACATTACAAGTTATTTGAGGAAAAACACCATTAATGGTGAAAGGATCAAGTGTCAATATGGTATGAGAAAATCATGTGAGGTTGCAGGAGCTTCCTTGACATCAAAATCCCTTTAATGGAGTTGATGTGGTTTGAGGGAGTCATTTAGGTAGGTATACACCCAATCAGGCCATGAATAACATGAACATAATATGAAGAGGTGGAGAGGCATAGGGTTTGGTGCAGGATTAGGTTGTGACCAACATTCTCAAGTGCTTCTTTACATTATAAAATGCTCCTCTTGATAACGTGATAGTCCTGGTTTAATATGAGACCCTCCAATCCTTAGGTGAGAATGAAAGAATAGGCATGCACAAAAAATAGATCCCAACTTTCTTTATAAATTTGAAACCCTAATAGAATAGAACTCAAAAAACTAGAGATCGGATGCTCCCACATATTAAAAAAAACTTAAAATAATAAAAAATTGTTTTCTAAATAGCAAACAATAAAATAATGACATTCATAGACTCGAATGGAACTCTAATACCATAATGGAGTATTCACCAAGATCTTTAGATGAACGAAATGTATGGTTTGAAAGTTAGAGATAAACAAATTCATATACATTATTGTGAATAAGAAATGAATATGAGAAATATTGAAAAAATAACAATAAATCCACACTAGTTGAATAGCTCAATAAAATAGATGTAAAAATATAAGAGTGAATATGTAACTCCTCTATAATAGTGATCAAAGTCCTAGAAGATGAAAGTAACTCCATCCCTAGAATAGTCAGTCAAAGGAGTAACTCCGATTAGCTAAAATAGGACTACCAATTATAACTCTCTATGATATGTACACCCAATCAAGCTTACATATATGTAGGAATAACCCAAATAAATAAATAAATAAAAATAATAACCTACACTAAAAAATGTGTATATATTGATTTGTTTGATCCTTCTAATGTAATTGTTTATCATTTATAACTAGACCATTGCTTTCAAACTTAAACATTATCTATTTATTATATTTTATTACTCTATAATTATCATAAATTTTAAATCATTGATTAACAAACATTCAAAATAATATTATATACTTGTTTTACATATTTTTAATAATTTACTTTACCAAACATAGATATCCATACAAGAGAATAAGAATCATGCAAACATTAATAAATGTTGATGAAATCACATTGAAATGACTATGGGATTTTAAACTTATTGAAATCCCAAAAAAAAAATTGTGTTAGCATATTTAGGTGGCACAAAGTTTTTCATTATTTTTTTGAATGCACCAAAAATTACCAAAACTTCAAAAATACAATCACTAACACAATTTACAATCATAATTTTCGTTAGCCACAACAAACTCATAAATTTTGAATTTCTCACTATTGAATCACTTAAATAATGATTTTATTGGTGTTATAATTGTGTCAATTTTTACATTATGATATGTCATGGAACACTCAATTTAGCAAATTGTATTGAAAACATTTTTTTTTAATTAAAAAAATACAGAAAAAAATTAAAGGGAAATACAAATGATATTTTTTTTCTATTTATTTTTTAAAGTTGAAAAGGTGTATGATATCATCAATAAAACATATATTTGTAATACTAATTATTAATTATCCCATTGAATTTTTATATTTAATATGTTATATTGATCAAAATATAAAAATATTTTAGTAATATTAAAAGATATTTTCTTGCAATATTGGAGCATGATTTAAGGATTTTTTTCATAAAAACTATATGATTTTTTATTTTTTTACATATTCATGCTCTCATAAAACTATTTTTATAGATTCCTACTCTCACAATAAATGCATCATGGAACTGGAAGTAGTTGATACAAATGAGAGATGAGTAGATCAAGGTCAATAAAAAGAATAGGGGCACACTATGCCAATAACTAGTGTTGCATAGACTAGATCTAATTTAGTCGATGATATGGATTGATGAGGTAAGTATCCATAAAACTATATATCCATTTCTATGTTTGATAAAACATATGTGAAAATGATATATATTGAATCTATGTATTTCATTAATTTTGTTTCATGAACATGTTGGAACTATTTCACATCGGATACTTTAATTTCACCTTGCTAACCCATTATAGCCTAAGAATATCAAGTTTGAATGGTATAAAAAATATAAATAAATAAATAAATAAAGTTAATCCTAATCATTTCCATATATAATTATAATAAAATGCATAAGGTCATGTGGATGACATGTTTGTAGATTGATTTATTATGCAATGTGATGACATGATCAATTCCAAACTCAATAACATTAATTTATAGATGGACATGGGAAATATAAAAAATTATGATGAAGAATAAGTTGATATGATAGATAAACATGAATTCAAATACTTGATATATAAGTCCATAAAATTAGATATTAAAAAACCTTATTTAGTTAAGAGCACATAGGTCATATATCTTACATGTTACTTTAATATTGGTGGACTTGAAATAAAAACATGGTTTGACTGAGAATTAAAAAAAATGTATGCATAGTTACATCAATTTATTTTTACTTTTATTTTAATAAATTATGACATACTAGATAAAAATTTTTGTATAATAATTTTACATAATTTCATGTATCTATAAAAAAAATATTAATTGAAATTGTAATTAATAGTTAAGTAGGTTATTAATATATTTCATAATGAAACATGAGTCCAACTACATACAAAGATGCAAAAATGTTATTCAGCTCTAAAATTTTAAAAAATATATTTTATTTTTTTCTATTATAAATGTATTGAAATATATATATATATATATATATATATATATATATATTGCTGAAAAGATTTGGAAAATTTAATGAGTTAGAATTATGATGGGGGTTGGGGGGGGGGGGGGGGGGGGGGGAGTGGGGGGAGGTGTGTATAATATGTTTACCAAATGACTACAAATCAATGAAACATATTGAGATAATGTGGCTTACAAAAATTTATATAAGATTATTTAGTGTTGACCTTGGGCTAGTTATGGATGGAGTGAATCCATTTGGTCACATGAACACAAGATATTTAGTATGACATGCTATTCGATTTAACTATAATTTTCCTCTATGGTTGAAAATAGGAAAGGAAAATCTTTATTTTTGTTTATTGTTCCAGGTAAAAATCAAATCTAAAAATGGATTTTTATCTTGCACCACTTATAGAAGAATTTCATGAGCTTTGGAATAGTGTGTGCATGCTTGATGTGTCAATACTTTTTTATAGCATGATCTTTGTATAATTTATTAATTTTTTGTAGGTGTATTCATGGATACCTAATATTTTAAGTATGTTAAGGTATAGATAAATTTTATGATTCATTTTCATGTAGGTTAGTTTTACAATTATAAATCTTTTAATTGTGTGTGTGTGTGTGTGTGTGTGTGTGTGTGTGTGTGTGTGTGTGTGTGTGTGTGTGTGTGTGTGTGTGTGTGTGTGTGTGTGTGTGTGTGATTTAAGCCTATTTATGAAGTTCAAATTTCTATGTCTAAATTATGGTGATCAATTGATATTCAATTGACTTCAAGAAGTGCGTATATGAAGGGCCTAGTATATTCTTATTGATGTCTTATCCATTTGAAGATTTTAAAATATCAAGTTTTAGCCTCCAAATACATTATGACTATCGATCGGTATAAGCACTATGAATAAATACATAAACATGAATAAAATGTCATAATTCTAAATGGGATGAATATATTTTCCAAACTTTATGATCTTTCATATTGGAAATATTTCCATTATCACACATATTATTAACACAATGCATACATTGAAAAGCTATATCACAATTAACATGTGGGTGCAAGTTATATTCTAGGGAATATATACATATTCATAATCTTCCCACTTTAATTTGTATGTAACTTAAGAGAGTTTACTCTCATTTGTAACTATTTAAGTATTACCTTAAACTTTTGTTAGAGATATAATTTTTTTTATTGATATGATTTATTTTCTTAGATCAATTTGAAATTTATGATTGATAACCTAAATATGTTCGGAAACAATTTTATTAAAATTATTTTTCAAAAATTAATTATAGAAAAATGAAATTGAATAAATAAAAATAAACAATTTTATAAGATTAATTATATTTATCAAATGAAAATATATAAAATGTAAGAGTTTGGAGGAACTAATTCTTAAAATAATAAATTTAATAGAATGAAATTATAGATATTCCTTCACACATATTAATCTAGACTATGATATAAAATGGGCCAAAATATTGTTAATATTTATTCAGATATTGATAAATACGATTTATGATACAATATACTAACTCAAGAACTTGAAAATATAAGTTTTGTGATTTATGATTTTAGCAGCTCAATAATTTCGATCTCGCCATAAGTGAATTGGATGGATATGAGTTTAAAAGTGGGAAACTTGATTATAGCGTACTATACATGAACCCTAAAAAAAAATCGTTTGCTCCTACATGTTTTGGAAATAAATAGCTAATAAAAGGAACAATGTGTATGTAGTTATAGATGATGAAAATATTTCTATTCATGTAAGACTTTCATGGATGGTTGATTACATTATAATTGTTTATTTCAAAATATTTGTAGTTTATTTTTAACGAAATATAGACCAAATCTATTTTTGACATACAAATAAAGTGTTTTATATATATATATATATATATATATATATATATATATATATATATATATATATATATATATATAACACTTTATTTGTATGTCAAAAATAGATTTGGTCTATATTTCGTTAAAAATAAACTACAAATATTTTGAACTCTGTTAATATTAGTATAAATGTATAAATAAAAATAATATATTTGAAAAATAAATATGTATGCTAAATTTTGTCATGAAGATTAATATGTATTATTTATCTTTTAGTATTTATTTTAATTTGGGTTTCAACATGAATTTTATCTTTTATCTTTATTTTATAGTTGTATATTTTAATAGAATACATAATGTTTGTGGATATGAAATGAGATAATAACTCATTCTATCCATGTTCATTATGTATAATATTACATTTTTATTCTACAAATTTTGAGACTAGATGAATGATTAATCAACATTTGAAATATGTCTATATTTTAATAATGCTCTCCATTTATATTTGTAATTTTATGCATGAATCAATTATACTCATTAAATTTATATTTGTAAAGATTTCTTCCAAAATATTTAAAATAATCTTATTTAATTATTTTTTCTTCATAACACTATAAATATATCTTGATTAATTAGCCTTTAATTTTCATCAAACAGTGAATGTAATATTAAGTCCACTAACTTTGCTATCTCTTTCTTCATATAATTTCATTTTTTGAAACCTAAAACAGTCTTTTTAATATGTTTTTTCCATTGTGTGATATGTGTGCACCTAGCAAAAAAAATGTATTCTATCATTGATTTTATGAGCATTTAATTCTTCAAATCTTATAATATAAACTAATTGTATCTTATGTAAATAATTATTTAGCCTTAATTATTTAATATGATTTATTTATTTTAATTATTCCTTTACTTCATAAATTTATACCTCCAACTATCCATACTCCAGGGTTTATTTTAGTGGGCTATATAAAAAAATCAATGGAATTCCCGAGGTGAATCAAATTTGCAATGGTGGCAAATCAATTTGGAAAGCATATCATTGTACAGGCGAATCATGCAATACTACATGGTGAATCATATAAAGCCTATCAGATTTGTTGTAAAGCTACAAATGAAAGACAATAAATATAGTTAAACACCCAATAAATGTAGATGAATGATGACATATTACTGATGAATGATGACAAGATGCAGGTGAACGCTAGCATAACATAGGTGAACATCAACATTATGAAGATGAACATTAGCATGATGGGGGACAAATGATAGTACCACATAGATGAATGCCAACATAATACTGATGAATGCTGGTAGAATATAGACGCACAGTGGCATACTATAGACATTCACCATCAATGCCTAGACAATGCGTAGATAATATAGATGAGCATCGACATGATACAGATGGTCATTTATGCAGTGCAACCTAAGTGCATGTTGGGATCATGTAGATGCCTGATGGTATGGTGAAGGTGATCATCAACATCTTGCAGATGAACACTTGTGCAATATAGATGAATGATAGCATAGTGTGGGTGGATGTCGACATTATGCAAATGGGCATATATGCAATACTATCACTCATCTGAATTGTACCAACATTCACCTATATAGTGTTGGCACTTATCTGCATCATGTGGAGATAATTAGTATCCACCTATAGAATACCAATGTCAACCTATAGGATATCAGTGTTCACCTATAAACTATCAATGTCCACCACTAGACTATTGGCATCCACTCATAGGTTGTAGGTGTCTACCCATAAGCTACTAATGTCTGCTCTTAAACTACCTACATCTACCTGTAGACTACCAGCATCTACCCATAGTCTACCAGTATCTACCTTTAATATATCAATATCCACCCACTATCTATCATTATTCACCCATAGGCATCCTATCATCATCCACCCAAAGCCTACCATCATCTACCCACATACTATTATCAAGCACCGATAGATTGCAGTCAAGTGCCCACAAGCTGCCATTGGGCACCCACACTTGCAAGATGTTATTGGGTGCCCATAAGCTATCATCAGATGTTCTCATGTTTAATTTCCATGATGGCACTTAAAGAGTAGTAAATGGAATTATAGTTAAAAAATACTAATAAATTATATTGTAAAAAAATCTTTGTATACCTTGTTGAAAGCTGTTGATTCTTGAAGCCCTCCTTGGACTTGAAATACAAACCACCAAAAAAATTTCTAAAATTGCTCGATGGTATATGGAAAATTCCTCTAGATTGTCTTTCAAGGTACCAATGAATTACATTTCTATGAGGAAATTTATATTCAAATATAGGTGGACCTCTCATCAAAATTAACTTTGATCCTAAAAATTTAGGCAATCCCGCCCTATCGGCCACTCCACAAAAATCGCTAAATGTCAATCTCAAAAAATAGAATATTCATAGATTAACGAAGATTCACCACAAAAAAAACCCTACCATACTCCCATATTTGCCTAACATTTTTCTATAACTAAGAAACTTTCCCAATTATATTATATATACATCTTTTAGAAGGGCTTCAACATCATTGGATGAAATATATTTTTTGGGTGATTTTTCTTGTTCTAGTTAATTTTATAACTCAAAATTCTCATTATATTAATTATTTAATTAATATTTTATTTGATTAAGCTCTTTTTATTTGAGATTCAATATAGTCCTTTAATTATTTTGGTTGGTTACTCAATTCTATAATATTTGCTTCAGTAGCCAAAAAAACTTATTTCAGAAGTAAGTCAAGTTAGTGTTGACCAATTTTGGTCTTACAGGCCAAAATTGGGCACCCCTCTTCTCTTTTATTACAGGGGTCTTCCAATCTAGGTTTTGGCTAGTTCATCCCATAGTTTCCTTATGTAGATTATTCTGTGTTAGGCCTTTTTACATAAAAATAAAAAACCAAGTGTGTTCTTTTGCTTGCCAAGTGCTTCAGGTCTGGCAAGCAAGAATCGACTTGAAACTCATTTTGATCTCAGATGCTTAATATGGAAAGTATGTTAATTCAGAGGGATTTTATTGGTAAAATGGACCAAGTTCAAAGGGCAGGAGTCATTTACAAAAATTTTGAAGGGTAGGTGCCCTTACGGAGGACACTTAGGCAGCAAGCAGGACCTTTTCAATATTTTTGAAGGGTCAGTTTCCCTTCAAAAAATATCATTTTCAAAAAATTTGAAGGAATTTCCAAATGGGGTGGCAGGCCCATGAATGTCAATTTCAAGGTGATAATCTAGTCATTGGAATTCAAATGTAGGTGATAGGCCTGAAAATGTCAAATTTAAGGTGGTGAGCTAGCTATTGGAAAGTACTCAAAGAATAATTCTTTCAAACAAAATGTTTGAAAGAATTCCTTCAGACATTTTATCTAAAGGAAATCATAAGCAAAAGCCCAAAGGCTCATCAAAGGAGGGTTTTAAATAGTGATAATCCTAAAATAATAATTTATTCAAACAAAATGTTTGAAGGAATTCCTTTGAAAATTTTGTCTAAAGAAATTCAAAAGCTCAAGAGCTCGAGGAATGACTTAGTGACCCACCAAAGAAAGGAGCCTAGATTGCTAGGAAAGAGAAAACAAAGTAGGTAACCTAGAACATGGTCATGTGCATATAAGACAAACCTCAAGTGCTCCAGGTGGCATAGCAAGCCAAAGTGTAAGGATAAACCAGATCAAGGTATGTGGTACAAGAGTCATTAATAGGAGAAGTAAATGCCTTTAGGTGAATAGTCTCCATAAAAAACCATTAAAAGGGTTGGTTGTGAATATTGAAGGGATCATCCCATGTTTTCTTATTTTCAAATTAATGAGTATTCAGTTATGTGAAGCATTCAAGAGAGCATGGCCCAGTCAACATAACAGGGGATGGCCTTGTCAATTGCTAGGAAAAGTAGCCCATACTCTTACAGGCCCAGATAAGGGGGGTGGCAACTTAAGTACCTATAGCATGGCTTTATCATAAGAATTTAAGAAGAAATGGAAACATCATGGAAAAATTCTTCACTACAAGATTGTTTAATATAGCATGGGTCTCTTTCCCTTAACTAGTCAATGATCCTTTTCCAAGTTCTCTATATATTGTAACTTCTCATTTTTTAGAAGGATCTCTCAGCATTGTATGGCGAAGCCTTAAAAAATTTACCTTGAATCAAAAGAAGTGTTTTACCTTCATTTGAGCTTGCACTTTTATATATGCCTATGGTCTTGTATTATGTTTAGTCATTTCCTCTAATGCTTTCACAAGTTTATACCAACATATCTAGTGTATTATGAATTCTTTTCTATAGGTCAACAAGAAGTGTCTAGATTGAACTATAGGTGCAAGTGAAGAAACTATCCAATAGTGTGTCTTTATAAAACCTCTGGTAGTTTCTTCCTCCCTATACCTCCATAGGATCCCATGTTAAAGCACTGATGTAGTCAGTTTCTCATTTGAAAAAAATGGTTGTTTGCTTCTTTTGGTGTAAAGTGTAGGTGAAAGCTATGTAGATCAATCAGTTTTGGTGCATCACCACATTAGTTAGGTTCTATTTTTTATAGTATCTCTCTCTCTCTCTCTCTCTCTCTCTCTCTCTCTCTCTCTCTCTCTCTCTCTCTCTCTCTCTCTCTCTCTCTCTCTCTCTCTCTCTCTCTCTCTCTCTCTTTTCACCTCCCCATTATTAGTAGTATAATATCTAGGGCCTCAAGGTGCATCAAGGGGAGCTAGCCCCTAATCTAGAGATTCATTCCTTAAATTTTCTACCCACAACAAGAGGAATGTCTCCATTATATCATGTGGAGGAAGGGAGCTAAGTATCCTTTCAGAGGGTGAAATCCATGGTGTCAATAGTTTTTGGCATGCTCGATGGGAATCTTATTTTATGTCTTATAATCTTCAAGATTAGTGTTGATCCTATTAATGTAACATCTAAAAGGAGCTATAATCCAGCATCTGGCGACTCCATTTTAGGAACTCAGTCTCTAGTTAATTATCAACCTGGCATCCCATGCCTAAGGTCACCAAAATATCTTCTTCTAAGGGTGTCCCTTTCAAATTTGTTGACTTGCCTCTAAAATTAGAAAAGAGGATAAGGTTTGAAACTACTCATCCTTACACAGCAAGCCACTTTCCCAGACTAGCCATAAAATACACCTACTCAAGGAGAACCTGGTTGAATCCTTTCACATCATGGCTTTTCCTTTTTGTGGCCTTCAATGGTCAGAGTCCCTTGAACCTTATGTAGTATGACCCAATTCTAGGGATAACTCTTAAAACTATTCCTCCCTTTAGTGGAGAGGGCCCAATCACTCCTATTGAGCATATCAAAAACATATCCAACCTATACAATATTCATAATATCACTGAGGAAAATGTAGCCATCAAATTACTGGCCTTATCCTTCAAATGGAAAGTTTTAGACTAGTATGGGACCTTGCCTATGAACTTAGTTGGCTCATGGAATGAGTTAGGGACCCTCTTGATAAATAGGTTTGGAGAAAAAACTGACCATTTATCTCTAGCTGAGAAATTAACCACCATGAAGAGAGCCCCACATGAATTTATGCAAGGTTTCAACACTAGGTTCCAAAAGACCTGGGATAGAATCCCAAAATTTGTGAGGCCAACCCCAAGTTACGCTTTCCTTTACTACTTGAAGGCCATGAATATAAACATTGCTGTCATGATACAGTCCATGGGTGGACATATTTTACTTGCTGCTTATGAAATAGCCATAGCTACTGAGAATTTCCTAGTTCAAGCAGAAGAGATAGCTCCTATACCTCATATGCCACTCTTTCTTGATTTACATCCCTCAGTTCAGCCTACTATGCCCACTCTAACTCCTCTGCCTAATCAAGAGAGGTTGGATGCTACCCTTGCATGTGATCTCCATGAATTTAAGAGCTTGCTATAGAGTGTTACCAATGAGTTATTTTCCCTCAAGAGGCAACAAGCCCAGAGTTGTAGGCCAAATCAAGGCTAACAGTAGTTTGGGCAAGCTCCTAGACCTCCCTTTCAAAATTATAGTCAAGGGCAGGGTCAAATTACACAAGTCAAGCCTTATCAGCGCTATAATCCAAATTCCCCTTCATTTTCCAAGGCTCTTGTCCCCACCCAAAATAATTTGGTACAGGAACAACCCAATTATCCACCCTTAGGACATGGCCAAGAATAGGTTGCTTATGCCAATGAGATACCAAATCAAAATATGTCCACACAAGGTGATCAATTAGCCCAATTCTCAAATTTTGAGATGTCAACACAACTTGGGATGGACAACAGGTAGGCTCAATCTGATTCCACTCTTATGAATCACCAAGAAGGGGAGTTCTACATAGTCAACTATGTAGGGAGCATAAGTAATCAAGATTATTGTGTTGTATCCAACACTAGGTCCAAGAAGAGAGCTATTGACAAAGCTCAAGTAGATACTCAAGCACTTGTAACATCTAGTTCATCACAATTTGGTATAGGAACAACCCAATTATCCACCCTTAGGACATGGCCAAGAATAGGTTGCTTATGCCAATGAGATACCAAATCAAAATATGTCCACACAAGGTGATCAATTAGCCCAATTCTCAAATTTTGAGATGTCAACACAACTTGGGATGGACAACAGGTAGGCTCAATTTGATTCCACTCTTATGAATCACCTAGAAGGGGAGTTATACGTAGTCAACTATGTAGGGAGCACAAGTAATCAAGATTATTGTGTTGTAGCCAACACCAGGTCCAATAAGAGAGCTATGGACAAAGCTCAAGTAGATACTCAAGCACATGTAACATCTATTTCATCAAAAGCAAATTAAATGTTTCCTAATTATAGACCACTAGTTGCAATTTCAACTCCTTAGGTTATACCACAAGTTACAAATGTCCCCAAAGAGAGCTCCAAGGGATGTAATCCTTCAATCAATGTGGTGGAATAAATGAAGAAGATAAACATGAACATCTCATTATTGGATTCTTTATCACTACTAGGGAAAAACGATAGACTCCAAAAGGAATTGCATGGGCTAGGTGAGCAAGTTGTCCCAATGAAAAATGATAATGTGTTGATAGTAAATGGGGCCCCTCCCATGGGAGGTTAAGCAAAGAAGGATGAGAAGGTCCTTACCTTCTATATGTCCTTGATTATTGGTGATTTCTTGGTCCATAATTGAATTATTGATAGTGGATCAAGCATCTCATTTATGCCCAAATGCATAGTTGATAGACTAGGCCTCAAATATAAGCAAATGACCAAAGGATTTCTATAATTGGATGGATCACCAACCAAGACCTTGGGAGTGGTAAAAGGCTTGAATCTAACTCTCCATGCCTGTCTGGCCTTCTCAATTCCCCATGATGTGGTAGTGGCATATGTTCCCCCTTACTTCACTCTCTACTTATCTAGGGATTTCACACCCAAGATAGGTGGATACTTGGCAGCCAATTGGTCTTACATGGTTTTTAGGACAAAGTATGGAACTAAGGTGAAGATTGATTCAGAGCCCATCCACAAAGATCACTTAGAGCCATATTCACCTAATTTAGTGAATGCCAACTACACCATAATTGATGAAGAAGAGATCTAGGTGGACCAAGCTCCATCTTATTCCCTTGTAGGAGTTGCTAACCTACTCTTAGATAAATGGGGAAATGAAAATTTTGAGCATGATCCTTACAAGTTCATTGAAGAAGCTAGTCTTGGAGTCTACTACATATATGAGAAAGATGTTTTCATGCCAAATTTGATGAAGGTAGATCAAGAGGACTATGGTTTGTGGCAGCTATTCTTTGATGGATCTAGAAACAAGTTGAGAGTTAGTGGTGGAACAATGCTAGTTTCACCTTCAAAAGAGAAGTACTTCTCAAATTTTAGGTTCCAATTATCCTACACTTGTAACTTAGTAGAGTATGAATCCCTTGTTCAAGGTCTAGAATGGGTAAGAAGAGAGGAATCAAATAGTTACAAGTGTTTGGAGATAGTGAGTTGATTTTGAACTAGGTGAGAGGTTAAAGCTTGACCAAGAACTCCCTACTCAAGTCTTACAAACATAGAGTGTGGGACCTAATGGAGAGCTTCACTACTTTCAACATAATTTCCATCCCAAGAGAGGAAAACAAGCATGTGGATAGACTAGCAGCAATTGGTGCTTAGTTTGACATCCCAAAGGGGGTGAGACAAAGCAAGGATCAACACCATTTAAAGGGGATAGTGAGACCCTCCATACTAGATAATGTCACAAATTAGAAAGTGTTTGAAAGTGACTAGAAAATAACACTTTTATTGCAAGAGGTAGCTAAGTTCACTTCTAAAAATTAGTCTAAGCTGTAGCAACAGTATGATGGGTAGATTTTTCATCTAAAGACCAACAAGCTTCCCAAAGTTTTGGTAACTCTTGATAACATCTTCAATGAGGATGACCAAATCAAGAAGGATAAAGCAAGCATGTCAACCAAGAAATAAAATTATGAGAGAGTAGAGATATTTAAGGATAATCTGCTTGCACTTGGGAAGGTATGTACGAATGAAGAAAAGCACGATTTCATTATGTTATGCCAAGAGTTTGCCAATGTCTTTGCTTGGGAGTATGGAGATTTGAAAGGGTTTGACCCTAGCTTGGCCTAACACACCATCAAGCTAGAAGAAGGTGCCAAACCCATGAATAAAAATCAAAGGCCAGTTAATCCAAAGATTGAGCCTCTCATTAGAAATGAACTCACCAAGCTGATCTAGTCTAGGATCATCTTCCCTATCAAACACTCTTCTTGGCTGGCCAATTTGGTCCCCATTAGGAAGAATAATGGAGAAATCAGATTATGTGTGTATTTGAGAGACCTAAATAGAGTCTCATAAAGAGATCACTATCCCCTCCCAAGTATGGAGTATATTCTTCAGATGGTGACATGCAGTGAAAAATTCTCCCTCCTAGATGGCTATATCTAGATACAATCAAATTCTAGTGAAAGATTGTGACCAGTAGAAGACAACCTTCACCACAAAGTGGGGAACTTTTGCCTATAGGAAGATGCCATTTAGATTGTCAAATGTTGGAGCTACCTTCCAACATGCTATGGATATGGCTTTCCAAGGCTTAATAAATGACATTGTGCTAGTTTATTTTGATGATGTGATAGTCTTCTCCAAGGAGGCAGGTGAACATCTAAAGCACCTGAGGTAAATATTTGAGAGGAGTAGAGAGTTTGGCATCTCTCTCAACCATAAGAAATGTGTGTTTGTTATCAATGAAGGTAAACTCTTGGGCTATGTCATTTCAAAAGAAGGCTTATCCATTGATCTAAAAAGAGTACATGGCATCATAACATTATCCTTGCATAAGCATAAGATGGGCCTGTAAAGTTTATTTGGAAAAAAATAATTCATTAGGAGATTCATTCCTAACTTTTATAAGCTTTTCAAGCCCCTAACATCCATTATAAGTAAGGATGAGACATTCACGTAGACAACAAGAAGAAGAGAAAGCTTTGAAGGTAAAAAATAAGTTATTGACCAAACTCCTACCCTGGCTAGTCCAAACTTCTCTAGGGACTTCAATATATACACCTTTGGGAATGAACAGGTAATCTCTACTATGCTCACTCAAGCAAATGGTGAAAAATTTAGAATATCCTCTTTCTTTTTTGAGCCAAGGTTTAGAAGGCTATGAGGTTGGATACACGTATGTTGAGAAATAGGTGCTTGTAGTCATATGAAGTCTGAATAAATTTAGACATATGTTGTCTAACATCAAGATTCATGTCATAGTGCCACATCCTAGTGTAAAGGACTTCTTGTTGAGCTGAGACTTGAATGAAAAAAGGGCAAGGTGGATCACCAAAGTAATGGAGTATGATGTAAAGATCAAAACCACCAATCTGGTAAGGGGAAGAGGGATATGTGAACACCTTGATATAAAATACAAATATCTGATAGAGGACATTTTTGTACTCCATGATGGAGATAAAACAAAAGTACATGCAATCATGAAGATCTGGGTACAAAACATGGTTCATTTCCTTCAAACTAGTGAGTGTCCACAAGGTCTTAATAGGACCAAGAGGAGGTATTTTAGACTCAAATATCTTCCTTATGTCCTAGTTGATGGAGTCCTATTTAGAAAGTAATTTTTAGGGTTACTCTTGAGATGCATTAATTCAGACCAAGTCAATAGAGTGTTGTCTAAATTCCATGATGGACCAATTAGTGGTCACTTTACTCCCAAAGGCACAGCTATAAGGATTATGAAGGTTGGCTACTTCTGGCCCAGTTTGTTCAGAGGCACTCACACTTGGGTTAAGAAATGTCAAAAATGTGCTTTCTTTGATGGGAATAAATGGCTGACTATAATGCCTCTACATCTTATTCAAGTGGAATAACCATTCATGCAATGGGGTTGGACTTCATAGGACTGATTAACCCTCCTTATAGTGCTAGCCACAAGTGGGTCTTGACTATTACATATTATTTCACAAGGTGAGTATAAGCCATTGCTTTGAAAGAAGCCAATGAGAGTGTAGTCCTAGACTTTTATGAAGGTATAGTGATGAGAATTGGGGTCCTATCCATAATCATTTTAGATAATGCAATGGTTTTCTTAGGAACAAAGACAAGTGAGTGGGCGTTAAAGTATGGCATCTATCTTAGCACCTCTTCCAATTAATACCCACAAGGGATGGGCTAGCCGAGTCCACAATAAAAACCTAATTAGGATCATTAAAAGGATAATGGAGGAAAATCAAAGGACTTGGCATGCCAAGTTGAAGATAGCTCTTTGGGTAGATAGGATCACTCTAAAAAGGGTGATTAAGAATTCACCATACACACTTATGTATGGAAGGGAAGCTAGAATTCCTATTTCACTTGAGTTACCAACCTTAGATCTTGCCCATCAGCTACAATTGGTGGAGAGTGACAGCCTGGAGGCCAAGTATTTTGAACTAATGGAGCTTCAAAAATTAAGAGACTAAGCCATGGATTTAGTGATCAAACACCAATAGTAAACAAAGAAGCATTTTAACAAGAGATCTACACCAAGATGATTCTTATAAGGTGACATTATCTTGAAGTGGGATGAAGATTGAGCCAAAATTGGAAGACACATGAAGTTTGACACCTTTTGGAGTGGCCCATATGTCATCACCCAATGCAAGCAACATAATGCTTTCCAACTCTCCAAGTTGGATGGTGAAGAACTACATATCCCATTCAATGGGATATATCTTAAACATTTCCACTAGATTTCTCTTGTCATGTACATAGTTTCCATATCTTTTCCTCATTTTCCCTATGTACTTTTATGCATGTCTATAGTTTTTTTAGCCTTTGCATATGTTTTCTTTATCATTTGGGGTAAAATATTTATTGGTTATTAGGTTTTTACAAGGCTGTTGCTAGTTTTTTCAAGCTACATCTTAACTCCATACCCAATAAATTTTTTTGCCACTAGTATTCTCAAGCATAACAATCATGCTTCCCATGTGAATGACCAAATGTGTTGAATAATTTTGGTCTTACTGGCCAAAATTGGGCACCCTTCTTCTCTTTCATTACAGGGGTCTTATGATCTAGGTTTTGGCTATTTCATCCCATAGTTGCCTTGTGTATATTTTTCTCTGTTAGGCCTTTTTTCATAAAAATAAAAAACTAAGTGTTTTCTTCTTTTACTTACCAAGTGTCTTGGGTCTAGTAAGAAAGAATCGAATTGAAACTCATTTTAATCTCATATGCTTAATAAGTTAAGTAAGTTACTTTGGAGGAATTTTATTGGCAAAACAAACCAAGTTCAAAGGGTTAGGGGTCATTTACAAAAATTCCAAAGGGTAAGTGCCCTTATGGAGGGCACTTAGGTACTAAACAGGACCTTTTCAATTCTTCTAAAAGTCAACTTAGAGGCCAAAAATCCCTTATAAGAGGTAGGGAATCAGAAAAATGGACCTCTGCAAAAGCATGAAGGGAAACTTTGGGCTCAAGGTGTCCTAGCAAAGGGTAGATGGTCGAAGCAAAGGGTCAAGGTAGAACTCTTGAAAAGAAGTTGCCTTCAAAAAAGTTAACAATCCAAAGGAGAATTCCTTCAGACTTTTTATCTGAAGGGAATCCAAGGATGAAGACTCAAGGAAGAATTCTTTCAAAAAAAATGTCTAAAAGAATTCTTTCAAACATTTTGTTTGAGGAATTTTGATAGTTGAAAAAAGTTTGAAATAATTTAGAAGATAAAAATATTGAAGGGTAGGTACCCTTGTAGAGGGCACCTAGGCAGAAATTAGGACCTTTTCAATTTTTTTGAAGGGTCACTTTCCCTTCAGAAAAGCTCATTTTTTTAAAATCCAAAGGAATTGCCAAAGGGGGTGATAGGCCCATAGACATCAATTTCAAGGTGATAAGCTAGCCGTTGGAATTTAAATATAGGTGATAGGCTCATGAATGTCAAATTTAAGGTGGTGAGCTAGCCATTAGAAAGCAATCAAAGAACAAGTCTTTCAGACAAAATGTTTGAAATAATTCCTTCAAACATTTTATTTGAAGGAACTCATAAGAGGAAGCCTAAAAGCTCATCAAATGAGGGTTTTTAAAAGTTACAATCCCAAAGGAAGAATTTATTTAGACAAAATGTCTGAAAGAATTCTTTTGAACATTTTGTCTAAAGAAATTCAAAAGCTAGAAAGCCCAAAGAATGACTCAGTGACCCACTAAATAAAGGAGCCTGGATTGCTAGGAAAGAGAAAACAAAGTGAGTAACCCAGAATATGACCACATTCATATAAGACAAAGCTCAAGTGCTCCAAGTGGCATATCAAGTCAAAGTGCAAGGATAAATTAGACCAAGGTAGGTGGCACATGAGTCATCAGCAGGAGAAGTAGATGCCTTTAGGTGAAATAGTCTCCACCAAAAAACCATTAAAAGGGTTGGTTGTAAACATTAAGGGAGTATCCCATGTTCTTATTTTGACATTAATGAGAAGATATTTATATGAAGAATTGAAGAGAGCATGGCCCAGTCAACATAATAAGGGATGGCCTTATCGGTTGCTAGGAGAAGTAGCCCATACTCCTATAGGTCCACACAAGGGGGTGGTGACTTAAGTACCTACATCATGGCTTTATCATAAGCATTTAAAAAGAAATGAAAAAATCATGGGAAAATTCTTCATTATAAGAGTGTTTAATATAGCATGGGTCTCTTTTCCTTAAATAGTCAATGATATTTTTCCAAGTTCTCTATATATTGTAACTTCTCATTTTTTAGAAGGATCTCTCAGCATTATATGGCGAAGCCCTGAAGAATTTACCTTGATTCAAAATAAGTGTTTTACCACTATTTGAGCTTGTAATTTTATATATTCCTATGGTCTTATATTATGTTTACTCATTTCCTCTAATGCTTTCATAAGTTTATACCAGCATATCTAGTGTATTGTGAATTCTTTTCTACAGGTCAACAAGAAGTGTCTAGATTGAAGTATAGGTAC
The DNA here is from genome assembly GCA_037957365.1 of Torreya grandis. Lineage (NCBI taxonomy): Eukaryota > Viridiplantae > Streptophyta > Pinopsida > Cupressales > Taxaceae > Torreya > Torreya grandis. The sequence goes on from JARHVA010004110.1 coordinate 1,580,090, forward strand.
AGGTGAAGAAACTATCCGACAGTGTGTCTTTAGAACACCTATAATAGTTTCTTCCACCCTATACCTCTATAGGATCCCTTTTTGAAGCACTGATGCATTCAGTTTCTCATTTGAATGAAGTGTCTATTTGCTTCTTTTGGTGTAAAGTGTAGGTGAAAGATGAGTAGACCAATTAGCTTTGGTGCATCACCACATTAGTTAGGTTCTATGTTTTATAGTATCTCTCTCTCTTTTCACCCCCCCCATTGTTAGTAGTATAAAATCCAAGGCCTCAAGGTGCATCAAGGGGAGCTATCCCCTAATCTAGAGATTTATTCCTCAAATTTACCACCCATAGCAAGAGGATTGTCTCCATTGTGTCGTGTGGAGGAAGGGAGCTAAGTATCCTTTCAAAGGGTACAATCCATGGTGTCAATAGTTAGATTAAATGAATAAATGAATTTATTCTTCAATTTAATGGTGTTTTTAAATAAATAAAGGTTCATCTCAATATTCTCACCTTCTACTCTAAACTCTTATGGTTTTATGTTATTTTATACTTTTTCTAATCTTGATCCTAAAAATCCCATACAAAATTTTCCTAATTCAATTAATATGCATAAATACTTATAAGTAGTCATTTAAATATTACTAAATATGTATTTGGATCTTATTTTTTTGTTTCCTCTTAGCTTCAATATAAATTATATAGTCTTTCACATATTTAAAGGAGTTAAATAGTTTTATTGAACTTAGCTGAGCTAATAGAATTATGGTAAGGAAAATTTGTGATGTGAGTATGGGAGAAGGGAAATATAATAACATATACTTTTATTAGTGGTTAAACTAGAAAATTTTATAGTTTTTCACAATATTTAAGGGAGTTAAATAGTTTTATTAGACCTAGTTGAACTCATGGAATTATGGTAAGCAAATAAGTAAAATTTATAATGTGAGTATAAAATAAGGGAAATATAATAACATATACTTTTATTAAAGGCTAAGTTAGAAAATGTTTTCATGTTTGAGATTAATTTTGATATATATAAAATCCATAGATTTATATAAATTTATGAATATGAATACTTACTTATATATCAAATCCAATATAAATAAATGATTCCTTTAAAAATAGTGAGTGAAATATTAATACCTAAAACAAAAAATCCAATAATTAATTAATGTATTGTAATAGACATTGTAATCTCTAACTTGCATTTATTTTCCAATGGTTAAATTAAAATGCTTTTTCTTATATCTATCTATTTACTTTCCTAATGGATTGGTTGTGGTTTTAGATGGTGGAGTTTGTTGAGTGGGCATTACAAATGTTATAATATTTTCCTTGCCTTGTATATTGTGCACCACCACTAAGATAGAGTGAGATTGAATACCTTGGGGTTTTAAAATTGAACCAATATATATCTTCATGGATTAGGTATATACATTTATATAAATATAATTAGATTTTCATTGAGATCCTAATCTTTCATAGGTATTTCCCCATTTTTTTCATGGAAGATCCTTTGGGAAACCTTTCCACTAAATATTTGTTCATTTCAAGGAATAGATTATATTTTCAACTAAGTATTCACTAGAATATTTTTCCACAATGGGGAAATCATAAAAATTAAATTCATTCCACATATAAAATAATTTTTTTAATATTTCAAGCTCATCAAATTTAGTTCCTATATCCCCCATTTCGTATCTAGTCTTATAATAACTATTTTGTTTTATATTAGACCATTTGAGTTGGTATTTCTCCCATTCATTAGGATTGAGATATATTGGTGTAAAAATTTATCCAAGTAATTAGTTCATTTTTTTCAATAAATTGTCTCACTTTTTGGTTTACTATAATTCATTTCCATGAGGTATGTTTTTTCATGCCTTTGGTAAATTTTCAATATTAGGCTCGCTTTCATGTTTAAATGAAGCATTCATGTTATGCTTAATTTTAGTTTTAAACACATTTTTAAGTTTGTATTGCAATTCAAAATTTAATTAAAATATAATTGACTTCAATAAATTATTTTCAAATGTAATTCATTTCTTTTATATCTTAATCCTATATGAATTATTGATAAATGTATGAAAATACATTTTCATATTTTGATCAATGATAGTGTTTGTTAAATTTTATAATTTTTTTACACTAATTTTAACTATTTTAGGAATTAATGTAAAAACCTAAGTAGATAAAAGAGTTGAGTATGTAAACCAAGGAATAAAATACTACAATATTAATAGGTATACTAATTGATTTGATTGCTTAGTTTATAAATAACAATGAATTGAAAAGGGTGTACTTAGCTAGAAAATATGATTGAAAGAGACAAGTGGTAGGCTATGAAATGATTCCAAAGTAGGGAAAAGTATCATCATTAGAAAATAGGTGTCAAACCCTCCTTGAATAGTAGCACAACCCTCTTTTCCAATAGTACACTATGTTATTGACCTTATATGCAACACCATTGACCCTGTGTATATGAAGTAATGAAATTTGGGATAGATATTCACTCTATTCTAAGAAGCTTATAGCTACAAGATTGAGACCTATATCATTTTTTATACTTTGTTTTGATTAATTTAATAGTGGAACCCTAAGCCTCCATGCTTTCTAAGGTTTTGACAAACACAAGTATAAAAAGAGTGGCATTAGAAGGGTAGGTTAGACATGATATCAACACCCCATGTGTTAAGCATTGCCTACATACCAATACATCAAAATGGGATCAAGCCCAATTTATTTATCCCAATCTAAGTGTTGGTGCAATTGAGAGTGATGCTATTATGCCTGAGTATGAATGCCAATTTTAATGATTTAAGTATGATTTGAAATTATAAATTTAAATTACAACTGAGCTATTGGATATTATAGATGAATGTATGTAAAAATAAAGGTAAATAGGGATCATTAACCTTAATTTTCATAATGGTTTCTGAGCTTGTTCATGAGAATTACCATCTAAGGAATAAGTGAATGAGAGTGGTTTTTATATAATGTTCTGATGCTTATCAAGACATGCAATGAATCTAGGATGACCCTAAGATGATTCAAGGAGTGTAAATATATTTTTTATGGGAAAAATAATCCAAGGGTCAATAACATTTCCCCATTTAACAATAGTGCATTGAACTATAGATCAAAAGGGTTGCACTATTGTCCAGGTGGATAGAATGTGTGAAAAAGTATTTGGGATACCTATGTGATGGTTTAATTAATCTTTTGGTATGTATGGGCATGGGTTCAATGCACATAGAAGCTAGAAAAGGATCAAAAGAGGCCCTAAGATAGGTCTAGGGCTAAGCTAAGGATAGGGTGGTCTCAAGTGACATTCACTATATTAAATGACATTTTAGATAACTACATGTCGACCCCCTTTATTCTATAAATGCAGTTAGTTAAAATGACTAGGATAAAGGAAAGAGAAATATACTTGGACTTACCTAACAGGTAAAGACCATGAATGTGGGTCTAGTCTGTGGACTATGATCCATTGTGTGTCTTGTAAATGAAACACATATGAATTAGTCCTTAAGAAATATAAAAAAAAGACAAAAATTAGTAAATAGATGTGAGAGAGAGGAAAGGAATGAATACACCTCACTAGATATGTGAACCAATGTAAAAACTTGGTGACATTCTATGTGTGCATAAATATGGTGATCAAATGGTGAATAACTTGGATTGGGATGATGGCTTGCCTAATCCCCATGTGTGGGTGGCTCAAGAACTCAAGTTGTCTTTGACTACATCATTTTCCACCCTTGTTTGGTGGATCATAATCTATGAACAACTTAGATTGGACTGTTGAATTGTCTAACCCTATTATGTAGGTGGATAAATAACTCAAGTAGGATATGACTCCATAATTTCTTACCCATGTGTAGAGATATATCTAAAACTAAAACTATGTGATATAAATAAAACTGTGTAAGATAGATTTGAGCGACATGGAAACTCTAAAATGTAAAATGGATTAGGGTCTACTCAATAATGTAAAATGGTTTTGGTCCATTTAGGAATGCTAACCATTACAGATGGACTGAGGCATCAATATGGTGTAACCCTAATGCAAAATTGGTACAAAACTAGTGCATATGGTGTCTAGAATATAAAATGTGGATAATGACATGGATTTTTCATTCCATCTGAGAGAAATGGTGAAAATTTGATCATATGTAAATAATGTGTCATGCGCATGCCCCCAACTAATATCAATGCATATGGATTCTATACTATCATAATAATATGTGTATGTCCATATTTGAAACTAAAATGAGTGAACAAGGTACACATGATGCCCCCAATCTAATAAAACTTGTGTAAGTTTGTGTAAAATTGAGTATATATTGAACATATCTAATAATATATGAATGAGACTATGCAAACATAAATTATAAATATTATACCTTTTTGCCAATTCTAGAATCTTCTAATTTTGTGGCAACTAGACAATAGTGTGGTGGCGAACTATAGTGCATTGTGATTTAGGAAGTGTATTATGCTATTGTCCAAAAGAGTTTTTTTAGGGAAATTGAGACTAATTTGTGTGTGACTATGTTTCTCTATATTTTCTTAAGTTTGAGCTCTATAATCTGTTTGCATACTAAAAATTATGTTTTTAGTGAATTATGATGGCTTGATCTATGTGACAAATCCATGTGAATGCCCCCTTTTTTGAGGGGAGTTATTTAACCTATGAAATAATTATCCTCAAAAGAAAATCTATGCACCATATGTGTTAATTGAAAAATATATGATATGGGTACATTCACAAATTTGGGGGACAATTCCATGGACATACCCAATAATGCGAACACATTATAACATAATGCATACATGTTATTATTATAATGCATACACATTATGGCTCAGAATACCCAAGCCATAATGTGTACATGTTATAATAGTAACATGCACACATTACTTTTATTTATATGAACACATACACATTATAGGAGAGTATACATGTTCCTATAAATAAAGATAACACGTATGCATTATGTAAACTATAAAACAAAAAAAAACCTTGAATTTTCATTTCTACTTTTTACTTGGCATTCACATTTTGCTACTTGGCATTCATGTTTTACCATCTAGCTCTTCCTTTTACCCTCCAACTCATGTTTTGCCTTCTAAATCACATGGAAATCATTACTTTTGCTCCCACATTCATGATATTGACAATGCCACCATGAAGAAGAGGTAAGTTTTGTAGATTAAATAATTTTTTTTTGAATTTTTTATGAGTGTTTTGCATAGTTTGATTTTTAATTTTTTCCCAACAAGTTGACATGCCCTACCTAATCCTTTACCTAACCCTCTGTCTAATAGTCCACCTAACCCTCTGCCCAACCCTCATATTCTTTTGCCTAACCCTCCTATAGTTCTACTAGATCCCATAGATAGTCAGGAGGATATAGCTACTCATATAGTGGAGAACAAAATTGAAATTGAGAAGATGATTAGGAGAATGAGGGATCCCACTTCTATGAACACCCATCACACCTATTTATCCAATACCCTAAAGTTAGTATTAGGTCAAGTTGACTTGATAAAAAGTCAAATTGATAGATGGAGGTCATATAGGGATAGCTATAGGGCTTATTATGGTGATAAATTATCAGCATATGAGGTGAAAAAGAAAGAAATAACAAGATATCAATGTGCCTTATTTATCGACCTAGCCACCAATGCCCTATTTCTTGTAATGACCAAATGTTTCCTAATCCACCAATGCCAACATAATTTGATTAAATCCAATTTTTGGGAGCAATAATCGATGGTGTTTGACTATCCACCTTGTAATAACCATGAGGTCCCTTTATAGTTTTTGAGGAAACTCTGTTGAGTTTGTCCTTAATGAAATTTTAAACTACTTTGACTATGGTGAGTTTCAAGGTTGAGGGAAAGGCTTCATGTAGGATTAACCAAGTGTATGCCATACACCTAATCAACCTATAAGGATCCCTACCCAAAATCCACTTTATCCAGAGATTCCCTCTATGATGAAGGAGGTTGTGGAGATAGACACTTTGCATGCACTTACTAATAAACTCATTTATTACATGAGTATACTTTTAAAGATAGATGCTTAAGATAATCCAACTAGTGGCTGTACCTAACCCCACCCATATAGATTTTATGGTGTTATATGCATTGGACCTTCAAATGATGATGGTGTAACTTTAGGGGGCTTAGAGGATATGGTCTTGATTGATGAGTTGTTGGCACACACATTTAGTTTGGATATGTTAGGAGTCTCTACACACATGTAGGTATCTTTTATATAAATTTCATGTTAAATTTTTAAGTCATATTTTAAAATTAAAAAGGTAAAAAATAATTTACATGTTTAATTGAATGATATATATGTATTTTTTTTGTGTTCCAGGAGGGGACGCTGCCTTTGACATCATAACTAGATAGTGAGCCAACCCCTACTACATCTATCCATGTCAGTATGACACCATATACATTTGTAGGGGTAAAATTTCAAATTAATCTTAAATAATATAAATTTACATTCATACACCTTAATTGAATCATTGGTAGATTTTTTGTAAGAAAATATAGAATACCTAATATAATTCTGTTGGATTTTTTATTTTTTTATGTATTAATATGGATTGGTGTAGTGTTATAAACTCATCCTCCATCTCAATTTTTTTGATTTTATTTCAACTTTCAAACTATGTTTTTAATAACTAAAATGGTGAGTTGAAAATTTACTTGATATCCCATTATATGTAGTTCTCATAGCAGGTCAATGCCAATTAGTAGGATTATATATATATATATATATATATATATATATATATATATATAATTCATTTGATAAAATTTATTTGGTATTATATATTTTTATCAATTTCCCAATTTATTATAACATGTCTTCATCAATATGCACACCATTCCTTTCTTTTAAATACTAGTCTCATAGCCAGCCACTTGATTCCTTTTTATCCTAATAACATATAATGGTTCAATATTTATGATTGATATCCAAAATTGTCATAGTTATCAATTCAATTCCCATCAATTCCAGCCGAGCGTAATAATTTCATCTCTATCTATGGAGTTATAAATTTAGATGGCATACCCTCTTGATCCCATTATACCTAGTCAATTCTAATTTCCAACTAGACTTTATTATTAGAGCTATATATATTAAGCCATTAGATAGAATTAGTTTTTTGGGAGAGCGTCGACTATAAACTATAACCTATATGTATATGGCATAAGCCTTGCAACCATATACAAGTAGTGGACCTCAACCCCATACAGATAGATGGGGTTGAGTAGGTTATTACCACCACCTACTTAGAGGGACTAAAGACTTACTATATCTATTTGGGGGAGAGGGCCTATCTATATCCATGAAATTTCATCACTTGATTGACATGCCAGCTCTATAAGACTATAACACCTTTCATCATGAAAGTCCCCCTAAAATGAATATTGAATGTTAGTAAGACTATAATACCTTTTATTGAGATTAAGCTACTTGTAATGTATACATATAAACCTTCCCTTGAAAAAATTGAGTGAAATACAAGGATAAATAGTCAACCTAATGTCACCTATAAGGCAACCAAAATCATGCACTTGTAAAGAATACTATCCACTCACTCTTATCTCTACAATATTCATTTCTATTTTCTATATATTTATTTGGATTTTGATGAGACCTATTTTATAAGGTTATAAACACTCTTAAAATTCTCAAGTATAGATGTCCCCCATAAAATCAACCTATCACTCTATGTGTCTTAACTTGATTAAAACTCAATTTACAAACTTCTCAACAAACACCTATATAGGTTACGTGTCTTATCACAATGACTATTTCTAAGGGCTTTTTGATCACACCAATGCTCAATTAGAATAAAAAGTAATTAATTTATATAAGCAAATTATTCAAGGTGTTAACATGATCAAAATTTGAAAAATAAAATAAATTTAGACACCATAGCTCATAGGACTATCCTCAATTATACCAAGTCACTGCCTTAAGACAATTAGGCCTAATGATTAGGTAATTTGGTCAAAATTTAAAATACACCTCACCAAAGATATATAATCATCCAAAATAGTGTATATAGGTGTATCAAGGATGTTTCAACACCTAAATTGCATTAAATGACTCAATTTCATAAAATTCACTAAAAAATTCTCCCTCGTTGTCTTGTCATTCTCCCTCATGAAACTAACATTTCTTGCCTTCAGTGTCATGTTACAAGTCACATGTTGCACATATACACTTGTCACATTCATGATTCTCATGACGTCATTAGATTTTTTCATATCTTATACAAGACTAATTTTGTTAGCAACTTGTTTAATCAATGAATTTCCCAAGTTATTAATTATTAGGTTGTTTGTTTAGCTGATGACTAGGGTGGACACTCCTCCATCATTGTGAGTCAAGATAGACTAAAGAATTTTTGCTATAATGTCATCTATGTAGGCACTCACTGAGGTATGTATATTCAATTTTAATTTTAATTTTAATTTAGTATTATTATTTTAATAATTTTACTATATACTTTAGCAAATATAACTTATATGTATGAATGTATTGTATATGTAGGGTTGTCATATGAAATTTGATAGTCTGATTCAGATGACTAATATGATATATCCTCATGTTTATTGATCATTTGACATGCCTATTCATTTAGTTGATCTTGGTGCTGACCTAGTTAAGCATCAACAACAAATTGAGAAGGACCATTGGATTACGGTAAGTTCATGTTTAAATGATTTTTTATTATAGTTTAAGACATGAGTTTATTAACTTAATTTCATGTATACTTGTTAGTTTTATAATATTTTTTTTATTTGAGCAAGTTTGGTTACAATATATATATGAGTGTAGTACTCATAGTCAAACCTTGGAGTAATCCAAGGCATTTGAGATATCTCCATCTATAATCAAGGCATCCTAATGAGAATCTTATTCAAAGAAGGCAAAGAGAGGGAGACTATTTGATGATTAGGATGTTGTAGATGATGTAATTTTTTATATTCACATATGGAAATATACACATTTTTGGCATTGTGCATGTGTATATGATGTATTCACCCAACATTAGATACCATGTTATTAGACATGATATAATTTTTTATATGCCTATATGGTAATGCATGTATTATTGACATTATATGCCTATATATGGAATTTGTACATGGAATTTTTATTTTTTACATGAATATTTAAGAAAAATATTGAAGTAAATCTTATTTGAATCACTTATGTTCATAGTATTATGAATGATTAGTTTTGAAGTATTCTTAAGGATTACAAATGTTATGAAATTGAGGATAACTTAGGATAATGTTGCAAATCAGACCCTTATAAGAAATAAAGAATATAAGTTATTGCATTTGAATTATGTTTGTATGTTGATGAAAAGGTATGGAGGAGAAGTTTACCAAAACATCAATAGTTGGTTCTAAATCCAACTGATCACATTCACTTGATATGGTTTGATTTGAATCTTCTTTCACAAGCTAGCTTCTCTTTTGACTCTTTGGGCTTAATTTAGCTTATTTCACCTAGGACTTATTCCTTGTATTCTTAGTAACACCTGCTTGATGAAATTTACCTCTATCCATACATTCAAAAAATATCCTTTACCTCATTCCATTCACCTCATTCACAAACTTCCTCTTAATCTCTTTCTAGTTTCTTATTATGCACCTTCTTTGGGTTTCAAGGACCAAATATTGGTCTATGTTTCAAGAGTTCAACCTATTATCACATATGGTCTTAGATGATCATAATATACCTAGTATAACCCACTTCAAGTAATCAAACAATCTTTGAGTCTCATTCCACACCTTATGGACACAATAATCTCTCAAGTCTTGTAGCCTTTTTTACTATATTTTTCCTTGTATGGAAAAGTTATGATTTCTCAAGAGATTATAAGGGAATTTATAGGTACAATATATCATTTTCCATGACTATTTAAAATTTTATATCCCAACTCCATGTCTAAATATCACTTCCTTCATTATCCTACCCTAATTTAGGCCTAATCAGCCCTATTCAAAACCCTCAATCCTATAATCCATACACAAATGTAAAATATTAGGTTAAATCCTTTTTATTCAACTTGTACATGTATAGGGGAGAAAAATTACAAAGTTTATTTAAATTCTCATGGTTAAATCTCTCAAAAATGCCCAAACCCTAATATAGGGTTTCTTATACCCTATACATACTTTCCAAAGGACCAATTTGATCTTCCCAATAATATTATTTTATTTAAAACATATTCATGAGATATAAAACATCTCATAACACCATTAAAATGATCAAAAAACCAAATTTGCCTTTATGCTTTTGAGACTACCTATGGGGATTTCATGAAGTTTGGAGTGTGAACACCATTTAAAGGTTTTTAATAGGTTTAAAAACATATTAAAATAATTAAATAATATTTTAACCCTCAAACACACCTTAAAACTCTAAAAAGTATGCTTGCATGAATAGTGACCATTATGAGACATAGAGGGGACTGTGACAAAACAATAAGCACTTAAAAATGTCATATTACCTTATTAATATTATGTATAGGTATATTACGTAGTTAAAACTAATATTACCAAGTTTCAAGTCATTTGAATATTTACTTTGTCTTGTAGACCCTTTTTACCACAATTTATCTTGAGCTACTTACATGCTTCTTTCATGCCAAAACTTATCTTTCTTCAAAAATTGGCATGAAAACCATAAATTTTATCACTTATATATGACAATATAGGTTAAAAAAATCATATTATATGGTTTTAATACCTCTCTAAGGCTTAAAATACTTCCTCACATCTAGAACTGATAAAACTTCTAAAAATCTCTAATGGCTGCCTTCTTAATTGCAAGAGGATTGTCAAAATAGTGGGTGATTCACTCTTTATAATACCTTAAGGATGTAATTATTGTTTTTTTAGGTAATTTATACCATTCATGATTTTTTTTTTGAGACAACCTGTAGATGCCCCAAACTGACCAATTTCTCCAAGGCAAGTTCCAATGTTGATCATGATTTGACATAGGGTTGACTATACTAAAACAATGAATAACTACCATTGTAAAAAATCCAAAAAAATATATTTAATTGGTATATTAGGTCATAATTATCCTCTCCACTAAATTTCATGATTAGATTCAACATATTTTGGCTTATAGGCCCATTTTGGCAAAAGCTAATGACACATGTCTGTTTGGTCAAATTTCAAAAATGAGTCATCATACTCATTTTCCTTGATTTGTTTCTTATCATGATTATTTTACCTATAAAATCTCATATAACCTCTCCTTTCATGATTCCACCCTTCATTTTCTATCTTTCAATCCTCCATGTCGCCTTATACCTTCTCAAAAAACCTCATATGACTGCATGCCAATAATACCTAGAGATTTATGTTATGATAAAAGGGAGTATTTGGTCTAATTAACACCCATTTATCCCCATTAGGACTTATACTTCACTATCAACCACCCTTCAACCTTCCTCTAACATGGTATGACCACTTAGCAAGGCATTTGGGCCTCACATAGTTAACTTATGTACAAAGGCTTGCACTACATATTAATATTCAATCCTTATGATGGTTGTAGGTACATGTTTTAAAAATATTGATTTGGACAAGAAAATTCACCATTGACACTACTGAATTCATGATTTTATTTCCCTATCTATAGGTGCATGCTTTGAGGGTATGACTGGAGGTGTTCTTTGGAAACCTCTCCTAACATGCTTGACTTTGGAGAAGCCCAATTGTCCTATCTATGCACACTAACCTGAAGGATGGACTGTAGGTGGAATATTTTGACTATGACTAAAGCATTAGGTTTTTAGGATTATTTCTCAAATTATCTAAGACCCCATTGATCTTGAATGATCTAGAATCTCAATTAAACACCATCATTGGCAAGGAAACCTTCATTTAATCTTTCTCTTTGGGTTTAAAACTAATAGAAACATATGAGGTGTCTTTGATTCTTCTATAACATGATGGTCTCTTTGCTAAATTCAATAGTCTCCTAAAATGGTCCAAACCCTTTTAAAACACCTCAAATCCTTGTTATGCCTTCTTTACTATAGGTATTTGTTGAAGCTTGCTATAGGTCTCTATTAGGTGGAAAACCAATCCTCGTATTGGTTTTCCATGAATATCCCAGTCATTGAACTCCAAGAAGCATTTATCTCACTCTATTTACCATATAACCCTTTCATTTGTTTTCCAATATGAAATTCACTTAGGTGACCTCATTACACATACCTTAACCCCTTTCAAGTTATCCAACTCACTCCAACATCTTATTTCACATATAAAGCTCATATTAGGTTTCTAAGGTTTGTACCCCCCTTTTTTGGACATTTCTCCTTAGTTTGACTAGTCTATTAACTCTATTAAAAATATGAGACCATTTATAAATTTTTAACCCTTGGAACACTTTTACAATATTAAAAAAAACCTTTCAAATGTCTTGAAACCCAATTCCAATGGCATTAGCTTCTAGCCATGTATATATGGTTCACTTGGACTATTAAGCCTATTAGACCTTTTTAGATTATTAATGGACTCCAACTAGTAAATTAGCACTATCAACACATATAAAGGGGTGGATAACATCTATTAATAGGTTCTTGGCCTCTCATCTGGCCCATTCGACAAACCCACCACCCATTCTAGGCTCAAGAACGCCCTTCCCAATACAAGAAAGATGATGATTTTTAGCCTAAATTTAGGCATGCATAAAACCAAAATTTTAAGTCATATGTAAGAACCATAAGATCCATCATTTTTGTGTGAAAACCCTCTAATTTTACCCTAAATTTAGTCTAAATAATATCTAAGAGCAACCTATGACAAAAGTTGTAGTAACGGGTCTGAAAATGCAACTTTTTGGCAGTGAAGAGATAACTTATTGGCCTCCAACTATTAATTTTCCTTCCAAGACTAACAAGTGAAAATATATCACTTTTAGAATATATATATAGGTAAATTACACATTCTTAAACAACCATGAAATCCAATTCAATTCGTAAGTGCATTTTCACTACTATTCTAGAGCATGGAAACACTGATAATAAATGTTTACAAAGTTGAAGCTATGATCTGAGAACTCAATTTATGATGCTTCTTAGATAAAAAATGGCAATACTAACATGTCTATAGGGGTAGATAACATCTAATACTAGGTTCTTGGCCTCCCATCTAACCTGATCGACAAACCCACCACCCATTCTAGGCGTAAAAATGCCCTTCCCAATACAAGAAAGATGCTAATTTTTAGCCTAAATTTAGGCATGTATAAAACCAAAATTTTTAGTCATACAAATGAACAATAATATCCCTCATTTTCATGTAAAATCCCTCTAATTATACCCTAAATCTAGTTTGAATTAACTCTAAGAGAAATCCATGGCATAAATTGTAGTAACAGGTCCTAAAATGTAACTTTTTGGTAGTGAAGAGATAACTTGTTGAAATCCAACTAGAAATTTTGATTCTAGGACTAGTGGGTGTAAATAAACCAATTTAATAATATATATAGTCAAATTACACATGCTTCAATGATAATGACATCTAATTCCACCTACAAGTGCATTTTCACTACTAATTTGAAGTACATAAACACTAACAATAAATGTTGTCAAAGTTGAAGTGATGGTCTGAAAACTCAATTTCTAATGCTTTTTGGCTAAAAAATAATATTTAAAACAAGTTTTAAGGTGTGGATAATGTCTAGGACTAGGTTCTTGGCCTCCCATCTGGCCTAGTCGACAAGCGCACCACCTATTCTACGCTCAAGAATGCCCTTCCTAATACAAGAAAGATGTTGATTTTTAGCCTAACTTTAGGCATGCATAAAATCAAAACTATAAATCATATGAAGGAACCTTAAGAACATTTTTGTGCTTGGTAAATCCATCTAATTTCACCTTGAATATATTCTAAAACACCTATAAAATAAATCCATGATAGAAGTTGTAGTAATGGGTCCTAAAATGTAATTTTTTGGCAATGAAGAGACAACTTGTTAACCTCCAAATAGCAATTTTGCCTTCCAAAATGGAAAGTGAAAATCCACCACTTAAAGCACAATATATAGGCAAGTTATAGTTCTCTAATGATTGTGACATCCAATTCCACCCATAAGTGTATTTTCACTACTATTCTTGAGCATGAAAATATTGACAAAAAATGTGTTTGGAAGGCTACAAGGATAAATAAACTTGTCATGAACAATTGTTTAGGAGCATGAAAATGCCAAGTAATTTTATTAATCTTCTCTTATCTTCAAGAGTATGAATTTTTTTACTAACAGTGCCAACCACATGAAGGTGGAAGCTGATTTGGCACTACTAACCTTAAAAAAAATGTTAGTAAGTAATTAAATATGAAATTTATGCATGTACTACCTACAAAATCAAAAACATTTGATAAAATTGATTACATCTACAAATTAAAATTCAACCTTCCTATGAATTTCAATCCAATGAACCACTTGGATAGGCTCTAATCTTGATAGTACCAAGAATAGATTCATGGTCTAACTCGTGAACTTTCTATAGATCCTTGTTTCTTGGCCTCCCATGATATTTTTATAACTGAATATTCATTGTAAGAACCAAATTTGAATAGCGAAGTATCTTCGTGTGCATTTCAAAGTCTTCAAACAACCATACATTTGAATCTTTTATAGGATATCATCCAATCCAAGTTCTAGTGACTACCACAGATCCAATGGGATAATCAATGTTTTTTCCATTTACGATTGAGAAAGTCAACTTTTTCTTTCCATCTACACACCAACATAGGTAGTAATATGTTCCCTCTTCATTATCCTCATCTACAATAATTGAAAAAACATGGCCTATATCATAAAAGCAATTTTTAATGACACTATGAGGATAGATTATGAGAATAAATAGTACACAAAGATTAATCTTCTACCTGGCTGTACTAGATTGGATATATGGTAAAATTTATGTGATGATGTCATGTCTATAAGTTTTAATGTTGGTGGAACCTGATATGTGTTTATTGGAATTAAAGGTCTAAAAATCTAGTCATCCACTGACTCTTATGACTCAAACTCATTCCAAATAGAGTTCATGCATACATAATAAAATCATTCCAAGTGTTGTGTATGAATATTCTAAAAAAATTCATTTGAGCTATGAAATGAGTAAAGCTCACTTGAACCTATTAAAGTCATACAATCCTCATAGTTTGCTAAGTCTTTTTCCTCCATTAACCAGAAATGTCTATAAATAGTAGAATTTTCTTGAGCACCATGACATATGTTCTCATTACACCATTCAACCATAGTTTTTTCATCAATCAAATTAACAACATTGTCAAATTTTAACACCTCCCTTGTAACAACTCTTTTTACACATGCTCTACCACCTTAATGCTCCCCTTTTACATGGCCAGTCTTTGTGAAACTCCAAATATGTTCTACACTAGTGGTAAAATGTATCCTACTCAACCAGTACAACATCTATGTATTTTTCAATTATGACTTGAAATTATGTGACCAAATGTAATGTTGTTTGAAAATAATGTTCCTCTGAGTCAACTATCCATAGAACTTCTCAAAACAACCTTCCACATACTTTGTACAATGTGATAAATCATCACTGATATAGAAATGGTACTCAATATTTTTTAATCTTCCTCTATACTATGAGGTACATGCATGAATTTTATATGCACGAATAGGCAACTTGTGTTGAGTTGTAATATTGTGATTGAACTTACATTTGTGGTTTGAATGTGTAATTTTTATTAAATTAAACTACTAAAATAATAGAATAAAGTGGGAATGTGTACTTACTTAGCTTGAAATGTTCATCCAACCATTTATCCCTATGTGTGTGACTTACATACTCATAAAAAAATTTCTCCATGAATTTGACCATAAATTTTGAAACAAGTATCTCTTTTGTAACAAGCTCACACATTTTAGATTCTTTTCCATCTTTTAATTGATAAGTCACATATTTGTATTTTCTCAAACCAACTAATTCCTATCCATTTGCACTTGTATACTCCTCATGGATACATTTTTTTAATTTTGGCAATCCACCGTAAATGCTACAATTTCCATCCAAACATGCTTTTTTATAATAGAATTGTCCATCTAGTCTTTCATAATAAATATTTGGAATAAATTCCTTGGTTGATTTTGGTAGAAATTCTATGCCACACTCCTATAAAATGTTGTATGTAAAGTAAAATGAATATGGTGAAAAAGATCATAGTGCATTTAAAATTCAACATGTTGCCTACAACAAGTGGTGTGTGTGTGATTTATTTTAACATAAAAAGGTTTGGCCATCTCAAAAAATATTTGACTAATAGCAATTTGTGGATGCTTTTATAAAAACTTAGAGTAAAATTATGTTTGAGTTATATCTAAGAAATATTTTGGATACGGTTCACGATTAAGATAACCAACTCTTCTTTTCACTACGTCTATTGTATTGGGTGAAACTCTTGTATTATCTTTCCAAAATTGTGCAAGTATTTTAAAGCATCATCTATAGCCTTGTCCTTTAATGAAAGTCTACCAGAGAATGCCTAGAGCTATTTCACATTGGGTTCCTTAAGTATTTCACGTATTGTAATTACTTTCATTAATGTTTTTCTATTTATATCAAATGTTTGACTTGTTTTTGAAATCAATCATTTTCCCTTGTTTTAGCACTTATTGCATAATTTGTCACTATACACCAGGTAGCATTACAATCTTTATTGCATGATTTAAGGCCTAAAATATGATATGCATCATGCATATTTTCAACAATTTCATCATTTCATCATCCATGTTAGTTGTTCTACTCCTGATGTGTATATTGTAGGTCTCATCTTAACCAATTTCATCAATGAAATAAATAATTGACATTTTTGACTATCATATTGCAATATATGAAATAAACTATCACAAATTTTTTGAGCCAGTCTTCTTGAATGGTGGTTAGATATTTTTTTATGCATTAGTTTCAAAATATTTCCATCAACTTCAATTAAGTACTTATCATTTCTATGCATAATTCTTGGGGATGTTATTATTGGTGGAATCTGTTCAGAGGTTGTTTCAAAATCATTATATGTTTCTATGAAATTTTCTTGATTATTTGTTTCTTAAATATATATTTCCATGAAATTTTATTCATTGTTAATTTCATCATTATTTGAGTCCATTACATTTTTTTCATTATTGGTAGGTAAAGTATCATTCATGGGCTCTTCATCAATAAAATCAAAAACTTTAAAATTTGAATGTGAATTTCTAACATCATCTAATTTTTTATTGTCAATTTCATCATAATTCAATTCATTATGTGAATTTCATCATAATTTAATTAATTATTACTAGTTTCATCATTATTCAATTCATTATTGATAATTGTCTCATTATCTAAGGCATTTGGCTCATTAGGGTTAGTGTTTGTACCTTTTCTAGAATGAAATGCTTGCATTCATACCTTTTTTCTCTCTCAACTCTTCTAATTGATCTAGCTTTCTGTTATTCAACTTCTTCCTCTTCCCTAAATGTGAACCAGAGCCCATTTTGATAGAAGCAACCAAGAATGTACTTCAAAATGTGAGGTCCAAAAAAAATTACAAAAAAATTACATAGAGTACATAGGGAATGTCTATGGGGATAATAATATCGATTTGAGATAAAAATAAATGTTGAAAAGTAAGTTCTTGTTTTTAATTCAAGGAATGCATACACGTATTCATTCTTATAATGTGTTTGCATTACTATAATGTATACACATTTCTTGAAGTATAAGAATATACTACAAAAAATAAGCACAAAGACTCATATTAAATGCATAAAATCCCATATAATACTATAATATGATGCAATAAGACTCAATAAGACTATAATATGATGCATAAATACCTAATATGATGTAATAAGACTATTATATGTTGCAATAAGGCTATCATATGATGCATTAAGGTTAAATATGATGCAATAAGACTATCATACAATGCGATGATACTATCATGTGATGAAATAAGACCATCATATGATGCAATAAGACTATCATACAATGCAATAAATCTCAAATATGATGCAATAAGGCTATCATATGATGTAATAAGGCTCAATATGATGCATAAGTCCCTAATATGATGCATAAATTTATAATACATGATGCAATAAGACTATTATATGATGTAATAAGGCTTAATATGTAAGATGAAATGAGATAATTTTACCAAAAATACCATCATAGGTCCGTACAAAACCAGGTGAATAATGGGTTCATAAATTGGCACTAATCACATTCATGAATTTATGCATTTATGATGAAATCAAGGAACTTAGGGGTTGTGTTTGTTATAAAATTAGGAGTTAGGGTTAAGGGTTTAGTATAGTAGGTTTATACATGTGTATATGTCATGAAATTAGGGATTAGGGGAACTGTACATGTTCAAGTGATAAAATTAGGGTTTATTATCAACATGTCATGAAACATGACCTAATTTAGCCCCTTTAATCACATTGTAAACTCTAATTTAGGTTCAATGGATTGAAATTG
Organism: Torreya grandis; assembly: GCA_037957365.1. Classification (NCBI taxonomy): domain Eukaryota; kingdom Viridiplantae; phylum Streptophyta; class Pinopsida; order Cupressales; family Taxaceae; genus Torreya; species Torreya grandis. Next base: position 1,598,672 of record JARHVA010004110.1, read on the forward strand.
GCCACATTTACATTCATAATTGAATTTTTTATTAAATTAGATTCAATTAAACCATACATGTTGCATCTATATTATACAATAGATTGGGATATAAATTTGGTTTAGGGGCTCAATTTTTCCCAAATCACAACCCTAATTGAACCAATCGACTAATTATTTCAATTCATGATAAATAAAATCATACTTAATTTTTTCCCAAATCATATATCATGCTCTTATAGTTATGTCAAGTAGGGGTTAAAATTGGCCTCTCATGCTTCCTTGATTGAATTGCCCTTATAATGGAACCTTGTTGTGCCATGTGTGTACCTTATACACCCAAAAGTGTTAAATCTATCAGAGACACACCAATTCTTGGAGGTTTTAGATTTGACAATGCCTCAGGAGGACAAATCTAGTTACATATCACCATGTGTACCTCATACATGCTCAAAATTTTCATCATTGTTAGAGCTATCAGGTCTTAGATGTATTAAAGAGATATCAGATCCCTATGAGGTCCAATTAGATACATCACTACATGTGTATCTAATACACACATTTACTTGTGTTATATATCTAACTATCGATTGTCTTAAAAGTATCATATTTGTCAGAGCCTTAGAACACCCAATCCAGTCAAATATTTTCACATGTGTAGGTCTAATACACTTGGAGAAGTGTTAGAGTTTTCAATTATACACATCATTGATACCTAGACATGTCCCATCACCTCCAACCAATCCAACTAAGGCCTATTTATAAATTTATCATACATACATATAAGCCAATAATGTTTAAATATTGACATAAATCCAATCAACTCATGTCTAGTAAATAATTCACATGATACGAGCCTCCAAATTCACATTATTATACAAAAATTATCATGTAGATGCCTTTAAGGTCCCATCCAAATTGAGCAAGCACTGAACATTATCATTTTTCTATGAATGTATTCAAATTATTTATATCCCTCTACCTTGAATTACCTTTAGATCCCAAAGTACATTTATATTAAGTCCTACACATAGGAGAGAACATAATTCAACAATGGAGTCCTCAAACTCAAATCCCAAGAAAAAGCAATAATTCTAAGATGTACTAATTTATTGTAGTCCACATTATAAGGTTTAAGCTCATTAAAATTAAATATGAAAAAAATGATTGAAGATATATGTACAAAATATATAATCTTGAAACCTTCAGCGAGGGGGTACACACTAGTATTCAATTCTGATCAACCATCTATATGAGGTGAGCAAGTCATCATCCATATGAACAATTATTTAGTCCCTCTACTCAACATAAACCTTGAGGGAAGCAAGTCTTATATTTATGGGACATTATCACCTTTAATGTATCTTAAATAAGCTCAATAGAGTTTGGATTGGGGTAACTTATACATATGTTGTATTATGTTAATGCCAAGTCTATGCCACCCTAAATTTATAAAGCATAGCCATCCCTTAATGGTTTCAAATAAACTCCTTAGTGCATTTAGATATTTTTAAAGCTATACATTCATCACTAAAGGCACCATATCTTAAAACAAGATCTTAAAACCACATCATCACTAATGGATACATGTGACCATTTCAAGTTTATTGAGCTCAAAACCACATATTATACAAAATAGAATGCATACCCAACTTGACCAAAATATTTAATAAAAACATGTACATACCTTGTAACCATCATCCTACTTTCCTATCTTACCATCCCAATTACATGTAGTAAGGTATAGAACTCTATAGTATTGATAAGCACCAAGTGTTGTCTATCTTGTTTTTGAGCTTATAATTATTACATCCATAGTGCGGATAGGAATAGTACTATGTCAAATACACACTCTTGAGATGATGTGGGAATGGATGGAGTGGTTGATGGTTGTCCCATGTGTGATGTATGGGTAGATGGAGGTTCACATAATTGAGGATTAACCATATTTTCACAAGAGATCTTAATTTTAAGCAAAATTTGAATAATGTATGTGAATACATTAGGGGAATATTGAGTCATTGTAACAATAGAAGACTCTTGTTATAATTTCAATTATGACCTCAAAATTCACCTATTGAATTAGATGCACTAAGTGACCTTGGAGGAAACTTAAGGGACTTTATTCAACACATTTTAGGAATGTTTTTGGGATAATCCAAGGCATGATTCACAAGTATTGGGATCCATTAGATATCATTCTTGAAATAGATATCCAAGAGATGCACTATTACACCAAGGGCTCAATTATTATTTCTACTTACACAAGATTATCTATACTACATAGTCCAATTCAATGAGTTTGCCACTTAAACAAATTAGCTTCAAAATTTATAAATAAAGGGGTCTGGTCAAAGATATCAAAAAAATAAAAAAGGGTAATATAGAATTTTATGCAAGTAGGATAATATCAATAAGAAAGGAAAGTAGGATTTTAGGTAAGTAAGGTATATCCTTTCCCTACTAGGGGAAAGGTCCTAATAGGTATGCATGTTCTAATTATCGAATAAGGCTTTTGTTAACATGTATTCTATTGATGAAACATATTGGTGTATATAAATATTAAAGTGCACCAAAAGACGAACATATAATATCTAATACTTGTTAAACATTTATTCTATAAAATTAAAAGTAACCAATCATATATTGACAAGTAAGAGTCAAGTATTGATACTCTAATGCACAACTATTTGTACTCTAAAGATTAAGTTTTGATTATAAGTTTTAAAAATGCATTATATGACCTCTCATGATAAAATAAATTATATTGTAAAATTTAGAATGTGTTATACATTGAAACCTTAGTTATAAGTAGTTAATATGACATATTGAAATGGGTAAAAATCTCAAAGTCTAATGTGATGTTATGGCTAATGGGACCTTTCCCTTATAAGAAACACAAAATTTATTTGTTTTGTGTTATTTCAAAACAATGCATACACATTATATAACATGTACGCATTATGTAATGTGTTATATAATGCATACATGTTATATAACACGTATGAATTATTTTAATTTGAATTAAAAACTAAGCTTTTAAGCTCATAAATGGCTTGGATTTCTAAGCCAAAGGATTTTAACTATGCATCTACAGCCAAGACCAAGAGTTTTGACAAAAACCAACAAATTTCAACTTCAATCACCAAATATGCTATGGATTTCAAAATTAAAATTAAAAAAATTATTATCATCATGATGATCATGTTGTCCTCTTTTTTGATATATGATTTTAATAATTTTTAGGCTATTTTAAGGTTTCAAACTATATTTATTTCTAACTACACCTTTTTTAGGCCATTACATGCTGCACATATACATACCTATTCATGTTTGTGTAATTTTTTTTTCATTTATCTAAATGAAAAACAAATTATATGGTAACAAAATAGGCCTTATTCTACACACATTGAAAAAAAATTATTTTTTATTTTTTTGAGGTAGTTAGGGTGCCGCATGGATGGTTATCCATTTTTTTACTAGTTTTCAGGATCTACTTAATTACAAAATTAATAAAAAAATATTCATTGAAAAAAAATCATAACACAATAGAACATATTAACTAAATATTCACCAAAAGGTTTCAAACAATATGTAATGATACTAAAAAAATGGTGGGTTGCACGACCATCTATCTACCATGTTTTCTTGAAAAAAATAGGAGGTCGTCTTCAAATTTTAGACATTTCCCCTATTTATACTAAACCAGTTAATTTTTTTTTTGGAAACTAGACTCGAAATGATATAATTTATGTTTTTATAGCATCTTCAAATTTTTAGTGTATCCATCTCAAATTATCTACATAAGTTCATATTTATAAAATTTTATAAAAAATTATGTCCATAGGTAGGCCCTTTTTTATCCCCCAAATGTGTGCACTTACCCGTGTGTGTGTGTGTGTGTGTGTGTGTGTGTGTGTGTGTGTGTGTGTGTGATAAACCAATATATTGTGTATACATGATATCAGAATATAAAAGGTATTGAGCATAAGTTGGTAATGTATGATTTAAGTTATACATAGCATTCACAAGGTTATCAACATAGATATAATAATGTAAACATGTATATGAACAATAAATATGAATATAATATGAGTAAACTAATTATGGGGATGGGAAATATGTCCATCAAGGAACCCAAGGAGAAAGGGGAGATGTATGGGGTCCCTCATAGCATCACAAAATGGATGTGAAATCAACAAATAAGAGACAAGTGTCATGACCATGATGCATACATTAAAGCATACATAAAACACATGTGGCACAAAAAGTAGGCTAATGGACCAAAATAAAAGGGACATGGGCACATGTCACTAATTCTAATAAAAGGCACACATAAAAGGACACATTCAAATTTACACATATGCAAATAACAAATGAGGTTGGTTTAGATCCACATGGAAGGGCATGGTCAAATATCTGCATACACATTAAAGAAAAAAATATAAGGACATGGGAACATGTCCAAATCATACACATAATTATAATAATTAGATTATATCCATAAAATAATGGCATATTCAATACTCTCGAGTATATTTATAAGCAAAGAGACACAATCAAATCTAAACTAGTAAAACTAGAAATGAAAGTATGCATAATCAGGTGGTACAAATTCATAAAAAAGTAAAGATGTACATAAAGTAAATAAAATAATGAATCAAATCTAAGAGTTTGAAATTAATTACTAAGCATAGAAAATAAAAGGATACAAACTCAAAGAGCATATAACATTAAGGTTTTTGCACTATTTGAAGTAAGTAAGGTTCTCCAAATGATTTAATTATTTTGGGAATTAATGTAAAAACTTAAGTAGATAAAAGAGCTGAGTATGTAAATTGGGGAATAAAATACTACATTATCAACAACCACTTATTTTTATAATAATTGATTTTTTTACTTGGCCTAAAAATATAAATGAATTAAAAAAGGTGTACTTAATTGGAAAATATGACTGAAATAGATAAGTGGCAAGATGTAAAGTGATGCAAGAGTAGGGTTGAGTGTTCTTAGTAGAAAATAGGTGTCAAAACCCTTAAGAGACAATAGTGTGACCCTATTTTCCAATAACACACAATGCTATTAACCTTTTATGTAGTGCTATTGACCATGTGCAAATGAAGTAGTGAAATTTGGGACCTAAATTCATTCTATTATGGGAAGCTTGTACCTACATGACCAATACCTAGATCATTGTATGTGCTTCATTTTGATTTATTTCAGTATAGAACCCTATACCGCCATGATTTCTAGGGTTTTGACAAACACAAGTGTAAGTAGAGTGGACTTAATAAGGTAGGCTAGATGTGACCTTAAAACCCCATGTGTTAAGTGTTTCCTACATACCAATACCTTAAAAGGAGATCAATCCTAATGTAGTTATCTTGATATAAGTACTGGTGTAAGTGAGAATGATGATAGTATGCCTAAGTATGATTATCAATTTAAATTATTTTAATATGTTTTGAAACCATAAATCTGAGTACAATTGAGTTATGGGATACTATGGATGGATGTATGTAGAAATAAGGGTAAATAGGGATCGATAATCTTAATTTTCATAATTTTTCTGACCTTGTTTATGAGAATTAGAATACAAAAATAAATGAATGGGAGTGGTCTTTATATAGTGTTCTGATTCTTGTCAAGACATGAAATGAGTCTAGGCTGACCCTAATATGCTTAGGGAGTGGAAATATATCTATTAGGGTAAAAAGAAGCCAGGGGTCAATAATATTTCCCCCTTTTCCAATAGCACACTATGTTATAAACAAAAGGGGTAGTGTTATTATCTAGGTGGCTGACACGTGTGAAATAAGATCTAGGATACATAGGTGATGGATCAATACAGATTTTGGTATATCTAGGCATGGGTTTGATGCATATATAAGCTGGAAAATGATTAAAAGACCCCATAAGATAAGTATAGGGATAAGCTAAGGATAGGGTGGTCTCAAGTGACACTCATTGCATTAAATGACATTTTAGATTACTACACACACACACTAAAGTTGAATATTATAATAGGTACATTTTTTTTTAAGACTAGAGGTGTATACCATAAAATCAATTAATGCATTTAAATCATGAAATTATCATAAAACATAGTATAGTTAAACCCAGATCTAGTTCTCCTAAGATAAGGTCATCAATTAGATATGATCTTAGTTTTTCCTTGGTCATTATAATAATTGATAGGGAACTCTTTGAATAGATATATAAAATTATATAGAAATATATAACACATTAAAAATAAATATTTGAAGGATATTTTTGTGCCAAAATTAATCAAATCATGTTTAATGTATTAAGATATGTAACTAGAATAATTATACATGATTGATCCTTTATTATACTTAATTTGGGATACATGTATATATGAATATTGAAATAAATTACTTAATTTGATTGAAGTCTTCATACTCAAGAAATAATTGAGAATTATATCTAGTCCCACACTTCATCAAGGTCAAACTATAAAATTCTTGGTTGGCCACTTCATTACCAATAAAAAACACTCCCTTAAAATTGAATATCTTGCATCATAATCCATTGTGGGCCAACAATCTAAAAATAATTATACATGGATAATTATCTTTCCCTTCAATTCATTTAAATTATTAAAAGCCTTTTGTCAAAGTTTCTTTTAAAATTATGAGCTCTTATATTATATCATTTGATAATTTCATAACACGTGCAACAAAATTGAAATGTTGTGCCCATATTTATACCTTTTTGGGATCCACATGTGTCTCTAAGAATATGAATAAGGGTATAAATATTATAATTTATCCTCAACTTGAGTGGGATTTATTATTTTAGCCTTGTTGTGAGAAGCAACCCTAACTCTTTTTATTGGTTATATTAATCATGGTTTCTTGCACATCCTCGTACTCATCCAATACTACCTCAATATTTAAATATGTATATGTAACTAGATCATATTTTATTCAATCATTTTCACATATAATAAAATTGCACTTATTTATCTTATTTAAGTATTTAGTGTTTTATACACCATTCAATTATTAATAAGCTATTTTATTTTACCATAAACCATAACTGATCAAATTCCTTAACTTATTCAAATCCATCCATAAATTTATTCACTTGAAATTATCATCCATGAACTTTGAAATTAATATGAAATTTATTTATCCATTATGTTCCTTGAAAACTATTACATACGAAATTGTTAATTTAAAATTTGGGAGAGGTTTTGGATATTTTATTAGCTAATATAGATGATGGGTAATTTTAAAGATAAAGATAGGATCTTAGGGTGTACTTGAATCTCGGGTAGTTCAATTATTTTTAATTTTAGGCATAATTTAATTTCATTGGATTACAAAGCTATAATGAGCTAATTTGGATGGGAAAGTTTGTATATTTATAATATTGTAAGGATAAAGCCTTATCATAAGTCTTAGTTCTTGAAGGTATAAGAGTTAATCTTGAGTCAAACACTAGGTTAAATATAAGATTGACAAATGATTCGATGAAATATAAAATTGATATTTCAATTGTGAATGGATCAAGTTTTAAATATTACATTTCTTTGGATTTTCATAAATCTTTTAAGCATAATTTTTTATAATTATTTAAGCTTTATAAAATAAAAAGGATGATGGCGTTAATTTTTTCAACAATAAAATATTTTACTGGGGTAGCTTCCCCTTATGGGATATTGATAACTATAAAAATACATGTATTTTATATCAAAATATATTTAATCTACTCTATATATTCTAGATGTTTTTTAATAAAGCTTTAAATTCTAATTTATAGATAGTGATGATTTCTAAACCCTACTTTGATGTTTATCAATGTTAAATTTGAATAGATCATTTAGATTTATTTGAATAACTAGATTAAACTTTACGTATATGAATATTACATCAAATTGTGAATGTGATAAAAAAAAACTAAGATTTGGTATTTATGTAAAATTCCTTTAAATTTTTTGGATTGACCATTGACAAGAAAATTCTTTCCTGAATTATTCTATAAGCTGACACTTTTAATCATACTTTATAGTGTAATGAGTCTTTCCAAAAATTGGAGTCATTTTTAGAAAATATAGTCATAATAATTTTTCATTTATTATGTATCTTGGGGAAGGTACCATGGATTTGAGTTCATATTTCTAGGAATAATCAATTCTATACATTTCTAGTAGAACTCATAAAGTATCCATTGTGTTTTCTATGAAACACACTTTAAGTTAGGGATACAAGCCCTAGATAATTATAGTTATTATTTGTGGCTTTGGTTTCATCTTGTGGAACTCATATGTCATAATATGACTACAATTTTGATAAAATTCATACAATTAATATGTGTACAAATATCTAGATACATGATTAATAAACAAAGATCACATATATCAAGTTGGCACAATATTTAATGTGGAAAACCTCAAAGAGGTAAAAAACTACAGTGATTATTCATATAATTGAAAAACTTAACCCAATAAAAAATTTACCTCCTCACTTATTCTTTGTCAGCCATTCAAAAAACACTAAAGATAAGATTTTCCACGTGCAAATTTTAATATCACAAACTTGTGAATGATCATTTGGTCAGTGTAATTTACCAAAGGTGTAATTTTAATATCACAAATTTTAATATATATTTTAAATTTTCTTTTCTATGACCAAATTTACCACATAGATTACAAATTCCATTATGGTTCTTATTTTCATATTTATTGTTTCCATTTTTTCTATTAGTAAAATTAAGATTAGATTTACAGTTTCTATTGTTCTCAGAAATAGGGTTGAGAGTGAGAAGTGCCTTATGACATTATATTTATAATAAAAATTAGACATCACTTGCTTTTATTGAATTAGAAGAACTGATAAGATTGTGAGATCAAGGATATCTTGCTCTGTTTGGTAAATTGAATTCAAAATTGAAATAAATTTATGAAATTTTTCATGAATTTAAGTTGAATAATGAAATATAATAAATTATATTAAATTAAATCATATTTACAACCATATAATTGAGCTTTAATATTCTTAATTTTATCAATAAAATCAACAATATTTTCATCACCTTTAATAGGTGTCATAAGAAATTGAATAATAAAATTTATAATGTTTGAGAGATGAATGCCCTCATGCATGGAATCAAGGAGTTTCTAAGCATCACTAAGAGACTCATGATTTTTGATATAAATTAGGAATTCATCTTTAACACTCCATAATATAATCGACATGAATTCTTTCAATTTATATCAAAACAAATTTGAAAGCTCAAGTGTCACATGTAATCTTGATAGGCCTTTTTCAATCTTAATGATAATGTTCCATAGATTTCAGCCCATAAATTTTACTTTAATGCATATTTTTCATATATTATAGTTTGATCCATTAACTATTTTAGATTTATTTAATATAAATTTAGGTGAAGCCATTACTTCTCTTTAAGAATGATAGTATAACACTAGACAATGTTTAAAATTGAACCCTTTTTAATGTGAATTTTAAATTAATTTGATAGTAAAGATAATTTCAAGTGTAAATAAGAAATAATTATTTGCATAGATGTGAAATAATATAATAAATTATAAGAATTTGAGCCAGATTAGGTGTTAAAGTGTCACACACCAAACAACTATCTAAACATTGTTATTAAAAAGATGTAAAAATTATAATATAAGGCTCTCAAATCATTAAAATGACCACACCAATGTGTCTGTAATATATCAAAACATAGAAAATAACTAGTGACATGGCTATGGTAGTCAAAAGGTTCACTAGGTCAAATGTTAAAAAACAAAAGTCAAAGTTATATAAGGGTTTTACACGTGAGTTACTCTGTACACAAATAAAAATATATATAATTTAATTAATTTGAAAAAAAATTGGAATAGGGTTGGAGAGGTTTGAACTCAAGACCTCCCCTTTTGTAAGTTTATAGCAAAAAGAATGCTAGCATCTATTTTACTCTAAAGATTTAAAATAATACATGCAAGAGTTTGTTTTTAAATCTTATTTTTTAAAAAAAAAAAAAAAAATTAAACCTATGCATGTAAAAAATAAATCATTATATATATATATATATATATATATATATATATATATATATTTATTTGGGTTTAAAAACTAGATATGGAACCCCTTCTAGTTTAGAGGAAAATATGGTATTTATTAAAAACTTTATTTAATAATTATAATAAAAAACTATTACTAACCTTTTAAATGTAGTTCTAAGAAGCCATGACACTAGGGAAGATACAAAGGGACTGTTGGAGCATGAAAGAGGCAACCACATGACCTTACAATTATAGAATCACCATGAAATGGCCATTAGATGCATAATCTTGAATTAAAATAGAAATTTTGAGTGAAAATTTTATTTTCCAACCCACCAAGCCATACAATGGAACCCAAGTGGTTGAGAAAAAAATATCAAATGCTTGAGGGAGCCAAGGGATGATCAAGATGTTTAGCCTCTCAATTTGATTGAAAATAAAACTTCTAAATACTAAAAATAACATTAAGAACTATGTAGAGAATTTATTATTATTTTTATTTAGTTAAATAACACCATAAAATAGGTAGGAATGGCTTCCAAGGAGAAAAAATCTCCAAAAATACTGACTTTAAGCTATTAAACAAGTTTAGTATGATCTTAAGATCCAAAATTAAAGATTTAAATATTAATTTAGAGATCAATGGTTAGAATTTTGAAAAACAATTTTTTTACTTGTTTGGGCCATACTAAGGCCATATAAGTGCCTTAAAGGCTATTTTTTGGCTAAAACTTGATATATTTATACTTAATTGAGGTCTGCAATGATGGAATGAGGTTGAGGAGGCTCAAAAACTAAGAAATGGGCCTCAATATAGATCAAATTTGTTTTCTCCCTCTATGCCATAAAAACACTTCAGGTTTGAATTTTAAAGGAAATAAATATGAATAGAGGTAATTTTTAATGCCATAGATCTCTTGTCTTACCAATCAATCATCGTATCCAATCTTTTGGTACCATGATAAAATCTATATAATCAATATGCATACCGATATCTAGATACATGATTAATAAGCAAAGAGCACATAGATCAATTTGACATTCTATTTCATGTGGAAAACCTCAAAGAGGTAAAAAGCCATGGTGATTTTTCATATAATTGAGAAACTTCATCCAATATAAAATTTTCCTCCTCACTTCTTCTTTATCAAGACTTCACAAAACACTTAGGATAATATTTGCCACAAAAATATTTAATATTATAAATTTATGAATCATTAGTTAGTTAGTGTAATTTACCAAAGGGTTAAAACCCTTTTTATATTGGGGTGTGGATATGGATTATTATAAACAATGGGTCCAACCTCTCCCTAATAATAATAATTAATAAATAAATAAATATGTTTTATTATTTATTTAAATAAGGCTTCAAATCCATGTTAATAAATAACAAGTTATTGTTATTATTTAATTCATTGAAATCAACTAAGGTTCCATAAATAAAACCAATTAGACATTAAATGTTCCAACAAATTATAAAGATATCAATTAATAAATTCATCTCCACTACCCTTGGACAGATGGGGGTTACCAAACCTCTACTATCACTCAAATTTTTAGAACTTGTCAAATTCACATAGCCTACTAACCTATAAGATTTGGAGGAGCTCTTATGTGGCTTATAGCTTGGTGATGAAAGTGTTCTTCATGGGTAATTAAACTACCTTCCAACTACATTATCTTATTTAGTAACTTGTCCAAGCTATTTTTCTTTGATGGATTTGAATGGAACATATGAATTAAAATAAAAATGGGTTCTATTTTATATCTCATTAATAGTTAAGAGAGGTTAATAATATTTTCCAACATAAGGTATCATTCAAAATATTATACTATAAAATATTGGTGATTTTAATGAATATTTTGTTGTTTCCATGTTATTTTATTAATAAAATTAGAAAAATATTAGTTATAACAAGCTATGGTTTGAATGGTATTCAATTTATTATTGTTTACACTAATTCTATATTTACACAAAATAAGAATAAACTTATTGTAATTAAATATATCAAAGCATATATCCATGAAAATTAAAAAAATAGATTTATCTAAGAGGATATGATTAATATGTCCAAGAGTAAAAAACAAAAATTAAGATATGCAAACTAAATACAAAAGGTTATGGAATGATAACACATAATTACTATTATGGAATTTTGGACCTATAGAATGACTGTGTAGACTATCTATATTATTCACCCAAAATATAATACTTATCAACCTCTTCTTGGTAAACATGCATAAGGTAGATGTTCTTCATAGGCAATCTTGACCTAGTTAGGATTATAACTACCGGGTTTGTCTCTATTTTAAAATTTTTATCTTACATAGGGTTTCAAAACTTGATTTTTATTTCATTAGTGTACTATATTAATTTTGATGTTCTTTTAACTTTGCTTCACTATTTTTCTAAGTAGAATGTGTGAAATTGATATTCTTCCTCTTTGAACTAGTTTCACATTTAGATGTCATTCCAAAAGAGAGAAGGGATAAGTATTTAGGTTAGGAAACCAAAAAAATAACATTATAAGCTATATATCCTACATGTTTAATATCAATTCTCTTATATTTCATACAAGCTGTGTATGAATATTTGAGTTAGGACTTCAACTTTCTATCCCTAGGTGGAGATGCAACTAAAAATAAATCACTTAGACCTTTGTTTAATATAAGATGTGTTAAAATTTTGAAAGTAGTTCTTATACAATAATTAAATCCTTATGATTATGCCTAGACTAATTTTGAATAATGTATATACTTTAGAAAATCTTGATATTGTTTTCCTCTATTTTTAAATGTCTTTTAGTAACATTGTATATATAACTATCCATTGGTTTGAATTAGGAAATATTGATGTGCAAGATGGCACTAGAAATGGGAAAGAAGCTAAAAAAAACTAGGCTTGAGAAAGAAAAAAAAAGATAAAATGGTTAAGGACCCATAAAATATAAAAGGGAAAGACTCATGTATAGTGCAATATTGACTGAGATAGATTCATGCAATATACAAGTGTGAAAAAAAACATAAGCAATATACAAGAAAGAAAAATGAGATAATAGGAAAGGAAGGAGAGATCCCCCGAAGTTCAAAAAATAGGGAACTATATAAAATGGAAGAATGATAATAATAAAGGTTTGAATAAAAGAGGAAGATACAAACTAGGAATAGGAGTGTGTCAATAAATAGAAAAGTCAAGGTAATAAACCATATATAAGGTGACACAAAGTGATAAAATAATGAGATTTGTACTAAATTTAGGTTTGTACATAATGCCCCTACTTTTATGTGCATGTGAGGTGATGCAAGTGTATGTCAAAGTAAAAATGATATATAAATTTAAGTGTGTACATATAATTACCATAGAAAGAGGGAGATGAATATTTTGGCCATGTGTCTATGTACAATTTATAATTTTTTTTGATATAATTGTGAGAAATGGTCATATACACACAAAAAAATTATGCCATATTATTTTAATGATGAATTTTCAAAAAATTTAATTTCAATTTATAAAAAGTGAATGTTTTTGAATTGATAAGAGAGCATAGGAATAATTATACCTAATTGGTGTTTTACCCAATTATTGCAATAAATAACTTTGAGGCTAGACTTTCAGTGGGTATTGAAACATAGCCAACACTTCTCTTTGAGTCACCATCACCCAATCCTCTTCTTGATCAAGTAATTAGATATTTTTTCAAGTTTCCTCCAGTTCAGTCCATTTATTTTTAGAAATTATGCCAATATATATACACCTTTTTGAGGTGATAGATGAATATTTATTTTTAAATAACTAATTTTAAAAGATAATTTTAAATAATTCATATTTTTAAGAAATTAATATAGCTAGAAAATCAATATTATAAAACATGTGGTATTAAAATTTAAAAATTATAAATACTAATGAATTATTTTTTAACAAATATATTATGTGTAGGTATAATTATAGTGTAGGAAAGATAATACCATATCAAGCACAACATAAAAACATTTATACCTTATAAAAAAAAATATGGGAACAACTAGAATGTCATAAAATTTATAATATACCCCCAATGAAGTAAGATATAACAATGAGAACATATATAAGGAGGATCTCATGATTTTAAATGTTAATTATGTCATGTGCATAACATAGTTTAATAGTTATGAATTAGTTTTTAATATTGGTAAAGGTAGATTTTAAATGGGGACCCTATCCCTTACAATGATATAGAAAAATAGGTCCTTAAACTAGATATGACAGTGTTTTAACTAGAAGATACAAAGAGAAGCAGACAAGAAAAAGTAGTAGAAAGACAATATATTAAATTCTTAGTCCCATCCAATCTTTGTAGGTCTTGGACTGTTTCTAAGTGAGATTCTCTAGATGAATATTTTGAATTCTAGTGGGATGGAGCTCAAGCTTCTGATTAGTAATACCTTTTAGTTTAGATCCTTTATGTGGGATTCAACATTTTATTCTTTTCCTTTGGCAAGACATTTTAATGTTTCCATGCTTTGTAGACTCTTCATCACTGTTAGTCTACTATATTCAACCAAGGTGTTGAGATTTTCATTTAAAGAGACATTTTGGTTTTCCAAATTATGTATTCTTTCCTTGATTTGGTGGAATTTAGTGTTAATTTTAATGAGACCATATTTGATACAATAAATGTCATTGTTGAGACTTAACTTATTGAGTTCATCCTTAAATCATTTTTGGTCCTTCACACACCATTGAAGGATGTATTTTTGAAAATCAACCTCATCCTCAATCTTACTCAATTTGGATTGGTATTTTTGGTCTTCCATAATCTCCCTAAATTTGGGTGGAGGATTAAAATGTATGAGGAAGGGGGTACATGGGAGGATCATTAACTGTAACAAAAGGGAGGCTATACTTGAGCATATGTAGGCTAATGGTAATGTTAACCAATTTGATATTATCATCCATTTAATATGGGTTGGAGGGGGGGTGTGAAAAGGGGTAGAGGGAGTAGAGGACTATGGATGGGAGTCATTTTGAATGGGATTAGGGGAGGTTGGAGGAGGAGGGTTAAGATTGGAAATAGGGGAAGAGGAAGTAGGGGAAGACAAAGGAGATTTTTTAACATATTTCCTTTTTTTATCTAGAGTTAAAGGAATATTCATAGGGTCAACAATTTTTTTAACCATTTTTTTTATTTTGGAAGGAGGGCAGTAATCATCGTCATTGTTATCAATTTCTATTTCAATGGGTTGTTTGGAAATATTTGAGGTAGTCTTATCAAATATTCTCAGAGTATTTAGGGGGAATATTGCACTTAGGAGTATGTTTGAGGAAAATAAAGGGGGTGGGAATGGAAGCATGGAAGAATCTATGGATAAAAAAGATGACAAAATGGTGAAAGGGTTCCTTTTTCCCCATTTTAACCTCATAGATTGAAGATTAATAGGAATTGGGAATATAAAATGAAAGACTAAGAGGGATTTTATGGTGAAAATAGTTGAGCATGGGTAAATGAAAATTAAGGAGAATGGTGTACTTGTTGTCTAATGTCTCAGTACATGATATACTTGGTGACTCTATCAAAGGGCTTGGGGACATCTTTCCATAGGAAATCACCTATACATTCAAGAATTTTCTCATCATCTTTGTTAAACTTATCTTGAACCTCTTTGTATTCCCTACTAAACTTATTAAACTTCAAATCCTCAATTTTCAATCTTGTGACTTAAGCAATAATACCTTCAGTGATATCAATTATGACATTATTAATAGTTACCACATGATCCTTCCATAATTAAACAAATTTAAAATAAAGGTGCTTGTCATACCCATAGATGTTGGATATGAAATTGGTCAGGAATTTGGTTTTTAAGATATCTCAGACTTCTTTATCCTTCTTTAGATGCTCATAGGTCATCGGTTCAATTATGTTTAAGTCCCCTCCCATGATGGTATGAATGTGGGTGATGTGGAGCAAAGAATGGTTACTATGGAAATTATAAATGTAAATGGAAAAATAAATAAGTTTCCTTCTATGAAAATGATGAATCTAAATATTTCAAATTTGGGTCCACATATTAGGAGGCTAGCAGTACTGGAAATATGATTGCCATTCTTCTTTGGGTTGTTTAGAGAGAAGTGAATATCACAATCATCATTGTGATGTGGTAGTTATTTATATTTTAATGATTTCATTTCAATTATGAGGGAGTATATCATGATTATTCCAAATTTTGAAAGTTGTCACTGATCCCCTTCTATTGGCTTAAAAATTGGCTAAGTGGTTACTTTCACAGTAAGTTATTAACACAAGATATTGAATATAAATAAATATAGATATTTGAATAGTCAATGCACATAAATATCAAATGTGATATAATTAAATGAATGTGTAAGCCTTAATATATGTGGTCACTAAAAATCATATGTTGGCTAAAATTCCTTCATAATAATTTGTTTTGATATATGTAATCAACAAGTTTTGTATATAGGTATGATTCCCCTAAAGGTTGTTATGTCTCATGTCTATCAATGTAATTGTGTCAATATATAATATATGAATAAGTAAATATTACTTGTGAAATAAGACCCATATTTATGTGGTAATTCAAATTATGTATACAATGAGGTATCTACACAAGACATTTTTTTATTAATCTAATGAAATATGCCCTTGTGGGAATATAGAGGAAGAATGAGTGGAAAAGATCATTTGAAATTTATGTGTTATTATGTTTCCCCTAGATTACTACATATAAGTTGTTATGATGAGAGTTTACGTAATAGGACCCAATATGTATGGTAAAGTATAAATAAGACAACCAACCAAAAATTTCACATAGTATTAAGACCAAATGTTATATAATGTTATTTGAAATCCTTAATATTTCCTCATGTTATGTATAAATAAATGTACTAATTTTAGGAAAACTTAGGTTTTTGTAACAAGTGCATACCTTTGAATAATTTATGACATTTTTACAAAGAAATAAATTTTAGAGGGATTAATAAATTCTCTCAAAATGTGACATGTGTGAGTTAGGATGGGAAGCTAAAACCATCACCCTATTTTTTTGTGCATGGTATTGATCAAAACTTATTGGTGTAATTAGCATATGAATAACACTTCTAAAATTAGGATAAAACCTAAGGAAGTGACTTAGGACAAAAATTCTTTTAGTTCCACTTTTTAAAATCATTTTTTCCCTTTCTAAATTATGAATCAAGTATGTTTTTGAATTTTAAGTTTAAACAAAAAATTGTGATGGCACCAAGGAGAAATGTTATCCCTAAATTTAGAGTGTTTGTATGAAAATTATGGATATTAAAATAATTATAGAGGTATTATTTAGTTTTATTAAATTTTCATCCTTTCTATTTATTTTGAAAATATTAAATTTTTAAGTTAAATATAAGAAAAATAAAAAATCATTGATCACATCTTCATGATCACTGATTTCATATAAAACCTACCAAGTATTTCATTTACAACAATAATTACATCATTTTGGTGATGATATCATACATAATAAATTATTTTACTAATAATATAATGAGTTTTTTTACTCGTTTGATGATTCTAACCAAATAACTATTCCACTAATAGTTGTATTTATGTTTTAATTTTGTTATATTTAATTTTATTTCTTTAATAATCTGTGTGAATGTTTTTTATACATTTTTAATTTTTTAGTAGTGATTTATACACATGAGATAATTTTTATAGTGTATATCTTTGGAATATATATCTACTCTTTGACTTGATCCTTGAGATCAAGTGATTGTTAAGACCGTTGGCCTTAAACTTGTTATCCATCTAGGTATTGTGACTATGGATTTGTATTTATTGGCTTATCTCGTCAAGTGATGGTATTATGACACTTTAAATTTTAATATCCCCATAGGTGATATGGACATTACTATAGAGGATGCATGGAGGAATTTACCTTACCTATTCAGGGTAGAGATGTATGTATTTTTTAAATAAGTGCAACATAGAGGAAACTAGCTAGACGTTATTATGGGTACATAGAGAGAGATATAGTGGTTTTAGTTGTTGATTGAGCACATTTTAACTAGTATAGATTTGTGTCTATAAATTTTTATATATATCATGATTGGTTCCTTCATTATAGTAGGCAAAAATAGATGTGACCTTGTATACAAATTTAGACTTATTAATAGGATATCTAGGATCATACTACTATTTATGAGTGGGATAGATGTATGCTTTCCCACTTGTACCATGACTTGTATATGTTTACAATAGATCTTGGATTCACAAGTGTAGTATATAGTGATTTTTTACTACTATTAGGCTATGAAAATATTATAGTTATTCATCCACTTGGTTTAACTCTTCATACTTAGACCAAGGAAAATCCATATGCTACTAGATGGATTTATGATCATGGATGATGAGCCAAGCCCCATGATAATACTAATTTTTGTGCAGGTTTGTATTTATTACAAGAAGATATCATTATTTAGATACCCATATTATATTTATCTTAGACATCCCAAGAATGATACAATGCTCTATCGATTAAGATTTAGATGATGGTTGATTGACCACCAAGTTGTTACATAGAGGTTTTAGTATGAGCATGTCACATGGTAGTTTTTAAACTAAAGGGATCATCCATCTATACTTTATGTTTTGAGACACTCATATATATCCCCACCCTAATATATGGATGTTAATTCCCTTAGATACGTATGAATTCAAAGAGAAAGAACCCATGATGGATATATGGAGATAGATTTTGTTATTCTTGGGATAGATAATGTAGGTAAGATTTAGTTGTATGAATTATATTGGATAGGTTCTCATATATTTCCTTTTTAACCCCATTATTAATTGGTGTATTCAATGATGATAAAGACAATGAATAGGCATTTTGGAGTTTTTGATGGACATGTCTTGTATGGTGGGCCTAAGGGTGTAATGCAGTTATGTGAATACCAATTATAGATGTGGATCCCATTACACATGTAACTCCCAAGGATCATATTAATTTCATGTATTAAGTTTTTTTTCAAATTTTTATTATATTTATTTTTTATGTTAATGTTGTCTTGTGTAGTTTATAATATCAACATCATAAATCAGTATCATTGATGGTGTGACTCATTTTATAATTTATGAGGTATTTGAGATTATTGATTTTTTTTAAAAATATGACTATTTATTTCAATTAGTAAGCCCCTTTATTTGATATTTTGACTAGATTTCAAGCTATCTATATTTAGCAAAGTTAGTTAACTGACGAGTTACAAGTTCACTTATGATAGAATGAGCATGATAAGGACCCATACACAAATATAATATGATATAATATTTATTTATGTGATTACTTAGATAAAATATGAGACAAAGGATAAATAGGCCTTACCATTTATGAGGGGTCACAATTTTATTCATGTGATTGTTTATACATGTAGTGGTTATAGTGGACCATCAAGAGATGTATTTCGAATCCCTAGTTTAGGTATAGGTAAGAGTAGGATTAATTGGGATAAATAAGTTATATTTCATTATTAGGTTATTAGTGAGCATTAATATCCATCTCAGAGGAATAATTTACTTGTATGAGTCTTAACATTCAATTTTAAACTTATCTATTTAGAATGAGCATGATAAGGCCCCATACACAAATATAATATACTATAATAATTATTGATGTGATTAATTAGATAAAATTTGATATGACAAAGGATAATGAGGCCTTATCATTTATGAGGGGTCACCATTTTATTCATATGACTGGTTATACATGTAGTGGTTATAATGGACCATCAAGAGATGTATTTGGAATCCTTAGTTTAGGTATAGGTAAGAGTAGGATTAATTGGGATCGATAAGCTATATCTCATTATTAGGTTAGTAGTAAGTATTACTATTCATCTCAAAGGAATACTTCACTTATATTGGTCTTAACATCCAATTTTAAACTTATCTATTTAGATTTATCTTGTGATGTATATTATGATATTTTTTGTTTGAAATATTTCTCTTGTATGTATGTGTTTACTTTCTATTTTTTTGATATTATAAATGAGTTAAATGGGCCTCACCTGATAAAATTAGATAGATAAATCAATAAAAATTAGGTATTAAAAAATCTAAACTACTAAAATTGAATACAAAGGCTTCCTAAGATAACCATGTAACAAAAAATAAGTATGGAAAAAATTAGAGTAGACCAAAATTAAGAAATAAAGTAAATAATTAGATTACAAAAATAAAGTGAGAATTATACTTCTAATCCTTTAAGAAAAAAGTCAACACCTTATAACAAATAGATGCTAAAGTTAATTAAATTTTCTCTCACTAGAAAGAAGTTGATGAGGATACCAAAGATATCAACCACAATATATTATACCAAATTCAATATGATACAAGGAAAATAAACCTGCAAGATCCTAATATATTTTTTAGTAAAATATTTTAAACCTTCCAATAAAAATACTTCAGGATTTCCAACTTGAGAATATAAATCTTGAGCTTCTCTACTAAGTCCCTTATAATTCCAAGAGATAATGGAAATGAAGAAATGTTGACATGTAAAAGACCATAGACAAGGCAATCCTTGGGTGCTAATAAGATAGAATAGATAAGAGAGATATGGGTCATACCTATAACTAAATTAGACTTAGAAATTTAAAAATTAAACCCATTAGTTTTAGAAGGATCTTGAGTATGTAAGGCATGCTAAATCTCATATCTATAACCAAATTAGGCTTAGAAATTTAAAAATTAAACCCATTGGTTTTAGAAGGATCTTGAGTATGTAAAACATGCTAAATCCTTTAAATTTTGAGATCTTGTGAATGAAAAAATTGGTTAACCCCATTAAATCAATTGTTAAATTATTAATATGATGAGAGTTTTGGAGATTTTATGATTCTTATTATAGACCCCAAATATATAAGAAAATTATTCATGTCATTAAAATTATTCTCTACCAAATTCAAATGGAACTAAGATTTAAGTTACTCCATATTCTAAGTCTTTTCTAGTTTCAACAGTTATTCACCCAAAATTTCTTTCACATAAAAACATGCAAGAATTTATGAGAAGTTAAAGATTTCTAAAACTTAGTAAAAATGAGCTACCCTTTGATGTGTGATTCTATCAAATATTTCTTCATGTCTCATACTTTAACGTTTCTCATTTTATCTTTTATGGATTTCTCTATCTTTTTTCTTTCCATTGTATTTCCTTGTGGGATTAAGAATTAAATTAAATTATTTAGAAGAAAACTAGAGCATGGGCATATAAATAGAAAAAGAAATACAAGTAAAATAGATTGAAAAATTCCATACGTAAGCCTCCACCAGCTAATATGGTTGCACATGTGAGAGTGGGGGCACATTTGAGTAAGAGAGGAAAATACTATAGGCCTTTCTCAAACCAATATCCCAACCATTTCAAATAATTATTAAAAGGGAGGAAAAATGCTTACGAGTACTTAGGGGTGTGTGATATTTTATTGTCAATAAAAAATTTAAGCCTTGCCTATAATGAATGTAAATTGATTTTAAACATTCCCTATTTTATAATAATTATGCTCCATAGTTAGTAAGATGGTATGCTAGTTGATTCATCTCCCTATAATGATGATGAAAAAAACATGAATCGAAAAAACTTATAAGCATAAAATTTAATAAACATAAAGTTAAAAGGTTGTTTCGATTCACGTTTTTTCATCATCATTATAGGGAGATAAATCAACTAGCATACCATCTTATTAACTATGGAGCATAATTATTATAAAATAGGGAATGTTTAAAATCAATTTACATTCATTATAGGCAAGGCTTAACTTTATGTTTATTACATTTTATGTTTATAAGTTTTTATTTTTCAATTTATCCATTGTAAATGGAATTTATGTTTTATTTTTATTTATTAATATGTAAAATATGTGTTATAAATAACAAACATATATATTTAATAAATGATTATATTTTAAAATATGTATGTAATAAATAACATAAAGATAGATGGTGATTTTATTTAATTATACATTCTAATTTATGTTATCGATCAAGTAATGTAGGCTCATTCTACTCCATAAAACTCTAATGAATAAATTGTGAGTATTTTTGTATTCTTTAAAGTCTTATTATAATCCAAAATTGTCATAATAATTTATTTTTATTCATAAAAATGCATAAGCATTCCTTTCAAATAAAATAAAATAAAATGTAGTCATGATTCATATCGAGTGTTGTATCCATTAATCTTATCCAATAATTTCCTAATATATATTTGTATTGGCCTAAATTAATATCAACATAGAATATAATAAGTCAAATATTAAGACCATATTCTAATTTAAATTTAATTGGTCCCATTGTAAGCATTGTGGGTACAATAGTCTTTGTTAATTATTCAATGTTATATTCAAGTGTTTTTAGAAAGGTAAGACTCCACATTAATTTCAAAAAAGTTATCCACCATAATACGATTGCATCTTTTTCCATCTATGGTTGGGATAAGAATCAAAGAATCCAAATTTAAAATATGCTCTTTAGTTTGATTATTATAAACCTTATTTTATATGTAGTTTCTTGAAGCACACATTTAGGATTTTCATTTGTAGGTAAACTTATTCTAGGTGCTTATTTTATAGGATATGGAATATGTGTAATAGGTTTTTTTTTTTTTTTTTTTTTGGGTGAGAAATAATATTTTTTTAGAATAAGTTTTTCTAGTTAAAAATAAAATATTTTTGGATTAAGTGATGAGATAAATTTTGAAGTAGGTAATTCGTGTGTATGAAATGTTATATTTATTTGTATGAGTTATTCTTGTGTAGGAGATGATGAAATTTATTTAGGGTGTGTTACAATCTCAATGTGAATTTAATTAATAAGGATAATAATTACATATTTAAAACCATGATATTGATTTTTTGAATGTCTATGGATTATGTGATAAATACAATAATATGTATCTCTATGTATTAAGTGAATAGTATAGGGGATGGATAGGAGGAAATGCATTAAATGTATTTTGTATCATGTTTCTCATAAGTATATTTGAGGAATAATTAAACTCAAGAAAATTTCATGTTATTATTATGAAAAATGTATTATCATACACACATCTCTTTTGTTTTCTAATCCATGATGGATGTGATTTTTTTAGATCTATGGTTTTTAATTTGATTGATAGAAATAAGGGTGCTTTCAGCTTGATTAGCTTCTTGAGAATGTGAAAACTCATTTTCTAGTGACATAGTTTCATAAAAGAGAGATTTAAAAAAATTGTAATTATGATAAATAAATTTCTCTTTAAGAATAAAAATAATTCCCTTAAAAATGTATTATTATTCTAAGTCTATTAACTAATAAATCAATTGAAACAAAGTAGTTTTGAATTATATTATGTAATCACTAATTTCAGATTTTCTTAGGGAATATAATCAAATATAACCTTCGGTCCTTAATTATGAATATATTACATTAAATATTTATTATAACTCAATATATAAATGTAAAAATCCAATAATAAGATTATGAAACTAAACTAAAGATTGATCAATTAAGATTTTACGTAATTACTTAATAAAAATTATATCATTAGTTTTATATTTTCCAATAAAATATATAATTTATTGAAAATGAAAATGAGGATCACCACTCCCATAAAATGGTGAAAATATAAGTATTGTGACATCACAAGGAAATGGTGAATTAAGAATTTCACATACTATGGGATTTCCATGTATAGAATTAAAATAAACTTAACATAACATAATTTATCTCTAAATAAATATGATGTAATATTTGTTACAATGTACCTATAACATGTATTAGAGATACAATCTCTTGTGAATTAATGTTAATATATTTAAGGGATTTATTTAGTGGTTGAATCTTACAATTGATAGTTTTCATAGATTAACTATTAACTATAAGTTTTGAATCTAACTATTTGACACAAATAGTCTAATATGAAGAAACATAATTACAAACTATATGGGAATCTACACTTTTTTTCCCCTCCCATCCCCCTTCCACACATTCAAAAAAATATAAAATAATTTACATTCATTTAAATCATAGTTTTAATCAATTTGGGCACATGAATTTATAATGAAACCAAAGGGTTATCTATGGATAACCCATAATATGGGAATAAAATATGAAATCAGATTTGAATATATCAATACCTATATAAATGAGGGTTTGAAAACCCATACTCAAGATTTAGGGTTTACCATTTATGTTTATCTTAATTCTAATTTTACACAAAATAGAGATAAAATAATTAAAATTAAATAGATCTAAAAATAGAATATGTGTATAATGATATTGTTGTGGTTGTGATAGGTGTAAAAAGAGTAGAAGAAGTGGAAAAAGAAATGAATAGGGGAGATTTTTAAATTTTTAAATCAAGAAATGAGTGTGAAAACAAGGTGCTCACTATAGGTAACATGGATGTCCCACTCAGAGATGTGGATAAAATAAAACCAAACATAGAAAAAATGGGACCTATAAATTAGGATTATAAGGGGATCCCATGGGTTGGAGAATATACTTACACCCCAAATATATCTTGTGCAGATCTTGAGTTAGGTAAAATACCTATGAACAAAGACCTCCCTGATTTTTTCATCGATCCTATCATGGAAAATAATGAGATGTGTGTGAAGGTCCCAAACATAATTATTGAAAAGGCCAATTCTAAGCTTGTCAACTCAATTCTGGGTCGAGTCAATGTGTTTCAACATCTTTAATATTCCTTTAGAAAGTGGGAAAACTAAATGTGGAAACCTAAGGGATGACTCAAAATCATAGCCTTGGCTAAAAACTTCTTTCTAGTTAAATTCATAAATGAAGAGGACTATTTTAGGGTCCTAATCAAAGGATCATGGTTCATGGGCACGTCAAACATGAGCACCAAAAGATGGAAATCTAGAAATAACCTAAGAAGCTCTACCATAGAGGACATTCCTATGTGGCTACAACTCCCTAAGCTACCCTTTAAATTATGGGATCCAAAATTTATAATGGGAATATCCAAATCTTTATGCCAACCCATCTCCGTCAACCCTATTATGAGATCTAGGAGATAAATGATAATGTCTAGGTTCCATGTGTTCATCCCAAAGCACAAGCCTTTCCTATACTCTATTAAAATAAAATAAAAATATGGTGAGTGGTCCTAACCTATTAAATACAATAATATTACTTCCTTTTGTAATAAATGAAATACTATAAGTCATTTGTCTAAAGACTACCCCTTAGCCTCTCACCCCACCCAAGCTCTAAAACCAGTCTGGGTTAGGAAACCCCTAGCTAGCCAAATAATTTAGTCCATCATTATTAGTAAAGTTATCGATCAAAGTTATAAAAATTCCCATTATAAATATATTTTTGTAGGAAAATAGCTTCCCCAATAAGGTATGCTTATCCCTATATTGGGACTAAAGGGGATCACCCTCTCACCCAATCCCTAGGGGTGGAATAATTGAATATTCTTAGCCTTAGGTTAGAGAAATAAACTCCATCCCCTATTGATAATCCTTATTCTAGGGAGGATGCCATTTCTAGCCCACACCAAAATTTGGAAATGGACAAAAGTAACCTAGGAAGTCCTATACACAATTGTGAAGAAAAGGTCTCAAGTGGTGATAGTATTCATATTGTCCAAAGTCCCCTTGCATTGGCTGAGAATGGAACCATCCCCAGAGGACAAACTCCCCTCAAGGTGAGAATTTTATCTCTATTCCATAAATATATGTTAGAAAATAAATAAAAAACAAATAAAAATGAAAATTCTATGACTTGGTTAATCCTAAGT
The DNA here is from genome assembly GCA_037957365.1 of Torreya grandis. NCBI lineage: Eukaryota > Viridiplantae > Streptophyta > Pinopsida > Cupressales > Taxaceae > Torreya > Torreya grandis. The sequence goes on from JARHVA010004110.1 coordinate 1,624,484, forward strand.
AGGAATCACTGGCAAAAGAAGAACAATGGACTCTGGTCAAAGTTAAGAAAGACAGGAGGAAAACCAATGTGGGGGAATCATCTAGATCTTTATGGAGGGTGTAAAACCTCTCACTCAAAAAAATGGAAATAATCAACAAGATGGTAAAAGGAAATTAAAAAACCCTTAAGGACACTAGCTAAATTCAAAAAATGAAATTCTTATCATGGAACATTAGGGGGTCAAACAACCCAAAAAAACATAGATTAGTTATAAATCTTAGGAAAAATCATAATTTTCTCATTTTGATGCTACAAGAAACAAAATTTTTTGAAGACTCTCTCAATAGTTGTAGTAATAATTTATGGTTCAAGGCCAATTGCATCAATGTTAGTTTCTTTAGGGCTTCGGGTGGCCTAGCGTCCTCTTGAGTTCCCAATTTTTAGATGGAGAGTTATTGAACCAAAAAAACAACTACATATCCATCATATTCAAGGATAAATTAAGAAATTAAGATTGGATCCTTTCAAACATCTATGCCCCCAACTCTAGAGCAGACAAGAAAAAATTTGGGAAGTTTTTCTTACCTTTAGGGACCTATGCGAAAGTTGGAAATGGGTTGTGGCTAGATATTTCAACTTCCCATAAATATAATGAAAAATAAATGAGGAATTAAATATTTTATAGAGGTAATGGTGTACTTGTATGATTTTATTGATAAATTTGGACTCATGGACATGGACCTCGGATGTAACCCTTTCGCATGGACCAATAAACGAATGGGGGGACCTAATCCAAGTAAGGCTTGATAAAATTTTGTTATATTTAAATTGGGATCTTCATTTCTATAGTTCATTTTCATCCTTTCTTAGGATTGTATTGGACCACAACCTAGCCATTTTTTAAGGGGAAAATATATTCAAACCAAATAACTAGCCTTTTATATTTGAGAGCATGTCACAACACCACCCAGATCTCCATGAGAATATCAATCAATAGTGGAAGGAACTGATTGTGGGATATGATATGTTCATCCTATTTAAAAATATTAACCACATCAAATCTAAGATCAAGGTTTCGAACAAAAAGTTTTTGGAAACATATTCATTTATAAAAATCTGTTGGAGGAGGATCTATGCAAGTTAGATGAGAAAATGGTAGTGATTAGCTCTAATGAAGGACTTAAAAACACTAAAAAATAAATTATAAATGTTTACCATAACACTGAATCTAAGGAATCATTCTATAAATAAAAATATAGATGCCTTTGGTTGAAGTAATTGGATATAAGAACTAACTTCTTCCATCAATTGACCTCTAGAAATAGTAATAATAACATAATTTTTGAGTTACTCCTTGAAGATGGAAGTAAATGTAGAGATGAAGAGGTGATAAAAGAACATATCATTTTCCACTTCAAATAATTTCTAAAGGAATCTAGCACACACCACCTCTAGCTAGAGGAAAGGCTCTTACAAAACCTACCTATCATGGTTACTCAATCAAAGATTTAAGACATCCACAAATTTCCCCCTTTTGAAGAGGTTAGATTTGAAGTATTTTCCATGGAAGGAAATAAGACCCCAAGTCCCAATGGTTTCCATTTTTCTTATTCCAAAATCTATAGGACATCATCCATGTGGAAGTGGAAGTGGCTATTTGTGAATTATTTAGAGATGAAATAATTCTAAGAGAACTCAACAACACCTTCCTAGTCCTTATCACCAATAAACTAGGAGCTAATCAATTGAAAGACTTCAAACCCATCAGTCTTTATTCTACTATCTACATAACAACATTATTCACCCATTTACAACCCCTTCTAGAGATGATCATCATTGACAAATAAGGAGCCTTTGTATCCAAAAGATAAATTATCGATAGGATCATAATTATTCATAAATCTCTCCATTATATCATTAATTCTAATATACAAGGTATGTTTTGGAAGCTTGACATGAACAAATATTATGATAGAGTTTCATAGACCTTCTTAGATAAGGTTTTAGGCAAATTTGGGTTTCACTCAGAGTTTAAAGGCTTAATTCATAGTTTTATCTCCACCCACATGTTTTTGATCTTGGTAAATGGAGTCACTAAAGTCTTATTTTTTTTAAGTAGAGGGATCATACAAGGAGATCCCCTATCCCCTTATCTATTCATATTACTAGTATAGACCCTAGGTATAAGTTTGTAGGTAGTTGAAGAGTTAGGCACTATAAAAGGAATTAAGATTGCCTAGAACATTACCCACATCACTCATGAAAAATTTGACGATGACACATTCCTTCTTGATGAAGCATATATTATTGAAGGCAAGGCCCTCAAGATTATTCTCTTTGATTATGAGTAGTCTTCTGGTCAATGCATCAATTTTGGCAAAAGCTCCATGTTATTTTTGAACACTATGGCCTCAACACTGAAGAGGGTATCACTAATTTTAAGATTTGACATATGTGTTTTCTCCTCTTCCTCCCTCAATTTTTTTTTGTTTTAAGGAAGAATGAAAATTAGATTCTAGAACACACTACTAGATAGCATCCAAAAGAAGCCAATAGGGTGGAAATGTTCTCTACTTTCTCAAGAATGTAAACTTTAACTCCTTAAAAATTCACTACAAAGCATCCCAATTTATTTCATGTCTCTTTTCTACATCCCTAATAATTATAGATAAATAAAACAAATCCAATGAAGCTTCCTTTGGATAGGTTCAAAATAAATATTTATATTCTCACTCATTTCCTAGGATAAATTTGACCTTATAAAATCCAATGGGGGTCTCATTCTAAGGTAGGTTAAAATTATGAACCAATATCTTACTGATAAATTTTAATGGAAAGTGCAAAAGGAAGAGAACCAATGGATGAGGATCATAAAATCCAAATATGTAGAGGGAAAAGAAGAAAATAGTCTCCTATGGGAAGAGGTCCTTGATGATGGTTTAACCTTACAAAGACATATCTAGGATTAAAATTATTATATATAAAGGAAGTAAATGGTAGCTTGGAAACATGGAAAATATTGAGTTCTAAGATGGCCCATGACTCACCTATTTGGAATAATTTGAGTAGATTATTTAAAAATTCCATAGGGTCTAAGGTTGAGGACTAATAGTTTATTATTGAAGGCACCATGAAGTGGAATACCTTGTTCTTGGAGATAAACAATGAAAACATTATTAGGGAATTATAGGTTCTAAATCTTAGGGTTCAACAAACATACAATGCTATCTTCCCCAAGAAGGACACCCTTATCTGGTCTTTTGAAGATAGCAGGGACTATTCTATTATGTCCAAGTTTATTAATAATCTTGATATGGAGGATGACTAAACCTAATGGAGAAACCTTTAGATTAAACATCTCACCCTAAAAAATTATGTTTTATCTTTTTTGGTGGCACATGATAAAATTATCATGGTGGATAACTTTTCTAAGCATGACATGATCATTCATAATAGATGTGTCCTCTACAAATCTTGTGCGGAATAGGTCTCCCATCTTTCATTGAGTTCCATTTTGGGTCTATGATCATGGACTACCTCCTATATAAGTACAATGTAGCATGAGCTAAACCCAACTCCATCATTGATATGATCTTCCAATGGAAACCTCCTTAGAACCTCATTTTCCTCTCCTTTTTTTGGTCCTTGGACATACCACATTTATTTTGGTAAATTTAGTCTTCTAGGAATGTTTGTCTCTTTCATAAAAAGAAGGTCAATCTTAGGAATACTTTTCTCTACCTATGATTTGTTATCTCAAAAAATTATCTTGATACTACCCCCAAGGAATAAGACTCCAACCTTAGCTATTGAATTGGCTATCCTTTAGCTTTAGAATATTACTCCTATAATCTCCCCTTCCAAGTAGTCTCTAGCTATAAGCCTCACTAAATGGTCTTTCCCTTTAGGAGGATGGCCGAAATTTAACTTTGATTGGGTGGCCAAAGGCAACCCAGGTAAGTTGGGGGGTAGGGGGTCATTAGGAGTGATTCTAGAATTGTGGTTGCTACCTATGTGGGTATAATGAGCACACAAACTAATCACATGGTAGAGGCCAAAGCCACCCTTCAAGGAATTCAACTTGTAACTCAATTCAAGATTAAAAAGTTAGATATTAAAGGTGACTCCTTAAATATCCTTAACACTTTATTAGATAATACCACTTATTCTCACTCTATCAAATATTTTATCAAATATTCCAAAAGCCTCCTCTTCTCTTTCAATGAGTCATACATCTATCACATCTATCAAGAATTTAATTCCATTATGGATGGCCTAACCAATATAAGGGTCCTAATGTTAGATCTTTCATTTTGATATAGGTTTAGCAGTATCCCCCCCATAATTAATCATAAGCTTTCATTAATTCCTAAAGGATTGGGGTCATATATGTGACATAAGCTAAAATCTAATCTTGTGATTCAATTCATTATTCTCTATGATGTTATCACTCATTTCATGTATTGGTTTGATCGATGTCATATTGGGAAACATCATATAAATTGCAATAATTCACCCCTTATAAATTCTAGTCATTTGGGGTTCACCTTAAACACTTGAAAATTTTATCAAAAGACAATTGGGAGGACTAGAGCAATGGGAGGTGATAAAGATAGGCTTAAACCTATTTCATGTTTTGATGTCCAAAGAAACCAAAAGGTATGGTGTAATTTACATAAATTAGGGCTTACTAAATTTATGTTGAGGATCAAAGGACATGATGAAATACTTTCCAAGGATTTGACCATGGGATGGAAATAGAATAAGGTCACTTGCAAAGTAATAAAGTTTGATATATCAAATAATATGATTGACAAGGTCACGGTAATGTCATGTGAGGGAACCAAGGTGTAAAAATATAAATGTATAAATCAAAAACTTATTTAGACATTATTTGAATTTAACACCAATTTCCACATGGAGAAAAAGGGTTTTTTAAGAGCTAAACTGCCTAGGCATTAGTTGGATATATGTCTATAGGTAATGAAATACTTAACCCTGGAGGGAAAGTCCACTAATATATTTTCACACCATTTTTTAGTTCTTAACAATTTTTAAGATCATCACATTAGCATTCCCTATTCTCTAATCCTATCCCTCAAAAATATAGTATTGGATTTCCAATCCAATCCTAGCTCGGACATCATCCACTAGGGTCTTATCTTCCTCCTAGCCAAGAGGGGAAAATCCCAAAAGGGGTTATATGTCCACACTAATGAATGAATCAAGGAAAATAGTTTTAAAGGAAAGTTAGAAAACATGGTAGAAGAAAGTGTGGGTAATTTGATTACTCCGCCCCCACCCTAATTCGCCTCCCAAAATTTCCCTTCAAGTGGCTAGGTAGATGGAAGATATAAAGATAAATAAAAAGGCCCAAGCTTCACATACTCAAAGGGAAAATAAAATTAACCCAAATTTTAAAATCTAAGCCTTAAGGGATATCAAAGTCATAATAATGGAGGATAACAAATAACTAGGTGATCCCACTATAATCCAAAAGAGGAAACTACATGACTTCTAGGAAAAACTATAGAAGTTGGTTTGTTAAATGTTCTCCCTCATGGAGGAATATAATGTAATGAAAATGGAATCAGAGAAGCTAAAACAAGATTTAAATAACCTAAAAAATGCTAAAGGTGATTCCCATTTACTAGGGCAAGACATTACTCCCATGAAAAAAGTTAAGGAGGCCTCTAGGTCCAACCCCACCAAAGTTACCTCCTCTTCTAATACTAAAATCAAGGAAAAAACTAAAGGGCTTGAAAAGAAAATTTTCACCAAGATGACCCCTAAGGTTAAGGTGGTATATGAGTAAAAGGAGAGGAAGGAAAAAGGACTAGGTATTTGCACAAGGTGTAACTTCAATAAAACTAGGTTGACAGAGAATAGGAAATGAGGGAGCTCCTAATGGTGGAGAACCAAGTAGGTTTTGAGGAGTATTAAGGGTTTTTTTGGTTATTGTTGTCTTTTTATTTTATCCTGCTTTGTTGTGCATCGAGTCTAGGTTTTTTGTGGAGTTTTAGTTGAATTATGTTGTTTTTGATTAGCTAGGGTGGCCTATTTTATTTTTGTTCCTCATATGGTCTTTCATGTTTATTTTTTGAACATTGTGGTTTTAAGATCCCTGTAAAACCTAAGTTTCACCTAATTAAATAAAAAAATAGATCTAATAATATATCAATGAAATTATAGAATAGTTATCTATTTAAGAGTATATTCTCATTAACATGTCCAAGGGAACTAAATGAAACTAGGATATGAAAAATAGATTAAAAAAAAAAGTTAAGGAATGATCATACCTAATTACTATTATAGAATCCTGAACATGTAGAATGAGTGTGTAGATTGTTTGTATTTTAATCTTGAAATCAAATACATATATACCTATTCTAGGTAGACATACATAAGATGTACATTTATCCTGCACATATAATTCTAGTCATAATTTCAACTTTCAATTCTATTTATATGTTATCAATTTTGTCTTTCAAAAAGTTTCAAAACATATCATTTTTTCCATTAGTGGGTTATTTCCTTTTTTATGTTATTATACCTTCACTTGGATATTTTTCTAAGAATAATGATTAGGATTGATGTTCTTCCTCTTTGAACTATTTTTATATTCAGATGTCAATCCAAAAAGTGAAAAAGGAAAATAAGTTGAGTTAGGAGACCACCAAAAAAGTGTTACAAACTACATATCCCACATGTTTAGAATTAAACCTCTTATATATCATGCAAGGTGTTAATGGATATTTTAGGTAGGGATTAAAGATCCTCTCCCTAAGTGGAGATGTATCTAAAAATTTATCACTTAAACCTTCATTTGATATAATATGATTAAAAAACATGAAATAATTCTTTATAAGTAGAATTAAATTGTTATGAGAGTGCTTATACTAGTTTGGAAGGATGTATATACTATAAAAACTCTTGATCTTAGTATCATTTATTTTAAAATTAATTTTAGTAAAATTTAATATATAGCCTTCCCTTGATTTGAATTAAGACATACTGATGCACAAGCTAAAACTATAACTAATAAATACATCAAAAAATTCAAGATAATGTAATAAAAATAAAATAAATAAGGGGTCAAGGACCCATACAAGATAAAAGGAATAGGCTCTCATAAGGTGTGAATCTAACCAGGATAGAATCAAGTAATAAACAAGTTTTATTAGAGATAAAAAATAGATAGAATAAATAATATGAAAGAAGAATGAAATAATATGAAATGAAAGAGGGGATCCCCAAAGGAAAATAAATAGATAACTATATAAAATATTAGAATAGTAATAATACAAGTTCAAACAAAGAGGAAAAGAAAAATAAAGATCAAGAATGTGACAATAAATTGATAAGTCAAGGGGATAAGTAATATATGTAAAGAGATCATAAAAGTATTAAAATAATAAACCTTATTTGAATTTATGTGTCTATACTTATATAAAATAAAAATATTAGAGTATGAAACATAACCCATATTTTAATAAATAGAATATTCACATCTTTTTAAATTTGGTGATTGCTTATAATAAATTTATTTTTAATGAAAATGATACCTTATCTATTATAAAACATAAAAAAATGTGTTAGAATAACTTTTTTTGTTGAATTTTTAAATATTTAAATCATTTTATAGTGATAAGTAAACCAAGAATTTTATTTTCAAGATTTATTAAAGAGAAATAATTCACACTAGCTATCCCATCTATAACAAATAGTCCTAACCAAATGTTTTAATTTATCTTCTCTAGTTCTATTTCACATCATAACTAAGCCTTCGACTTTCAAATCTTGAAATTTGATTTTTTTAATCAAAAAAATTCTTCATATATTTTTTTGGATATTATTTATATTTGTCTTATGTTTTCACTTATTCTTCCCATAATTAAATAAATTGATTATTTAATATTTTCATAGATAAAGGTTCTTATGAAACCTCCTAAAAAATTTAATTATTTGTAAATCTAATTGCGTAGGAATTCCAACATCTATGCCATATATTAGTTATAAAGGTGAATTTATAGTATCATGTTTGGTGTTGTTCTTGTCTTCCCATACTACCTACTTAGATTGAGAGTCTTAAGCTTTTTTATTTGTTGAAATAATATTTTGTATGATCTTTATAACATCTTTTTTAGAGGATTAAACTTGTCTTCTTTATTGAGGATAATAATTTATTGAGTACCTTATTATGATTTTGTATTTATAACAAAAATAAATCATGTTTAGGTTAATATTAGTTTTAAGGTGTTGTGTTAGTTTTAATATTAGGTATTTGATGATTTCAAAGTGTATTATTTCACATATTTTTAGGGTGTTGTTCTAGTTTTAATACTAGGTATTTGATAATTCAAAAGAGTATTATTTCCTTTGAGTCAAATGTTTAAAAATCCCCTTAAGATCTTTGATATATAACTAGATATTTTATGAAAATTGCAACAATATTTTTTTTAAGCATTAAAATAGGGGAAATAATATGTCTAACAATGAATTGTGTGAGATGATATCTCTATTATTATTAGAGATATATAAAAAATAGTAGCATTAGAAAAACTAAGTTATAAGGAATATGTTCATACAATTTAATAGAGTCTACTTGCAAAATATATTATTCCATAAAATTGATATTAATAGATGATTTTTATATTTTGAAAATCTTAAAACTAGAATCAAATTTTTATTTTTAGGGCATTCCTTTATTTTGAGGAATTGATAGACCTATTACATATATAATGGGTTATTAAAAATATCATATAAGCTAATAGGGATCATAATTTTGTTTAACTCATTAATAAGGACAAAAAATATGAAAGAGATCCTTAAGGGGATTACAAATTTTGAGATTGTAGTATTCAAGAATATAGTTATTTGAATGATATTATTGTAAGAGATTCAATATTTTCAATTTATCCTTTACCAAATATTTTTAAGTCCAAGACTTCTTTATGATAGTTTTTTTAATTACATTTTAAATGATTCTTGGTTTGAAATTATACTAAATTTTTATTATTTTAGGAATAACATTGCATAAAGTTTTTATTTCTTGAAAAGTTTAATTGTATTCTTGGGTTTTATAGTGGATGTGATAATGATAAATACTTGTTATTTTTTTTAAAATTTTATAGGATCCATACATTGTCATCTTAACTCAAGGCATTAATTTAGAATTCATCATTATATCCCTCTTCTTTAGTAATCACTTCTCCTTCCCCTTCTTATTCCACTTGATTTTTATTAGCTATAAAATGGGTAAGAGGAGTGTACTTAGATTTATTATATTTAATTATAGGGTTTGGATTTGGAAATCAAACAAGGGGTCTCATGTTTCGCTAAGGATTAATTTTATGGTGAGGATTATGTCCTTTAGATGCAGGTCCAAGTGTAAGGTGATCACCTACTTCTAACTTCATTTTGTGACATCATTTATCAAATGTTTTAGAAACTTAGTTAAATCACTCAATTTTTTAGGCGGGATTAATTAAATGGTTTTTTAAATCAATCTTTATTTGTGAATTTTTTGTCATTTGAAGTTTTAGTAATTGATTTTCTTAGAAATTTTCCTATAGCATGCATGTTTCCTTTTAAATAAGTGGCATCATTAAGAAGTGTGTTAACACTTTAAGTTTTTAATTCTTTGGGGAGAAAATATAATTCATGATAGTAAGTGGAATAGTATGTTTTTATAGCTAAAGGTTCACTAAGGTTTACCAAAGTATGGATATTTTTATGGAGTTTCTTGAATATCCTATTCACTTTGTTAACACTTTTTCCATTTTTTTAATATTAACATGGTTGTATTGTTGAGTGTAATTATTATTATTATTATTATTTTCCTTAAATGATTTTACTAGGGATTTTATATTTGGTAAATATTTTGATACTAAAGATTTGAACCAATTCCAAAGATCTCCATCAAGATATTTTGTAAACATTCATATAAAAAAAATCTTCATGTTCAACTAAAATATTTTCAGTGCAATCTTGGATAGCTATTAGTTGTTATTTTATAATAATGGTATTATTAAATTTAAATTGAGGTAAATTATCTAATTAATATTTAGGAATTTCATGTAAAACTCCTATAATATCAATGGAAAGATATCATGTTGTCACCCAATGATTTTGTACTTGAACTTCCATGCAAATGGAAACAAGATTTATGGTTTTGGATACTAAAGTATTATGGTAAACAAAAGTGATAGAAGAACCTTTTATATTATGGAAAGGGGTATTATATGGAAATACTAAATAATTTTAGATGGGAGACAAAAATGTGGATTTAGCAACCTTAAGTATTTATGTAAGATAATTTTATATATCAAAATTCTTTAGGGTATGCCATTTTTCAAAAATAGATCTATTGATAACTTTATGAGGTTGTAGTTTGGAGAAATGCTTTAGCACATGAAGAATTAATTATATGTTTTGGATACTTCCTTATTCTTACTGCTTCAAAACTATCTAATATAGTCTTCATGTAGAATATGATAGGAAGTGTTATAAAATATTGTGCATGATGTGTCAAAAAATATCAAACATAATTTTAATAATTGGAATATTTATTTAAGGCCATTCAGATCGAGAATAACCACCCATACTTGTATTAGGATTGATTAGATCACCAAGTGAAAAATATAAGAATTGTAGTTCCTTAATTTTAAATCAAATGCACTATCACATTTACTTATGTTTTTTGTGAGGAGAATGATAATTTCATAGAAATAACACCACTTTAGATTTATCCCCAAAATTATCACATGGGTTCAAGTTGTACTTCAAAGAATTTATGAATATTTATAATATTCCTAATTTTGGTTGTATAAATCTTAAAAGGTTTTAATATTGTTTGTAACTATTTTGATATCACCTTTATTTCTTCTCAGAGTTATAGTATTTTGATTGATGTTATGATATACTTATTTAGATCAATTTCAAAATTATTATTAAAATCCTAAATTTAGTGCACACTAGATTCTTATTATAGTTGTTTACTTATAGATTATTTAATGAAAAATGAAATCAAATGAATCGAAATAAAATAGATAATTTTATAAAGTTAATTATATTTATAAAATGAAAACATATAAAGTGTAGGATTGTGGTGAAGGTAATTCTTAAAGTGATAAATTCAATAATATGATATTATACAAATATTATTTCACATATAGTAAAATAAAATTTGACATAAAATGGGTTAAAATATTGTTTATATTCATTTAAAGTTTGATGAGTAATAATTATTATAAAATACAACAACATCAAGAACTAAAAACTATAAGTTCTTATTCTAGAATATATATGTTAGATTCTCAAAAACTGAGGCAAGACCATTGTCTCTTTCTCTCTTAATCATAACTTATGATTTTAATAGTGGAAAAATAAAGTAAGTGAAATAAGGGAGTTTCCTAGAAAAATAGTATTCATACATAAGATCTCAAAAATATCTATTTTGATCCATATTTTAGAAATATATAATTAATATTAATAGAAATGTATATGAAGTTATGGATGGTGAAAAGTGATTTAAATAACATATTATATGCATAGATGGATGGTTATAGTATATGTGTTTTTTGAAAAAATTACTAGTGAATTGTTGTATAATTCACCCTGAACTTATCCTTCATATATTTATAGAATAATTGATATTATATTTAAGATTTTAGGATATTTTTTAGCTAAAAAATGATTTTTTACTATAATTATATTAATACCCTTATACATGTTAAAAAAAAACCATTTGAAAAATGATCATGTTACCTTAGTTTTGACACAAAGATCAACAAGTACTTGAAATTGAACTTAAATGTTAATTCCATCTCAAATTTCAACATGAATTTTATCTTGATATTCATCTCGAAGTTAATTTTTTCAATCAATGGCATGTAGTATTTGGATGGGAAATGTGACAATAATTCATTCTAGCCATGTTGATTGGGTAGAAGAATAGACTTGTGTTTATCATATTAATAAAAGAATAAGAATAAATATAATAAAAATAATTAGACATAAATGAATATAAATGAAATAAAAAATTAAGACATAAAAAACAAGTTTAAGTTTCATAAATATAAGTTAAATTGATGTAATAAATTGACAAAGAGGTTAAGAAATGGTTACACCTTTATTTTAATTAAATATTAGACTATTATAATTGTGTTGATTATGTATGACCTTATCCTAATTTTTTTGACCTATAATGTTCTTTAAAATAAGTCTATATTTGTATATGTATGTCTTATATACTTCTGGCCATAACAAGCCTTATGCCCTAATCTTTTCTCTATGGCATCGATCTTATATTGTGTCACCATGCCTATCTTTATAGGGTTTCATAGATTGTTTTTTATAATGCCTATGTATTTCATCTTACTAGTTATGATTGTACTTTAAATTTATAAATGTGCAAGGTATAATATGCTATATTAATGAATATTCACTTGACTTAACTTTTACATGACAAAAATAATAATGATAATCAAGTCAATAAAGCCATCAAAGAAACATTGTAAATGCATATCTTGTATGATCAGAATTATACCTTAACATAGTTTTATGTGTTTGTATTGGATAACTAAATTAAGAACTTTATCCTCCTCTTCAATAGAATTTATGAATACAATTATTGAATTCTAAATACTTCATTTTTCAACAAAGGAATGTGTAGAGAGACTAAGATAGATAAGAGTTGCAAGTATGTGGTACTGTGAAGAACAATTTAATGGTGAATTTTGGACCTAGGATTTAGAATTGGTGTGATAGATACTCTCTCTATCTCTCTTGACTCCTTCCTAGATTCCTTGACTACCCAAATGTATTGAAAAAAATATTATATTTATATGATGTTTTAGGATGACTCATGCATACTAGCTAAATTTTTAGAATGCAAATGGGAAGGATTAAGGAATAATTTAAGATAAAATGGGTAGAAGGAACCATAAAGCTAAAATGAAAAAGTTCATATTAGTACAGGCTTGTCTATGATGAGCATGTAAAACTATAAATTTGTTTAGGAGACAAGTAGGGCTCAATTCTTAAGAAAGGGTAAGATATCATATGACGAGTAATTTAAATTTACTAACATATACATTATGGATAAGTATTTATGTAATTTTTTGTCACAATATACCAAATAGAGACTCATGTGGAGTTGAGACCATCCAAAAAATGGGTAAAAATGTAAAGGTTTTCCAAATAAGTCAAATTGAGAATAAAATGGAGGAATATGATTTTTTTACCAAATTAGGTGTCGACATAATGCCCACACATTGATGTGGGTATGTTAGTGAAATATATGTATTTATCTAAGTATTCATGTAAATAATTTGAAACACACACCTTTTATTACCTATGGAAGAGTGAAGCAGTTTACCTTGATCTCCAAGTTTCCATCCATACTTGATTAACTTATTTACTTGTACAAGTGCCAATTTCTATACGTAGTTAAATTTATCATGATATACATTGACTATTTAAGATTATGTAATTTGAAAATTTTAAATTAGCTTTTAAAATTATAATTTCAAGGAAGCATATGAAATAATACACTTACTTTAATTTCCCAAAAATTCCATGCTTCATCATTAGACTTTTGATAAGGGTTGAAAACATATCTGATCACTTTCTCATGGGAGTCACCAAGGAGCAACACACATCCTATACTTTTGGAAAATGATTGAAACATAGCTAAGACACTTTTCATGGAATCATCAACACCTTAACCATTTTTTTATCAAGGAAGTAGATAATTATCTCATCTTTGATCATAAATTACTCATCTTGAACTTTAAAATCACTGCTATAATTCCCATTTTTTGAGGTGAGGTATGATGACACTATTTCTACAATCAATCATATAAAAAGAACAAATTAAAATAACCATATGAAATTAATAATAACTTAGTCATCACTTGTTGTTATAAAAAAAATATGTAATTAAAAATTTGACTTCAATTATATAAAATAATGTATCATGTTATTTTCCACACATATGGAAACCTTGAATTTGAATTTTGAATTTGTTAAATTTCAAAAAAAAATTATTAACATTTAGTCATGTTACAATAAATCATGAAAAAATACAATTTTATAATGGATGAAAATAGTATACTCATATTAAAAATATGCTCTGAAGGTGGGTCCAGATAAAACATAGAACATTATTAATAAATATGCCCCCATTGATACTTGGTAAACATCATGAAAATATAGGCACTAAACAAAGACCACACAATTTTAGTTACCACAACCAAATTAATGACTCAAATCATGACATGACTCATGAAATAATATGACAATATGTTCCTCTAATAACAAGGATACAAAAGAAAAAAACACATGCACATGAAATCAAGTAATCATGAAAAAATAGTTAATATAACAGTGTAAAAATCACAATGTAAAATATTCAAGTGATAATAGATGTATTAGATACTGGTAGAAAAAATAGTAACCAATGTGAACTAGCTCAATGTCATAAAGGATAAGCAAGGATAGATACCACAATGCTAGAATCCTTGGAAATACCCATTCCCCAATGTTAAGACATGTGTTCCATGAACTTTCATAGTGCTCTCTCCACAAAACTATCATGAAAATCCTATGTGTAAACCATGTATAATGAAAACTTATAGAATAGGTAAATATGTAGTATGTATAAAGTATTTTTTTCATTTAAAAAAACAAATTCCCCAAGTTTTTGATTTTTTTCCAAAAATTTTGAATTTTTATACCCATTGATGAGAAACACATAAGTTATGTAGTAATTAAGATTTATAATCATAGTGTGATGAATTTCATAAATATTGTGTTGAGTAACATGATCCATGTAATATTGAAATCCATTTACATTATATATGTCCCAAAATGTACTAATTTTTTGAGATATTATGATGTATGATAAATCCAACTATGTGCTAAGGCCAAATATCATGTGAACCATTGGTTAAGGATATTGATGTATTTTGGGAAGACCGCATGTGTCCCTAATAGGGAAAAAATTTAAAATAAATTAATATATGGGTATGTGCACAGAGTTGGGAGATAATTTTATGGACATACCCTGCAATGCTTATGTGTTATAACATAATATGTAAGAATTATTATTATAATGCATACATGTTATGGATGGTATTATTGAGCCATAACACATGTGCATTATAACAATAATGCATATGCATTATTGAAATATATAATAATGCATATGTGTTATTATATCTATAAAACAAAAATGGTAAAACCTCATTTTACCTTTTATGTTTTGGCTTCTCGTTCACATTTTTGTTTCCCATTCACATTTTGGCTTCCCATTCATGTTTTCCTAATTCCTAATTAATTTTTGACCCTCTATTAACTAGATCTATGATGCTGTCATGAAGAAGAGGTATGTTTTTTGTAGATTAAATCAATTTTTTTGATTTTTTAATGCAAATTATAAATTTATTTTTTTATTTTTCTACAATATGTCAGCATGCTCCAATAACCCTCCACCTAACCTTCCACCCAACCCTCTACCTAACCCTCCCATAACCCCCCTGTAATTCCCCTAAATCCCCCAAACAGTCAGGAGGAATTAGTTACTCATATAGTGGAGAACAAAATTAAAATTGAGTAAATAATTAGGAGAATGAGGGTGCCCACTTCCACAAACACTCATTTCACCTATTTGACCGATAACCTAGAGTTATTATTAGGTCAACTTGACTCGATAATGAGTCAAATTGATAGATGGAGGTCATATAGGGATAGTTGTAGGGATTACTATGCTAAAAAATTGTCAACATCTGAGGTGAAGAATAAAAATATAACAAAAGATCAAATTTGTGACATATTTATTGACCTGACCACCAATGGCCCATTTCCCATAACAACCAAACATTTCCCATCCCACCATTGCCAATACAATTTGATTAAGGCCAATTTTTGAGAACTATGGTAGGTGGTGTTTGACTATAACCCTTGTAATAACCATGAGTTCCCTTTGTAATTTTTGAGGAAACTCTATTACAATTTTTTCCTCAATCAAATTCTAAACTACTTTGAATATAGTGAGTTTAAGGTTTGACGAAAAGGCTCCACACAAGATAAACTGAGTGTACATCATGTACCTAATCAGCCTATAAGGATCCCTACCCAAAAGCCACTTCATCTATAGATTCCCTCTATGGTGATAAATGTTGTGGAGATAGACAATTTGCATGCACTTAGTGCACTTATTGATACACTCATTCATCATATGAGTAGACTTTTAGAGATAGATTTTTGAGATACTCTAGCTAGTAGTCATACCCGACCCCAATGATGCAGATGTTGTGGTGCTATATGAATTTGACCTTCAAATGATGATGGTGGTGCTTCAGGGGGCTTAGAGGATGTGGTCTTGACTGATGAGTTATTGGCACACACATTTGGTTCAGATACATTGAGAGTCTCTTCACACATGCAAGTATATTTTATATAAATTTAATGTTAAAGTTTTGAGTTATATTTGAAATTTAAAAAGGTAAAACCTAATTTACATGTTTAAATTAAATAATATATATGTAACTTTTTTTGTGTTCCAGGAGGAGATGTTGCCTTCGACATCACAACTAGGTAGTGGGCCAACCCAGGCTACTACATCTATCTGTGTTAGTATGACACCATATACATTTACAAAGGTAAAATTTCAAGTGAATCTTATATACTCTAAATGTAAATTCACAAACCTTAATTTCATCCTTGGTAGACTCCATTTAATAATTTATATAAAATACCTAATATAATTTTGTTATACTTTTTATTGTTTGATGTATTAACATAGATTGGCATAACTTGTTAGAAACTCATCCTCAATCTCAATTATGTTTTCAATAACCAAAATAATGAGTTGAACATTTGCTTGATATCACTTATATGTAGTTTCCATAGTGGGTCAATCCTAATCAGTAAGATTTGATCTACACACACACACACACACACACACACACACACACACACACACACACACACACAGATATAATTCATTTGATAAAATTTGTTTAGTACAATATATTTCTATTAATTTTCCAATCGATCATATCATTTTTTCATCAATATGCACACCATTCCTTTGTTTTAAATACTATTCTCATATCTAGGCACTTGATTCCTTGTTATCCTAATCACATATATCAGTTCACTGTCTATGATAGATATCCAAAATGGTCATAGCTATCAATTCAATTCCCATCTTGATTCCCTCTGAACATAATAATTTCATCTCTATTTATGGAGTTATAAATTTAGATGGCATAGCCTCTTGATCCCCTTGTACCTAGTTAATTACATTAGTTTTTTGGGAGAGTACATCCATTATATCCCAATGGTTTTTATGGAGAGTGTCGACTATAAGATATAGTCTATATGTATATGGTATAGGCCTTGCAACCATATATAAATAGGGGACCTCAACCCCATATAGATAGATGGGGTTGAGTAGTTTGTTACCACCACCTACTTAGGGGCCCAAAGACATACTCTATCTATTTGGGGGAGAGGTTATATATATATATATATATATATATATATATATATATATATATATATATGTAGAGCTATATCAACTTCTATACCAAACTCTACCTATATCCCTTCCTTTCAAGGTTTTCCTTCATCCATTCATAACTCTTTCCATTAGTCCTTTGGGTATTCAAATAAAAATGACAATATTAGTCAAATAAATCCTTATATATTCTTTTCACTCTCTCTCTACATCCTTGTTCATGTCACTAACTCAAACTATTTGTGTACTTACCCCTCACATACACCTTTCTAGCTTTACCTTCTACTAGCCTTGTTTTTTGCTAAAGCTCCTTGTTGGGAGCATCTAATAGATCTTCACTAGAAAATAATTACATATGTAAGGACCCACTTTTTACATACAACTCACACATTAACCCTTTGACACAAATCTCAAGGAAAATTGTACTTCCTTCTTTAGGCATCTCACCAATTAGCCCTCTATTTATCTAAACCTCCTTAGTATGAAACATGTATGAACTTCCTCTATAATCTATTGACATTTTTAGATACCCATTTGGATATTTAAATTTAATCAATCATTTTATCCCCCCTTAATTAGATAAATTATCCTATTTCTATATCACCCCTTCTCCCTTAACCCTTCTCTATGCTTAACACTAGACCACAGCCTCATTTACATACTTTTATACACCTGGCAAGTCTGAAACCATGTCCATTAGTGATAAGACATAAAATAATGTAATATTACAATTTTTTGGAATTTTTTAATGGTCATATCTCATTTCATACACTAAACCCTATAATTAGGGTTTTTAGGCCATTACCAAGGCTGAGAGAACACTAAAGGGGATAAATTTTGTCTTAGTGGGTTTCAAAACTCGAAACATTTTTCATCAGGTCTATATTGACCCTATACAAATTTATCATTTAGACAACAAGTTTTGAAAACTCATAATCAACTATAAACTCAAAACTCTTAGTTTATAACCCTACCTATGCACATAAGAAAATAAGGTACAAGGTTACTTTACCTTTCCTTCAACTCCCAATATCTTTAAAACCTAATATGGGATTCTATACACTTCCATTCACTATCTTATACCCCTTACAATCTCAATGGAATCCTAAACTAGTTTCAACATAATATAACTCAGTCCTTTGACTATATGTTGCCCTTTAACAAATAGGGTACTCAAGGATTGTTTCCTCTTCCAATGTCAAAGCACTATAAACCTATATCAATATGAGCTCCCCCTTTCTATCATCATTTAACATCCTTATTTAAAATCTTTAGAATCCATAACAAGTTACAAGACTAAACATAAGGCACATAATTTTTTAGTTTACAAATTATATGTTTTCCAATAACAAGGACTATGGACAAATAAGATTTTACCACTTCTTGACTAATTAGATTCCTAAAAAGATTATTCTCAACACTCTTATGCATGTTCCTTATTTAACATTACATATAACTTTATACCAAAATAATATAATGGTTGGACTATAGCTGAATTTTGAACTGTATGCAAGACTAAGTTTGGTAGCAACTTGTTTAATCAATGAATTTCCCAAGTTATTAATTATTAAGTTATTTGTTTAGCTAATGAATAAGGTTGAAAATCAATCATTATTTGTCAAGATAGACTCAAGAGTTTCTGCTGTAATTTCATCTACACGGACACTCACTGAGGTATGTATATTCACTTGTAATTTTGTACTTTTATTTTAATAATTTTACTATATACTTTGACAAATATAAATTATACACATGAATGTATTATGTATGCAGGGTTGTCATATGACATTTGATAGTATAATTTAGATGACTACTATGATAACTCCTCATGTTTCTTTATCATTTGACATGCGTATTCATGAAGCTGAACTTGGCATTGACCTAGTTGAGTGTCAATGAAAAATTGAGGAGGACCATGAGATTTTGATAAGTGCATGTTTAAATGATTTTTTTATTATAGATTAAAACATGAGTTTCTTAACTTGGTTTTATGTATACTTGTTAAATTTATAATAATTTTTGTATTTGAATAGGTTTAGCTACAAGCGAGTTATGAGCATAGTACCTATAGTTAAACCTTGGATTTATCTAAGGCATTTGGGATATCTCCATCTACAAGTAGGGCATCCCAAGGAGAATCTTATTTTAAGAAGGCAAAGAGAGGGAGACTATTTGATGATTACTATGTTGTAGATGATGTACTTTTTTGTATGCCTATATGGCCATGTAGGCATTTTTGGCATTGTACATGCGTATATGATGTATTCACTTGAAATTAGATACTATGTTGTTAGACATGATATAATTTTTTGTATGCCTATATAGAAATGTATGTATTATTGACATTATATACCTATATATGGAATTCATACATGACATTATTATTTTGTACATGAATATTTAAGAAAACTAATGAAGTAAATCTTATTTGAATCACGTGTGTTCAAATTATTATAAATTATTGGTTTTGAAGTATTCTTAAGGATTACAAATGTTATGAGATTTAGAATAAATTATTAGGATAATGTTGCAAATCAAACCCTTATAAGAAATTAAGACCCAAATGACATTAACTTTCTATGGTTTTCTATTGTATGATATAGTTTGCTATGCTATGGTTTGTTAGGATAATGTTTCAAATAAGACATTTACTTGCTATGGTTTGATTTGAATCTTCTTTCATAAGCTAGCTCCTCTTTTGACTCTTTGGACTAAATTTATCTTCTTACACCTAGTAATTGTTCCTTAGACTCTTAGTAGCACCTCTTTAATGGAATTTATCTATGTACATACATATTTTACCTCATTCCATTTATGTCTCATTCACAAATTTCCTCTCAATCTCTTTCTAGTTTCTTCTTGGGCACCTTCTTTGAGTCTCAAGGGCCAAATCTTGGTATATGTTTCAAGAGCTCAACCTATTATCACATATGGTTTTAGATGATCATAAAATACCTTGTATAACCCCTTTATAGTAATAAAACAATATCATACTCTCATTCCACACCTTATGGACAATATGCTCTCTCAAGGCTTATAGCCTTTTTTATTGTATTTTTCCTTGTATGGAAACATTATGATTTATCAAGAGATTATAAGGGTATTTATAGGTAAACTCTATTATTTTTCATGTATATGTCGAATTTCATATCCCAAATCCACTTCTAACTATCACTTCCTTCATTGGCCTACCCTTATTTAGGCCTAATCAGCCCTATTCCAAACCCTCAGTCCTAGAATCCATACACATTCATACAATATAAGGTTAAAACCTTTTGATTCACCTTGTATATGTATAGGGAAGAAAGATTACAAATTTTCATTGAATTTCCATGGTTAAATCTCTTTAAAATGCCTAAAGATTACTAACCTAGGGTTTTCCACACCTTGTACATACTCTCCAAAGGACCAATTTGACCTTCCCACTGATCTTATTTTATTGAAAACATACTCATGACATATAAAACATACCAATTTAACCTTTTCATTGAAGGCCCCAAGTCTTCCTTGTACCTATTTTCCCCTTTTTCCCAAGTAGGACTATAAGGCCTACTTGGCCTAATTCATTTTCTTAAAATTATTTTTCCCTTGTGACCGTATTGCTCACTCTTGACCTCACTCTCACATATAATATTGACATTTGACCATATCTCCTCCCATAGACTTACCCCAACCTCCAAACCACCTTTAACACTTGAATTAGGGAATCCATACATTTAGTTATCATAATTGTCATTGCATTATGTTAAATTTATATGTTGTGTGTAAAGAGGGTTTGTGGGTATAAGTTCAGTGGATTGGCATAATTGATCCATCTTTCTACCCCTCACCAAAAGTTTTATCATAATATCCTCTACCTCAAACTAACAACTTTGCCTCTAGAAATGGTAGGTAAAAATACACCACTTTGAGCATGTATATATAGGAAAATTACACATGTTCCAATAACCTTGACACCCACTTCCACCCACAAATGAATTTTCACTACTATTTTGGAGATGAAAACACTGACAATAAATGTTGTCAAAGTTGAAGCCACATTCTGAAAACTCAATTTTTGATGCTTGTTGGCTAAAAAATGGTACTTAAAACACATCTAAAGGGGAAAATAACATATATTAATAGGTTCTTGACCTCCCATCTATCCCACATGACAAGCCCACCACCCATTTTGGGCTCAAGAATGCCCTTCCTAATACAAGAAAGAGGTTGATTTTTAGCCTAACTTCAGGCATGCATAAAACAAAAACTATAAGTTATATGGAGGAATCATAAGACCCCTCATGTGCATTGTAAATTCCTCTAATTTCACCCCAAATCTCATCTAAATCACCTCTAAGAGCAATTTGTGCCAGAAGTTGTAGTAAAGGGTCCTAAAATGCAAATTTTTGGTAGTGAAGAGACAACTTCTTGACCTACAACTAGCAACTTTGCCTCCAGAACTAGTAGGTAAAAATACACAACTTAAATCATGTATATATAGTTAAATTACATGTGTTTCAAGAACCTTGACACCCAATCCCACCCGCAAATGAATTTTCACTACTATTATAGAGCATGGAAACAATGACAACAAATGTTGTCAAAGTTAAAGCTACGATATGATAACTCAATTTTTGGTGCTTGTTGGATTAAAAAATGGTACTTTTAACACATTAAAAGGGGTTAATAACATCTATTAATAGGTTCTTGACCTCCCATATGGCCTGAATGACAAACCCACCACCCATTTCAAGCTTAATAATGCCCTACCCAATATAAAAAGAGGTTGATTTTTAGCCTAACTTTAGGCATGCATAAAACCAAAATTATAAGCCATATGGAGGAACCATAAGATCCCTTGTGTACATGGAAAATTCCTATCATTACACCCTAAATCTAGTCTAAAGCACCTATAATAAAAATCCATGCCAAAAGTTGCAGTAAAAGGTCCTAAATGTAAATTTTTGGTAGTGAAGAGATAACTTCTTGACCTACAACTAGCAACTTTGCCTCCATAACTGGCAGGTGAAAATACACCACTTCTAGCATGTGCACACACATGCGCACGCGCGCACACACACACACACAAGTAAATTACATGTGTTACAAGAATATTGACACCCACTTCCACTCATAAATGAATTTTCACTACTGTTTTGGAGCATGGAAACACTGACAATAAATGTTGTTAAAGTTGAAGCTACGGTTTGAGAACTTAATTTTCGGTGATTTTTGGCTAAAAATTGGCACTAAAAAATTGTATACAGGGGTTAATAATATCTATTACCAATTTATTTACCTCCCATCTAGCCCAGATGAAAAACCCACCACCCATTCTAGGTTCAATAATGCCCTTCCCAATACAAGAAAGAGGCTGATTTTTAGCCTAACTTCAAGCATGAATAAAACTAAAAATGTAAGTCATATAGAGGAACGATAAGATCTATCATGTGATTGAAAAATTTATATAATTTTATGTTGAATATATTCTAAATCACCTCTAAGAGCAATCTATGCCAAAAGTTACAGTAAAGGGTCCTAAAATGCAAATTTTGGTAATAAGAGACAACGTCATGACCTCCAACTAGCAATTTTACCTCTAGGACTGGTAGGTGAAAACCCACCACTTTGAGAATGTTTATATAGACAAATTACACATTTTAAAATAATATTGACACCCACTTCCACTTGTAAGTGTATTTTCACTACTATTCTGGAACATGAAAACACTAACAACAAATGTGTTTGGAAGGTTATAAAGAGAAATAAACTTGTCACGAGAAATTGTTTAGGAGTGAAAAAATGCCATGTAATTTTAATTATCTTCTCTTATCTTCAAAAATATGAAATTATTTACTAACGATGCTAACCATGTGAAGGTGGAAGCTGATTTGGCACCACTAACCTACAAAAAATGTTAATAAGTAATTAAAGATGAAATTTATGCATGTAGTACCTACAAAATCAAAAACATCTGGTAAAATTTATTACATATACATTTTATAATTCAACATACCTACACATTTCAATCTAATGAAATAGTTTTATCTTCTCTAATCTTGATACCATCAAGAATAACTTCATGGTCTTACTCATGAAATTTCCATAGATTCTTGTTTCTTGGCCTCCAATGATATTTTTGCAATTGAATATTCATTGCAAGAACAAAATTTGAATAGTATATAATCTTATTGTGAGTTTCAAAGTCTTCAAACAACCATACATTTGAATTTTTTAATAGGATATCATTAAATCCAAGTTTTAGTGACTACCATAGACCTAGTGGGATAATCAATGTTTTTTCCATCTACAACCCAGGAAGCCAATTTTTTCTTTCCATCTACACACTGACATAAGTATTAATTTGTTCCCTCTTCATTGTACTCATCTTCAAAAACTACAAAAACATGGTCTAAATCATAGAAACAATTTTTAATGACATTATGAAGATAGATTATGAGAATAAATAGTCCATAAAGATTAATATTCTACATAGCTGTACTAGATCAGATACATGGTCAAAGTCATGTGAGGATGTCATGCCAATAAGTTGTAATGCTAGTGGAACTCGATATGTGTTGATTGTAATTATAGGTTTGGAACTCTATCCATCCACTCACTCTTGTGACTCACGCTCATTCCAAACAAAGTCCATGCATGCAGAACAAAAACATGCCAAATGGCATGTATGAATAGTCTAAGAACCTATATTTGAACTATGAAATGAGTGGAGCTCACTTGAACCTCTTAGAGTCATATAATCCTCATATTTCACCAAGTATTTTTCCTCTAATAACCAAAAATGTCTATGAATAGTATAATTTGGTTGAGCACCATGACATATATTCTCATTACACTAGTCAACCATGTTTTTTTAATCAGTCAAATTGGCAACATTATCATATTTTAACTCCTCCCTTGTAATGGCTCTTTTTATACATGCTCTAGCACCATCATGCTCCCCTTTTTCATGGCCATCATTAGTGGAACTCCAAATATGTTCTACACCAGTGGTAACATGCATCCTACTCAACCAATAAAACATCTATGCATTCTTAAATTGTGATGTGCAATTGTTTGACCAAATGTAATGCCATTTGAAATTAATGTTCTTCTGAGTCAACTGTCCATAAAAATTATCAAAATAGCCTTTCACATACTATGTATAATGTGATTAGTCATCACTAATATATAAATGGTACTCCCTTAATATTTTTCAATCTTCCTCTATACTATTAGGTGCATGCATGAATGTTATATGCATGAATATGGTAATTTGTGTTGAGTTGTAATACTGTGATTGAGCTTCTATTTGTGGTTTGAATGTGTAGTTATTTTCAAAGTTAACTACTGGAATAATAAAATAAAGTGGGAATATGTCTTGGATTAGCTTGAAATGTTCATCTAACCATTCATCCCTATGTGTGTGACTTGCATACTCATAAACAATTTTCTCCATGAATTTGACCATAAAACCTAAAACAAGTATCTCTTTCATAATAAGCTCACACCTTTTAGATTCTTTGCCATATTTTAATTGATAATTCATAAATTTGTATTTGATCAAACCAACTAATTCTTGTCTAATTTCATTTATACACTCCTCATGGATATAATTTTTCAATTTTGGCAATCCATCATAAATGTTGAAATCTCCATCCAAACATGCTTTCTTATAAAATAATTGTCCATCTAGTCCTTCACAAAAAAAGATTTGAAATAAATTCCTTGGTTGATTTTAGTCAAACTTATATGCCACACTCTTTTAAAATGTTAGTAGTATGAAAAGTATAATGAATATGGTGAAAAACATCATAGTGCATTGAAAATTCAATATGTTGCCTAGAATAACAAGTGGTGCATTTGTGATTTATTTTTACATAAAAAGGTTTGGCCATCTCAAAAAGTTTTTTACTAATAGTAATTTATGGATTTTTTTAATAAAAACTTAGAGTATAATTGTGTTTGAGTCATAACCAAGAAATGTTTCAATGCAGTTCAAAAATATGAGAACTCTTAATTTCACTAAATCTCTTGCATTGGGTGAAACTCTTGTATTATCTTTCCAAAATTGTGCAAGTAACTCTTTCAAAGCATTAGCTATAACCTTGTTCTTTCATGTAAATATACCATAGAATGAACAAAGATCTTTTGTATTGGGTTCATTAAGTCTTTCACATCTTGAAATTGATTTCATTAATGTTTTTATATTTATATCAAGTTTTTGACTTGTTTTTGAAATCAATCATTTTTTCCCTATTTTACCACTTACTGCACAAGTTGTCATTATACATTGGGTAGAATTACAATATTTTTGGCATGATTTTAGGCCTAAAATATGATATGCATCATGTATATTTTCAACAATTTCATAATTTCATTATCCATGTTAGATTTTCTTAGTCCTAATGCATACATTATAGGTCTCATCTTAAGCCATTTCATTAACGAAACAAATAATTGACATCTTTGACTATCATACTCCAATTTATGAAAGAAATTATCCCAAATTTCTTGAGCCAATCTTCTTGAATGGTAGTTAGATATTTTTTTATGCATTGATTTCAAAATATTTTCATCAACTTTAATTAAGTACTTATCTTTTCTATCCACAATTCTTGGAGGTGTTGTTATTGATGGAATCCATTCAGAGGGTGTTTCAAAATCATTATATGTTTCCATGAAATTTTCTTCAAATGTGTTTATTTATTCATTATGTGTTTCCATGAAATTTTCTTCATTGTTTGTGGGTAAAGTATTATGCATAGGCTCTTCATCAACATAATAAAAAACTTTAAACTTTGAATGTGAATTTTTAACATTATCTAATTTTTTATTCTCAATTTTAGCATAATTAAATTCATTATTGAAAATTTCAACATAATTCAATTAAATATTATAAATTTCATCATTATTTAATTTCTTATTTTCAATTGCCTCATTCTTTAAGGAATTTGGCTCATCAGGGTTAGTGTTTGTACCTTGTCTGAAATGAATTGCTTGCATTCATACCTTATTTTTTCTCTCAACTCTTATAATTGCTCTGATGTTTTGTTCTTCAACTTATTCCTCCTCCTTGAATGTTAATTGGATCCCATTTTGACAAAAGTAACCAAGAACTTACTTCAAATGTGGGGTCCAAAAAAAATTACAACCAAGAAAGTACATAGAGTACACAGGGAGTGTCTGTGGGGATAGTAATCTCGATTAGGGATAAAAATAGACATTTAAAAGTGAATTTTTTGTTTTTTTCAAGGAATGTGTATGTGTTATATGAAAATCTACATGTTTTTATAACACGTACGCATTCCTTGAAGTATAGGCATATATTATAAAAACAAGCAAAAAGGCTCATATTCAACTATTTTTTCCATTATAATACTATAATACAATGCAATAACACTTAATAAAACTATAATATGATGCATAAATCCCTAATATGATGTAATAATAGTATCATATGTTGTAATAACACTATCATATCATGTAATAAGGCTCAATATGATGCAATAAGACTATCATACGATGTAATAAGACTATCATGTGATGTAATAAGACTATCATGCAATACAATAAGACTATCATATGAAATAAATCTCCAATATGATGCATTTATCCTATCATATGATGCAATAAGGTTCAATATGATGTAATTATGCTATCATATGATGCAATAAGGCTCAATATGATGCATAAATCTCCAATACATGATGTAATAAGACTCTTGATAAGACTATGAAGAAATAAGACTAATGAATGATGTAATAAGGCTCAATATGTAATAAAAAATGAGATAATTTTTCCCTAAATCCCATCATATGTCCTTAAAAAACTAGGTGAATAATAGATTCACAAATTAACACTAATCACATTCATGAATTTATGCATTTATGATGAAATCAAGGAACTTAGGGGTTATTTTTGTTATAAAATTAGGATTTAGGGTTAGGGGTTTAGTGTAACAAGTTTATACATGTGTATATGTCATAAAATTAGTGTTTAGGATAACTACATACATGTTTAAGTGATAAAATTAGGGTTTACGATCAACATGTCACAAAATGTGACATAATTTAGCCCTTTCAATCACATTGAGACTCTAATTTAGGTTCAATGGGTTAAAATTGACCACATTTGCATTCAAGTATGCATTTTTGATTAAATTAGGGTTAGTTAAGTCATACATGTTGCATATAGATTATATAATTGATTGGGCTATAAATTTGGTTTAGGGGCTCAACTTTGCCCAAATCATGCCCCTAATTGAACAAATTGACTAATTGGTTCAATTCATGATAGATAGAATCATACTTAATTTTGACCCAAATCATATATATCATTATCTTATAGCTATGTCAAGAAGGGGTTAAAATTGGCCTTCCATGCCTCCTTGATTGAATTTCCCCTATAATTGAACCTTATTGTGCCATTTGTGTACCTCATACACACAAAATTGTGTTAAAGCTATCAGATATGCATCAAGTCTTGGAATTTTTAGAGTTGATAATGCCCTGGGAGGCCAAATTCAATTACATATCATCATGTGTACCTCATACATGCTCAAAAGTGTCAACACTATTAGAGGTATCAAGTCCTAGAAGCTTTAAAGAGCTAGCTATCAAATCCCTTTGAGGCTTGATCCAATTAGATATGTATGCACATGTGTATCTTGTACACACATATATTTGTGTTAGAGATCTAAATATCACTTATCCTAGAAGCATTATATTTGTCAGAGCCTCAGGATGTCCAATCCAATCAAAGATTTCCGCATACATGTGTAGGTTTACTAAACCTAAAGAAGTGTTAGAGTTTTCATATATGCACATATTTGATACTTAGACATGTTCCATCATTGATCCAACCAATCCAACTAAGGCCTATTCATAAATTTATCATACATACATAGAAGCCAATAATGTTTAAATATTGACATTGATCCAATAAACTCATGTCTAGTAAATAATTCACACATGTGGTGTGAGTCTCTAACTTGCCATTACTATATGAAAATTATCATGTAGAGCCCTTTAAGGTCCCTTCCAAATTTCAAGAAAGCTCTAAACGTTATCATTTTTATACATGTATACATATTAAAATTATTTATATCCCTCTACCTTGAATTACCTCTAGATATCCCAAAACTTACATTCATATTAAATCCTACATGTCGGAGAGAACACAATTTAGTAATGGATGAGTCTCAACCTCAAATCCCAAGTTGGAGTAAGAATTCTTAGACATGTAATACTTTATTTCAATCCACACAATAAGGTTTAAGCTCATTACAATGAAATATGAATAAGATGATTGAAGATATATGTATAAAATATATATAATCTTGAAACCTTCGATGAGGGGGATTCAATTCTAATCAAACATCTATATGAAGTGATAAATTAATCATTTACATGAATAATTATTGGGTCTCTCTACTCAACATCATCCTTAAGGGTAAGCAGGTCTCAAATTTAGGGGACATTGAACCAAATATTTAATGTATGTTGAATAATTTCAATAGAGTTTAAGCTTGGATAACTTATGCATATGTCATACTTGGTTAATAATAGGTTTACGCCATCCCTTAATGGTTTTGAACAAAGTCCCTAGTGCAAATAGATATTTCCCAAGTTATACATTCATCACTAGGCACATCATCTTAAAACATCTTAATAAATTAACACATCATCACTAATGGATACATTAGTGACCATTTCAAGTTTATTGAGCTCAAAACCACATGTTATACAAAATAAAATGCATACCCAACTTGACCAAAATATTTAATAATTTAACATGTAAATATATTATAGATCCATCATCTTACTTTCATATCTTACCATCCCAATTACATAGTAAGGTATAAAACTATATGGTATAAATAAGCATCAAGTACTATCTATCTTATTTTTGAGATTACAATTGTTGTATCTATGGTGCACCTAGGACTAGTCCCATGTCAAATACACACTCTTCAAATGACGTGGGAATAGATGGAGTGGTTGATGGTTATCCCATGTGTGATGGAGGGGTAAATGAATGATGTGCACATAATGAAGGAATAACCATATTTTTACAAGAGGTTTTAATTTTAGGAAAAAATTGAATAATGTATTTGAATACATTAGGGGAATCAAAAAATAATTGTAACGATATAATACTTTTGTTATACATTCAATTGGGACCTCAAAATGCACCTATTAAATTAGATGCACTAAGTGACCTTAGAGGAAACTTAAGTGACTTTATTCAACACAATTTAGGAATGTTTTTTAGATAATCCAAGGCATGATTCACAGGTATTAAGCCCCATTAGCTATCATTCTTGAAATATATATCAAAGAGATGCATTGTTACACCAAGGGCTCAATTCTTATTTCTACTTACACAAGATTATCTATACTACATAGTCCAATTCAATGGGTTTGTCACTAAAACAAATTAGTTCAAAATTTATAAATAAAGGGGTCTGGTCAAAGATATCAAAGAAATAACAAAAGGGTAAGATTGGATTTTAGGCAAGTAGGATAATATCAATAATAAACATAACATTTAAGGGCAAGTGGTATTTTAGGCAAGTAATGTGGTGCCCTACTAGGGGAAACATCCCAATAGTTGTGCATGTTTCCATTGTCAAACAAGGCTTTTGTTAACATGTGTTGTATTGATGAAACATATTGGTGTATATATTTATATATTAAAGTGCACCAAAATTTGAACATGTAATATATAATACATGTTCAAAATATATTCTATAAAATTAAAAGTAACCAATCACATCTTGATAAGTAAGAGTCAAGTAATGATACTCTAATGCACAAAGATTGGTACATTAAAGGTTATGTTTTGATCATAGGTTTAAAAAATGAATTTTATGAGCTCTTGTAATAAAATCAATTATATTATCAAATGTATAATGTGTTAGACCTTGAAACCTTAATTAAGATGACATATTGAAATGGGTAAAAATTTTGAATTCTAATTTGATGTTATGGTCCCTTAATTCACTATTCAGAGCTAATGGGGCCTTTCCCCTATAAGAAACACAAAATTTGACATTTCCCCTATAAGGATGCATGGATAATGGGACCTTTCCCCCATAACAAACATGAAATTTGTTTGTTTTATTTTATGTCTAAGAAATACATATGCATTATATAATGTGTACGCATTATATATTACATTATATAGCATATATGTATTATGGAATGCATATGTGTTCTATAACACATACACATTATTTAAATTCAACTTTAAAACCATCCTTTTAGGATTGGAAATGGCTTGGATTTCTAAGCCTATGGCTTGGGACTGTGCATTTACCTTTAAGACCAAGATTTTTAGGAAAAAAAACAAATTTAGAATTTAATTGCCAAATATACTTTGGATTTAAACATAAAAATTCAAAAAAATATTACCATTATAATGAACACATTGTACTCTTTCTAAATGTATGATTTTTATAATTTTTGGGCCATTTTAAGGGTTCAAACTATATTTATTTCTAACAACACTTTTTTTAGGCCACTACATGCCTCACCCATACATGCCTATTCATGGATATATAATTTGGTTTTATTTTATCCAACTAGAAAACAAATTATATGGTAACAAACTAGGCCTAATTCTACACACATTAAAAAAAATCATTTTTTTGAGGTAGTTAGGGTGGGTTGCATGGATGACTATCCTTTTTTGTCAATTTTTAGGATATACTAAATTGAAAAAAAATATATTCATCAAAAAAATATAAGAAAAAGTTTGTAACACACTACAAGATCTAATATAGAGAGTTGCCAAAGGGTTTTTAACAATATTTAATGATGCTCAAAAAATGGTGGGTCACACAGAATGATATAATTAAATTTTTATTAAAAAAATAGGAGGAGATATTAAAATTTTAGATATTTAATCTATTTATACTTGATCATTTTTCAAAAAAAAAATAGTTTTTTGGAAACTAGACTCGAAATTCTATAATTCAGGTTTTTATACCATCTTCTAATTTTGAGTGTAGCCATCTGTAATTATCTACAAAAGTTCATATTTATGAAATTTTATAAAAATCATGTTCATGAGTAGGCCATTTTTTGTCACCCAGGTTTGTGCACTTACCCATTTAAATAATAATACCCATCATTTGTCAATCTTAGTTTAAAAACCATAGAGTCTGAAGTTATTAATATGTAGTTCCAACTCTGTGTGTATGTGTGCATGTATACATGCATGCATGTATGGATGCATGCACAAATGTATGTATGTATGAACTAATGAGTGAAATATATGTATTTAAAATCATGTCATGTACTTCTAAATTATAATATCACTCAAGTGAACAAATATATTGATAATAAAAAATTCTAAGATTAAGTGATACATGCATAATCAATACATTATGTAGGATGTAATTACTAGTGTCATCCACCAATTGGTAGATTATTATAAATTAATGTATAAGACAAAATCATAATATGTGAATGAGAAAAATACATGGGAACCATGCCCTTGTAGCAAAATGTGCCAATAGATAGGCCGATAAATATTATTCTTGCGTATGATTTCCTTATAGGAGAAAGAGATATGACTATGTATAAAACTAGATATCAATTTTTATTTTTACATATATTTGTAATAAAACATAAAATATATCAAGGAAGAATGGGGATGCACAAAAAAAATGAATAAAGCTAAAAAACTAGAAGAATGAGATGAGGAGGATTATAATCACTTATAAGCTTTCCTCATTACTCAATGAATGTTAAGGCAAAATATCTCAATAAATATTTTGTCATCAGTGGGAAGACTAATTTAAGTGTTAATAATGGAATAAATAATAAATTAGTCAAGCATAATGAAACATAACACACAACATGAAAAAAAATGTCTTAAAATATTGTCAATGCAAATAAAAGTCAAGTGCCATCTAAAATATAGAAAGTATAAGAATGCAATCAAACTCATAAAAGGCCCAAACAAAATTCATATATGGTTATGTATAAAATGTAATATTATGATTTAATTATATGATAAAATAACATGAATATATCAAAGCATACATGTAATATATGTACTCCTCATGTAAGTGAATAAGAAACATGATACATGTAAAGGTAGCTCTATATAGATTAATGTGATTTTTTAACAAAATAAGCAACATCTCTATCCCTGGATAGATTTAAATAGTATTTATAAATATATCTAGTTATATTACATCACTCCCTACCTAAATCAAGGTATAATATTTATAAACTGAGTGAGAAAACATGTGTGTGTATTTACATAGTGTGTTATAAAATAGGAATGATTTGCATCATATGACCAAGATAAAGGAAAATAAACACTGATATTTTTTTATTATGATTTTTTAGATTTTTTTTGGAATTTTGAAAAAGGAAAAATTAATAATAAGTCACATGCAAGCCAAAAAAAATATAAGAATAAAAATTATGTACAAGACTATGGGACATTAAATATGCATTGATGATGATCATCAAGGTGTTCCTATATTTTATCAATGTTTCATATTTTAGAATTTAATTAAAAAAACATACAAAGTGTGTTATATAATAAACAAGCATTATTTATAGTAAAAAATGATTATGAAAGATATAATCATGGAACCCATCAATGCAAGTAACTATGCTACCTTATAATAGTGTCAATGCCTAGATCAGAAGCAAATGAATCTGAATCATGATTGATCTATCTAATAAATACTTTATATATGTTTACAAATTATCATCACTCTTTAGTGAAAAATTTTTATATGGTTTTATATTATGTTTTGATGACTCTTGTAGAATAAATTGCATCGTAATTACCAATAAAGGTTTTAAATCAACATTAATATGTAGATTCCAAGGTGCAACCTATCTTTGGGGTAAAAATATGGGGATTAGGGCATGTAAATATTGTAAAAAGATGATAAATTTATCTCAAATGCTAAAGGTGAATGATATTATTCTACTTTTAGATGAATCATAATCAATTTCTTAAGATAAATTATCTTTATCATTTTAGGTGTAATAATTGGTTAATGATTAGGTCTTTAATATGGTGAGCCAAAAATAATGTGAATACATAAAACAACCCCAATTTTATTTTTGAAGTTATCTATCAAAGTACACAATGGAAAAACAAAAGGTCCCACCACATAAAACTAATGCAATACAAAGCATCCCAATTGTCCCAATTGGATAAGGCTAAATTCAACCAAATTGGAATTGAGTACATTCAAAAATGCCTATTTATCCCATTGATAGATAAGCTAATAAGATAATATATAAGTGAAACACAATCATGGGGTCCAAACATCCAAATAAAACTATCCATCTGCCTAACTTGTTTAGCAAGGCTTGCCACAATGTGAGATCATCAAGTGGGTATCTCTAGTCCACTGCTAAAGCCAACACGACGTAAGCTAAAGGATTTCAATCCTTTGGGGAATCACCCAAGTGAGGATAACCCCTATTGATCACCATAATAAAATATAAGGTCCTTTGCAAAAAACCTTAGGTCTTGCTTCCTTAAAGATAATGGCCACATAAACATAGAATAAAAATCTATGTATAAGGACTTGTTCTCATTAGATTAGATGAATTACAATATGATTAACCCTAGGTAGGTAACAACACACACGTGAGTATCCTATTGAACATGCATACATCAACATTGGAAAATAAATTACTCCACATGCTATAGGATCACTAGTCATGTTGTAGGATCACCTTCGCATGAGTCATCCATAGGGGCACACACCTAAATATTGCTTAGCTATCCCTTAGTTATCATTTCATGCTACTATATAATCATAGGCATTCCCACCATACTATCATGTGCATGACCATATCAAAGTTTATTACTTAATTAGTCTTAGGCATTAACTTAGGTATTTATTAAGGAATATTATACTTTATCAACTTCTTGATAGGGTGGAATATTTTATCATGAAACCAAATTTAATCATTATGGTTTCCATCTCTTATTAAATCCTTATCCCAACCCTGATATCATTTATTACTTTAATACACATACAAGGTATATAGATAATTCTAAAACAATGATAAGATTTCATTTTAAGCCCACATTTATTTAATATAACCAATAACTTTCCATTCTCATATAAACATTAATGACACTATAGTCAATTTTTATTAACCAATAGTCATATTAAAACATTTGGATTTATAGACCTTAGAAAACATGGCATACATCTAAATCACTATAACACTATGAGTGGTATAATCCATGATCCAATAAGGGAGACTTCATAAGAGTATCATTACACTAACTCACTTCATTGCTTAAAAAATGTAATTAATCTCACTAAATAGGATATCCCGACCAATAACATTCATTGCCATAAAGTAAAAATAAAACATATTTCTTGGACCACCAATGGACTATTTACATAAACTAATTGTAACAACTTATTTTCAGTTGAGCTTATAACATGTTAAGACTATGTGTTTAGTATTAATGCGAATGTCTTATATCATCACACTATTGACATTAACAAATGGTAAGTCTACATACTATTCTTTATCAAGTCAAGTGGAATAATATTGAATAAACAAGAGTTAATTATTCTTTCTAAGGACCATAAAGTTTACAATAATATTAGTTAGACCATTAAGACCTTAATCATCAATATATGATTAACAATACAGTACTTAAAATATTTCCCATAAATTTTGACATAGAATATCATAACTATTCCCACCAAAGCATGTTTAAACACTCATTGAATCAACTTTATATGAAATAGTTATAGCACAATGGTCAACTTTGAATAGAGATACAAATCACCATTTTATTATTTTCAGCATAGTGTTATTGATTTCCAAATGAAAGCACAATGTAATTACATACATGATTTTAGGTGTTCCAAAGATAAAATTTTTACTCTTTTGTGCTTACATAAAAATCAACAAGTTTATCCCTTACCCATGCACATCCAACAACATATGAGGTTCAAGTATCTCATGATGAAGTCTAATTATACTATTACTCACATGTTAAATAGAGTCAATATAGATGTGTACCAAAGATTTAAATATAATTGGTTAGATATACATGAACCAAGCAACTATCATCAAAATACCTAAATGACAACATAATGCCCAATAATGTTCTTTTTCCATCATAACAATATAATAAATAGCACAAGTTAATAAAATGAGCTACAACATAAAATAATTAACCATCCAAAATCCATCACTCCAACATCATATGGCAACAGGTATGATGAGAGTCAACCCTCCATATGCAAATTAGGTACAACAACAAATAAGGATGAACACTACAAAAGGGACACCCCTCAAAACCAACCCTATGAGCCCAACCATCAGTGGCCCTTACCACCCCAACCATCAGCTTGGTAGAGGGTTTTGAAAACTAAGTACTCAGGTAAGGTAAGCGGTACACACATAATACTGAGCCACTAGTAAGGACTTATAAGACCATCTATAGTGATAAAATAACAATGTGGAAAACATGAAACCATAACACTCAACCATGATATGGATTTATTTGAGTGTAACATAATTAAACTCATGGAACTAACTCTCAATAGCCAGGTATAACACTTAATTTCTTCACATAATTTAATAGATCTAGGAAACTAGGGAAAAGTGACCTGAATAAGCCAAAATGGAATAACACTATAACAATTCTTGGCTGGAAATCCCAATCAAACTAGTTTAAGAGAACCCCATTCTTTCCATAAGAGTAGAATAGTGGTAGAATGATTATTTGGTTTGATAAAGAAGTAACATACAAGTTTCACATATATGTATTTCACTGGACCAAAATCATGCACATATATATAACCACACACACACATCCCAATGAACTCCAATATTTAGAAACATTAAATAAACCTGGGTTCCTCCTCATTCTTACATAACTAAGTATCTTGGATGATTAATGTTCTATACACATAAAACCAACATAGGGGAAAATTTAAGGATGACATAATTAACAGCATTTAACATAGTCTTAAGCAATTTTTTGGATCCCCTAATACATATTTAGTTTAGGAAGTGTATATGAATGAATATATTTATGAATTGGGAAATTCTATATATAAATATTTGGTAACCATTTGCCTTCGGGTTTTTTCCAACTCCAAATTAGTTTTAAATCAAAAGTGGAATTTACACTGACAAGATATAATTTGTCTCAAATATAAAAACCAATGATATGTAGCTATAGGTTTTATGAGGAAACCAAGGTCTACACATAATGATTAAAATACGTAGTTCTATGAACCATAATATTTTCATCGGTGGAGGGTTTGATAATACAAGTTTAAAGAGAACAATAAATTTAATCAATTTTCATATAATAGTTTGTGCTAAGAGAATAATGGTGAATGTATACAGGTTCCAACCATAACATTCTCATTCAATAAAATATCAAATCAGAAATCAGAAATGACTTACCAATTTGAAGAGGAGCATAATAATGTCAATGGTTAGTGTTAAGTTGTATTACCTTCAATTGAGTAAGTCAACCCCCTAACCATTATCCATTTTCAAATCTAATTTTCTACTTGGGGCTCCCTTCACTAGTGCCTTTCCATGATTGATCAATGCAAGAATCCTCTATTGAAATAACTTTAATTAAAAATGAGATCTTTTCTTCTTAATCCCCCTAATCTCCTTACTCTACATGATCACACATGCTCACCATATAGTCCTCCCCTTCCTCTCTACCCCATGACTCCTTAATTCTTCCCCAAAAATACCATCCTCTATGGTCAATGGCCCTAATATGTATTTTAGTTTCCTTTGCTTCCCTACGTATCTCCTTTTCCAATGCATCCCCTACCATACTCCTCAACTGATGCCCATACTCCCTTTCTGGCATATTCCATGCCTTTCTCCTTCTCCGAAAATGTCTTCCCTATTAACGCCCTCCTACCTAGGTCATATGCACCTTGTTGTCTAGGCTATACACTACCCCTATCCTTCTTTATGCCTTTCCTCCAATGCCATACCTTCTTCCTACCTAGTCATGCTTTGATTGGTCAACACCATGCTCCCTTTGACATGTGTAAAAAGAGAGGAAAATAAAATAATATAAAAAAATAATAGAATATCATTTATTTTAATAAAATAGTGTATTTAAGTGTATCATAGAAAAATATAAAAATCTATCCATACTTTCATAATGGCGTATATCTCTAGCCATATCCTAAATAAAATAATACGTGAGTATAATACATATACATATAAAATAACATAACCTAGAGAATACACACACACACACACACACACACACACACACATATATATATATATATATATATATATTCATTTATTGCAAAGTAGATCTCTTTCATAATAAGCATCCAAATAAATAATAAAATCTTTCCTCAACAAGCAAAAGGGAAACAAAATAGTATAATATATGAATAAAATAGTAAGCATTAAACTAGAAAGATATACATTAAAATATCTCAATAATAAAATAATGAAATCATTAAATATAAGGTGATCAATAAAATTATTAAATGACTAATTGAACAAATCCACAATTGATTAAAATAATCAATAATGAAAACTTTAAATAAATATTGGTAATAGAATCATTACAATAATAAATCAATAAAATCATATTTAAAATAATTAATAATATTATTGAGCCATCTAAAAATAATAATAAGAAGTGAGAATTAAAAGATAATAATAAATAATAATAATAAATAACAATAATAATTAAAATAATGATTACAAGAATTACAATCCAATACGGATATCATGGTGGTCAATTCCCTCGAAGATAACCAAAGATGTTCTCTAAGGCTAAAAGACCCCTACAGTTCTAGATGAACCCAACCAACTAGGTTAAAAAGGTCAAGCCACTC
This sequence comes from Torreya grandis, assembly GCA_037957365.1. NCBI lineage: Eukaryota > Viridiplantae > Streptophyta > Pinopsida > Cupressales > Taxaceae > Torreya > Torreya grandis. The sequence goes on from JARHVA010004110.1 coordinate 1,662,849, forward strand.
CTATAGCTTAAGCATCCAGTGTTCATGACACTCTGGGGTAATAGAATGCGAAGATGACCTCAAGCATACAAGGGTAGATAAAAGGAATAATAAGGTCAAAACTTGACATTCTCATCATAGAACCATATGACATGCACACATGCAAACACATGGTAAGATCAATAAAAATGAAAATTAATAACACAACAGAGTATGCATGATGGTGGCTTAATATCACATAGTACATGTTATACCTATTAGAAGGACATTCTGATTGCTCAGTCACCTACATATATACTTGAGATGTCCAAACCCAATGTTGAGCCTAGATCATGTCCTAGTGCCTACATCCACCAAATAAGACATAATTAGTACCTGAACACTATCAATAGGATAATAATAACTCAACATGAATCATTAGACATAAACTGATAAATAAACTATAATCAACTATAGTTGAGAAGGGCAAGAGTTAGTCCTAATAACCATGACTTGAGCATGCCCTATGAACATAACCAATTGTTGAAAAAGTAACCAATGTCAATTTGCATTAGTGAGACATGCTAAAGTAACAAAATAAAATAACATAACTAAGATAAGTAACATATACATAAAATAAGATAAAATAAATCCAGTATAAATAGTATGCATATAATGATATAATGGATCCAATATGAGTCTCAACTATGACATATCATATCCTATCAGCGATCCAAGGTACCTGCATCATAAACATATTGAAACAAAACCAATCATCGACCATCATTAGTCCAAGTGATATCAAAAGCATGCTAATGTAAGCCAAAATTTAGTGTTTATGAGGGCCACAAGGTCAGTTCATGATAATATCCTTATTGTTATGATGATCCCTCAAGGTTAAAATAGAATTAGGTCAACTAATTTTCTTAATCATTAACTCAATAGTAAATTATCTTTACTAATTCTAAATACAAATGATCTTTAACTAATGCATCAATATATAAACTATTCTTTAACAATCAGGTTAATCATATAATTAATTTAGCTAATGATCACTATAATGAATATTGATTTACTTTCATAAGTAAATCATAAAATAGTAATCAAATACACAAATTACAAATCAACCACTGTTGAATTAAATATCACAACTGATACAAGAATAAACAACCAACTACTATAACTATAATATTTCCATCAAATAGTACACGTATACATTATTACATATTTGAATATTAGATTACAAAATATACAATGTTCCATAAAACACACAAGTTTAAATGAAATCGTTATTATCCAAAGGCATTTATGAGTATCACCTATATCATTTGACAAGTGGAGGGGAGGGAGAGTATCATCCGAGTGATTTTCTACACCAAAAATGGACCATAGATCCCCCAAACAATCTCTCACCTAGGGAATGACCCTCCCTTCATGGATGGGTAAATAATGATGGTGTGGGAATTAAGAATGTCAACTCGAACATGTATTGTAAGATAACTATCACATGTAGTATATCATAAATAAATACATGCTAACATAATATCATGAAAAATATGCAAACTAAATCAAATAACTAAATTGATAATGTTTTAACTATAAGAATTACTTTGGCCAAATTATTAATATAGTTTATAGATCTCTAAGATCTATAAAATTCACACACATAACTCAATTGGATTTACTCAAATCCATCTATTAGTGACACTAAGTAAGTACATGAAGTCCATCTCACCTACTTGTTTAGTGTCATTAATATTAGATGCATAACAACATGATAATGTTTAAAATCCAAAGATTTTCAAATACATATAGATTCCCATAAATAATGCCACAACATATAAAAACACATCAAAACCATATAGTCACATATTTTCCTTTATATGCATATTAAACGATATAAAATAGTTAATCTAATCATATTCATAGACATTTTATTTAAGTAGCTAATTTTTTAAAAACATAAGAACAACTGAAATAATCTAAAATATTCCTATCATGATAATAATTCACATTTGCATGTTTCTACATACAAATCATTAATGACCAATTTCCTTTTAAGTTCATAAACATACCAAATTTGTACAAGTATATACACTAATACACATAAATATAATTACACAATGTATCATAATTAGAAATATTTATCCCAATATTTCCCCATTATAAAACCATATATACCCAATCATGTTAATTCATCCCATAATCACTTTTATAAACATCCATTCTATATTTAGTAAGCTTCTTAAAAATTATTAATCCTCATTAATAACATTCAACATGCTTTAACTTGAAAGCTTCCAATAATTCTTCATATAAAGTAAGGTATCCATATTCATATGTCAAGTATATATGTATGGATACACACACACACAAGCATAAATATAATTTTTATTAACTAACCTAGGTAATTAATTCCAACTGGGGTCTTAACTTGCTCAACCAAACATAAAATTTAGTTTATAGATACTGTTATAAATTAGACACCTAAATTCTACCTAAAAAAGAAACCCATTTTGAGTTCAATTATTTCATAATCACTAAGTTTAATCCATGATTAGGGGTCTATATTAGATTATAAAGACTCAGATTAATTTTCATAACCCATTTTATAGTAGAAAATACTTAAGCATAACCAAATGATTCAATAATCTAACACATTTATAACACCTAAAACATTCCATACTGGCTACAAATTAAAATAGTGCCTAGTCCAAAAACGTACATATCCTATCAAAAATTTAACAATAATAAAGATCTCATTCCATTCTTTATACTTTCTCACTATGTCGACTCACATACCAAAAAACCAAAGAAAACCCAACCTTCTTTTATTTATCAACACTACCCAAATTCATAACCTCATATATAATGCTCAAGTATATATGTAATTGGCCTTGTGGATGGGCCATACCCATTCCCAAGGTCATTTACATATATAAGTATGTTATAATTATTGTATATTTAAATAAAAAATAATTCAAGACAACATATAACCAAGCACCATAATACCTATAGATACCTGAAACCATCATCTAAAACCCAAAAAAAATTATAACCCTTATACCATTATACACATAGGTTTATTAAAAAAAAAATAGAGTTGAATTCATTTTAATATAAAAAATGAAACAACATATGTGAAGTATGATTGAATGGTTTTGATCAAAACAAAGGCATTAACAAACCTATAGGCTGTCATGACCTAGTTTTTAAAATTTCTTTTATAACTAAGCCAAAATGAAAACCTTGGTTTTATCTATCTATTCCTGAATATAAAAATAAATATGCATTTAACAAGGGTATAAATTTATATTTATTAGACCATATGGATGGTTCATATCCATCACCAAGGTCAATTACATATAATCCCCTTGAATTTTTTAAAAATCTATTCAAAATATAAAGACCCATTTCAAGAAAATTAATGACATATATACCAAAATAATTTTTAAATTTTTTCACAATGATAAAACCAAGAATTTAAATAAATAAAATTTACTTGAGAATGTAATCCAAGTTTGTTCAAATCCAATTTATTTGTTTCAAAACTCTTTTCATCCACTATATGCTCCTTAAAACCATTTTCCCTCCATATATCTCCATATGATCAAGTTATACATGCCAAATAAATGAACAATACCCACAAAACTAGGTCTCCAATAAATGAATCTCCAATTTTGTAACCATTCTCTACATTTTTAGCATGGTGGCTAGCCATAAACCTACTTACTAATAGTCAAGTCCTTCAACAAACAAATGCTAATGCATGATGCAAATAATTAATATCAAATAATCATCAAACAATAAGCAAGATGTTAATTTATGTGGTGTGTTTAAGGGTTTAGTCTCATTCACTCATCCCCTAACCATCTCCATTTATTCCATCCTCTCTGATGATAACCTCCCTTAATCATAATCTATAGGGTGGAATCCATCCTTCATCCACATCAATGCAATAAATAATAGTTAGACCATATCATGAAATAATTCATAATAAACTATTTTAACTAAACAAACTAAATAATCATGATCATAATGTACCATAACAAAATATGAATAATTAACAAAAAAGTTAACAATCATGATGATAAGTAATATATGATTGTCACAAATCAACATATTAAAAATATAGATACTTAACACAATAATTTAACCAATAATTAACCACAAAATATAGAAATTATTAGATTAATGAGTCTAAAGGAGAATTGGGATATAACATCCTTCCCCCCTAAAGCTAGTCATTACCCTGATGACACTTATTTCAACAAAAGTTCTAAAATAAAATAGTATTTAGTAAAAAATAAACATAATATCCAAAAAAATACTAAGAAAACAAATGTGGAAATAACTTATAAAATTCTTAATAATCTTCCCAAGTGTCACTATCTTTAAAATATTGGTCTCACTAGACCTTGCACTGTGACATTTCTCTATTTCACAAACTAAGATTATGTGTCAATTATACTGACTAGTTCTACTATGACCACCCTAAGATCCAAAACCTATAAAGAAATCCAATCCAATTTATGAGAAGGATCAGGAACATACTTTTTAAGATAGGACACATGAAAAATATTATGCATGAGTGCCAAAGATGGTAGTAAAGCAAGCCTATACACCATAAAATTGACAAATTCTAAGATGTCAAAGGGTCCCACATATCTAGGAGATAACTTTATTGATTTCCCAAATTTAATTAAGATTTTATGTGGTTTAACCCAAAAAAATACTTTATCTCCCACTAAAAATTTCCTTGCTATTCTTTTTGGATCAACATAGATCTTATGTCTATCATTGGATTCAATTGACCTTTGCCTTATCAACTTAACTTGATTTTCTATTTATAAAAGCATATCTAGACCAAATAATACCATGTCTTCTAACCTATCCCACCTAATTGGTGTTCTATACCTTCTTCCATATAATGCCTCAAATGGAGCCATTTTCAGTGTTACTTGGTATGAGTTGGTGCAGGCAAACTCAACCAATGGAATATATTCTTCTCACCTGTATTTTTGTTCCATGCAATACATTCTTATAATATCTTCTAAAAACTAATTCACCCTATCTATTTGACCATCTATTTCTGTATGGTATCTTGTACTAAAGTTCAATTGTGTACCTAAATTTGAATTAAGAGTCAACCAGAATTTAGAAGCCATTTTTGGGTTCCTATCCAGAATAATATTTTTTGAAAACCCATGCAATATATTCACTTATTCAATGAATCTCTTCTTAATTATAGGTGCATCATAAAATATATTACCAAGAATGAAGTGAGCTACCTTGGTGAGTTTATTAACAACCATAAAAATCATGTCATGTCAGTTCTAAGACATCAAAAAACCTTGGACAAAATACATAATAATGACTTATGACTTCCATTCTAGTATGGTATGTAGGTATAGCAGCCCAATAAGATGTACATGCTTAGCCTTAACTCATTGAACTTATAAACATCATGAAATATAATATGCTACATCTTTATTAATTCCCTTTCACAAATATAATGGCATTAGCTCTACCAATAGCTTAGTCACACCTGGATGACCTAAGTAAGGAGCATTGTGTAGCTCCTTGAGTACTACCCTCCTCAAATTCTCTTTGTCTATGTTGGAAATATTATCATTGATGTGAAAGGAATTGTAATGAATATGAATAGAATTGTTAAACATAATTATTTCTAGAAATGAATAGAATTATTGCTAAAAATGAATGGAATTGTTGTTGAAAGTGAATAAAAATATCAACAAAAGTGAATAGAAATGTAGATAAAAGTGAATGGAAATGTTGACATAAATGTCAATGGTCACAACTATTGGTGAAGAGGTACCTATTGGGTGGGACACATCCTTTAATGACTATATAAGGAAGAAGATATATAGAAGTATAACAAGCATTTGATTTTATTGAAGATCATATAAGTGTGAGAGAGAAAGAGAAAAAAGGAAGAGAAAAAATATTTTAGAAGAAAAGTGGTTGTTGAAACAAATAAGCATAAGCAAAGTATGAAGACATATAGCAGAAAATTTATATTGTAATTGATCGATTCTAAAAGAGTGAAGAAGTAAAGTCTTATCATTTGTTGTGTAAATAACAAGTCAGCGATAGAAGTGTTATTTCATACAAAAGGTTGGTGCCTTTGTTCAAAGGGGTTGGTGATCCTATGAGTTGGTACTCATGAAGATTCATTGATTTGGTGTTTGGAAAAGGATTTGGTGCTCTTGTAAGTTGGTTCTTACAAAATTGTATTGGGGTTGGTGCTCCAGTAGATTGGTGCCTATGAATTTTTATATTGAGATCTATTTCTCTATGGTTTTCTCCCAAAAGGGTTTCCATGTATAAATATTATGTCGCTATTATTTTATGTTGTGTGATTTATGATTTGATTATATTTTATATCTTAAGTGGAATAATTGTTTATGTAAAAAATTGAAAAATATATCTATTACTAATTCACCCCCCTCTTAGTAATAGCATATGCTTAACAATTGGTATCAGAGTGGGTTCCTTTAGATATATGGGTTCTTTAAGAAGTAGAATTGAACCTATAGGAAGAACTTATATATGCCTTAAGGGATATAAAGTTTATCAAGAAAAGGAATTTAAGATAGAAGCTTCAAATCAAGAAATATGAAAAGGAGAGTCAGGACTCAGAAGCTATATTGGCACAAGGCCTAAAATAATCAAACAAGATGATTGTTGATCTATAGGCTCAGATTGAAAAAGCTAAAATTTTTGAAGAAGATATAATAAATCAATTAAAAGATAAAAGTGAAGATTGTAAAAGGTATGAATCAAATATTTCTTCTTTAAAAATATATCTTGAAAAGGTGAATAATAAAGTAGTTAATGAATTTAAATTTGAGAAAAGTACAGAAGTGTTAAATGAAATTTTGGGAGGTCAAAGATCATTGTCAAACAAGATAGGAATTGGTTATGAAAAGGAGAAATAAAAGGTTACAACTTCCATAGATCCTCTAGTAAAAGTAATTACAAAAAATAATAAGAACTATATTGAAGCCAAGAACACAAAGACCAGCTTTGACAAAGGTAGAAAAAAACAAAACTACAAAAGACCACCTACTCTAAGATACACAAATAAAACTAGGTTTGGTAATTAATTTTAAGGTTAATGTTGTTATTATAACCATTTTGGTCACAAAAAGCTAGATTGTAGGAAGAGAGCTAGGGATAATGATTTTAGGAATGAAGACAAGGGAACTCATAAAGCTTTAAATAGAAGCTAAAACTCATTTGTTCCCTTATTAGTCTTTGATGAAGAATATATTTTATGTTACAAGTGGAACAATTAAAGCCACATATCTCACTATTGTAGGAGTGTGTTCAAATTAGTAAATAAGGATCAAAGATTCAAGTCTCAAATCATAAATAAGAGGGATCAAATGAATACATGGAAGAAGAAGCAAGTTGAAGATTCTATGATCATCTAGACATCACTTCATATAAGTGATGAGGGATAGCCCTAGTTCATTGATAACAGTTATTTAAGACATATGATAGGAGATAAAAGTAATTTTATCTCACTAAAGAAGATCAATAGAGGTACAGTGAAATTTGGAGACAACACCACAACCAAAATTGTGAGAAAATGTATGCTTAGCTTGGATAATAGTAAAAATAAAATTGAAAATATATTATATGTGGAAGGACTTAATCATAATATTTTAAGTGTGAGCCAAATGTGTGACCAAGGGCACACACTCAAGTTTTTTTTCAAAAGGATGTGAAATTAGAAAGAGAAACATAGATGAATTGATTGAATATGCTCACATGATAGGTAACATCTTATAGATGCTAGTGGATGTCAAAGGAGAGAAATGTTGTTTAAGTTAGGTTGAAGAAATTTGGCTTTGGCATAAAAGAATGGGTCACCTAAACTTTGACAACTTTGTGAATATTAACAAGAATTAGGTGGTAAGAGACATTCCAAAAATTGCAAAGCCTTCAAGCACTTTTTGTAAACAATGTCAGCATAGAAAGTAGATCAGAGCATGTTTCATAACAAATAAGTATTCTACCACCAAGATGTTAAATCTCATTCACACCAATCTATGTGGACCCACCATAACACAAAGTACTCAAGGTGAGAGGTATTTTATGTTTTTAATTAATGATTATACTTGAATGACATGGGTGACTTTATTGAAAGAAAAATATGAAGCATTCAACAATTTTAAAACATTTAAAGCTTTGGTTGAAAATGAAATTGGCCTAATAATCAAATGCCTAAGTTCTAACCAAGGAAGAGAGTTCATGTCTAGTGAATTCATTGAGTAATATGAAGAACATGGAATAAAAAGACTTTACTCAACTGCTACAACCCCACAACAAAATGGGGTTGTAGAACAAAAAATAGTACTATTCAATAAATGGAAAGAATGATGTTGAATGAATCCAAGATGTTAGATAAATATTAGAGAGAGGTTGTACACACTATAGTACATATAATAAATAGAGGACAACTTAGAGTCAATAGTGACAAGACTCTGTATGAGCTATAGAAGGGGAGATTAGCTTCTATCAGCTACTTCAAAGTATTTGGTAGAAGATGTTTTATCAAGAGAACTAAAGAAGACTTGGGAAAATTTAACTCAAGAGAAGATAAAGTAATTTTACTTGGATATTATTCTAAGAGTAAATCATACAAATTCTATAATAAGAGGACTCAAAATATGATAGAAAGTGTGAGTGTCAGAGTAGATGAATCTCGATTTCAAAAAGTAAGCAATCCATTAGAAGTACTTGACATTATTGAAAAAGAAGACATTGAAGTTGAAAATATGGATGAAGATGAGTGACAAGACACCAAAGCTCTACCTTGATTCATCCATAAAAATCATGCTAAGAGCCAAAATTATTGGAAATTTAGATACTAAAGTGCAGAATAGAAAAAGGTTGGTAAATAATCCTAAGCAAGTAAATTTTTCATTATTATCTAAAATTTAGCCCATAAACTTTTTAGAATCTATCCAAGATCAACATTGGGTAAAAGAAGTGGAAGAGGAGTTGGACCAAATTGAAAATAATGAAACTTGGGAGATAGTGCCAAGACTAATAAATCAAAATGTGATCAACACAAAATGGGTGTATAGAAAGAAATTGAATGAGGATGGTCAATTAACCTTAAAAAAGTGAGGCTAGTATGCAAGGGGTATGATCAAATCAAAGGATTTGACTTTAAAGAAACTTTTTCTATATTATATAGGTTAGAAGCAATCATAATGTTTATTGCCTATGTGATATTTAAAAATTTCAAAGTATATCAGATGGATGTGAAGTCTATATTCCTAAATGGAAAAATAGAATATGAAGTATATATTAAGCATCCTAAAGGATTTCTCCTTTTGGATGATAGTGCTATGTTTGAAGATTGAAGAAATCCTTATATGTCTTGAAGTAAGCCTCCAGAGCTTGGTATGTGAGACTTGACAAATATTTGCATGATCAAGGTTTTAAAAGAGGTTTTGATGATAAAAACTTATAGATCAAAACTATAGCTGAGCATCAATTGATATTTTTTGTCTATGTTGATGATATAATATTCAAAGGAGTTAGTGATAATATGATGAAGGGATTCATTGAAGACATGAAAAAATATTTTGATATGTCCATGCTTGGAGAGTTATTTTTCTTTCTTGGATTACAAATCTCTCAATCCAATAAAGGAATCTTCATTTCTTAAACCAAGTATGCTAAGGGAATGTGTAATAAGTTTGGTTTTGAAGACTGTGCACCTGTTATCACACCAATGGCCACAAGAAACAAGATAAGTAAGGATGAGGATTCACCAGACGTAGATCAATCTCTCTATAGATCAATAATTAGTAGTCTTTTATATCTGATGGTTTCTAGGCTAGATATCATGTAGGTAATTGACATGGTGGTATGATATCAAATATCCCCTAAGGAAACTCATGTGAAAGTTATGAATAAGATATTTAAATATATAAAGGGGACCTTAGTATATGTATTATGGTATACTGTAGGGAAAGATTTCACTTTCGTGGCATATACATACTCAGATTGGGTAGGTTGCCTAGATGATAAGAATAATACAAGTGGAGGTGCATTTTTCCTCAGTGATAGCTTAGTATCTTGTCTAAGCAAGAAACTAAATTCAATTTCACTATCCATAGTAGAAGTAAGATATATAGCAGTAGTTTTGTGTTACACTAAGGTGCTTTGGATTAAGTAGACTTTGGAAGATATCAAGGTGAAGTATGATCAACCTATCTCTATATACTGTGACAACACTAGTACCATCAGTATTTTGAAGAATCTAGTGATGGAATCTATAATTAAACATATTCCAATTAGATACCATTTATTAAGAGAGCAAGTTGTAAATTAACAATTCAAGTTGGAATACATTAATGCAATAGAGAATATAGTAGATATTTTCATGAAGGAACTTCTGAAAGACATATTTGAGTAACTACATGAGAAGGTGGGAGTAATTTCTTTGGCTTTTTGTCATTGAAGGGAAGCATCAACTGAGAGGGAGCTAAGTACTAGTTCTTGGATAGACCCTTTGACATTGATGTCAAATGGGAATAAGTATATAAAGAGGATGTCATAGAAAGGGGGAGCTATAACAAATAAGGATTTAGATATAAAATATAGTGCAACAAGGGGGAGAAGTTTCAGTATGTGGTTACCATCAATGACAAAGAGGGAGACTATTGAAAATATTATCATTAATGTCAAAGGAATTGTAATAGATATGAATGGAAATGTCAAATGGAATTGTTACTAAAAGTGAATAAATTTTTTGTTAGAAGTGAATGGAATTATTACTAGAAGTGAATGGAAATTTTGATGGAAGTGAAAAAAAATGTTGATGAAAGTGAATGGAAATGTCAACAATCACATCTCTTGGTAAAAAGGTACCTCTTGGATGGGAAACATCCTTTAACAACTATATAAGGGAGAATAGATGTGGAAGTATAACAAGAATTTTATTTGATTGAAGATCATATAAGTGTGAGAGAGAAAAAAAGGAAGAGTATAAATATTTGAGAAGAAAAGTGGTTGTTGAAACAAATAAACATAAGCAAAGTATAAATACATATAGCATCAAAGTTATATTGTAATTGATTGGATCTTAAAGAGTGAAGAAGTAGAGTCCTATCATTTGTTGTGTAAGCAACAAGTTAGAGATATAAGTGTTATTTTTTCCAAAGGGTTGGTGCCTTCGTTCAAAGGGTTTGGTGATCCTATGAGTTGGTGCTCACAAAGATTCATTGAGTTGGTGCTTAGAAGAGAAGTTAGTGCTCCTATAAGTTGGTGCTTAAAAAATTGAATTGGGTTTGGTACTCTAGTAGGTTGGTTCCTACAAATTTTTATATTGATATCTATTTCTCTATGGTTTTCTCTTGAAAGGGTTTCCATGTATAAATCTTGTGTCACTATTACTTTATGTTGTGTGAGTTGTGATTTGATCATATTGCATATCTTAAGTGGAAAATTTTTTAATGTAAAAAGTGAAAAATATATCTATTACTAATTCATCCCCCCTCTCATTAATATCCTATTATTAATAGTCTAGGACATAAATCCTTCCTGTGTACATTATCAAACCATCATTCTCAAAATTAAATCCATCATACTTAGTATCATGAGAATTTTGAGATAATGTCATCTTTACTTACTCATAAAATTCATTTCTTGGAGAGAATTTAGTTACATGATCATGAAAGGTACTCCTAATGGTAACCAAAGATGTTATATACCTTCTATTACTAAGGGAATATACAACCCTATTTTCTTTACCTTTTATGTAGTAAATATCAAAATCATAATCTACCAAAAACTCTAAAAATCACCTCTAATGTTCATTCAAGTTAGGTTGGGTAAAGATATAATTGAGCCCCAAGTTGTTATTCTTGAGCTCAAATGATTTTCCCAATAAATAATGCCTCTAAACTTGTAAAACATGAAATATTTTAGCCAATTCCAAATCATGAGGGGCGTAATTTGCCTCATACAACTTCAAGTTTATGGAATCATAAGTTAAAATAGAACCTTGTTGCATTATAACTCCTACAAGACCATCTCTTGAAGCATATATTATTATTAAGAATTGGCCATTTGGATCAACAACTATCAACACTGGTATTGAGGTAAGTCTTATTTTTAGCTCTTGAAAAATTTCCTCATAATTATTTGGCCACACAAGTATCTAATTTTTGCACTAAAGAGAGGTAATAAGATTTTATATATTTCAAAATTTTTGCACAAATTTCTTATAATATCCATCCAAACCCATAAAACTTATAACTTCATGAACATTTTTGGGTACCGATCACTTCATAATGGTTTTTATCTTTGAAGGATCCACATATATTCATTTTGTAGATATAATGTGCCCAAGGTATTGTAACTTTTTCTAAAAGAAGGCACACTTTGATAGCTTCCAAAAAAAATTATGTTTCTATAACCATTGCATAACTAACTTTAAATGTTCTAGATGCTCCTCCTTGGATTATGAATAAATGAGGATATCATCTAGAAAGACCAAAACAAAACAATCTAGATAACCCATAAATAAACTATTCATGAGATTCATGAATTCTATAGGTGTATTCATTATCCCAAAAGGAACAAATATGAACTCATAATGTCCATAACAAAACTTGAAATCTATTTTTATAATGTATTCCTCACAAATTCTTAATTGATGATATCCTACTCAAAGATTAATCTTTAAGAATACTGAAGCTCCATGCATTTGATAAAAACATCATTAATGCTAGGTAGAGTATACCTATTTTTTATTGTTTCCTTATTAAAATATTATAATTAATACACATCCAAAGGTTTCCATCCTTATTTTTAATTAACACAACTAGTGTACCCCATGGTGACACACTTGGCCGAATCAACCCTTTAGATAAAAACTCTTGTAGTTGCACCTTCAACTCTAACAATTTGGTTGTCATCATTCTATATGGGGATTTAAACTATGATTTTAACCCTAGAATTATATCAATTAAAAAATAAAAATCTCTCTTAGGGGTAAACATAAAAATTCTTTGATAAAACATCCTAAAAATCTTTAAGAAAAGGAAAATCCTCAACATAAGGTTCCTTTGATTCCTCCATATTATTTATCTTAATAATAAATGTTTGATACCCTTTTATCTATTATTTATTTAAATTAAATGTATAAATATATCTAAGTTTGAGCTCCCTTTTTGATCCCTATATTTAGGTTTGTTTTCCCAAATCATCTAAACATTTTACCTTTTTAATAAAATAATCCACCTTAGCTTTATGTTGAGCTAACCAGTTTACTCCTAGGATCACATCATATGACCCTAGTGGTGATACAAATAAATCCATTAACATAGTTAATTTAGGTAATTTTATCTCATCTTTAACCAAACATTTATTGACCTTGACCTTAGATTCATTCTCATATTGAACTGACCATGAATTTGACATAATTCCAGTTTTTCTAGACTACTTGTTAAGTATTTTAGGAGCAATAAAAAATTGAGTAGTTCATGTGTCAATCAAAATTAAATCTAGATGACCAAGTAAAGTACCTGACATCTCAATAAGATAAGCCTAAAACTTAGCTTAGTGGTTGTCAATAACTACATGAATTTTATGCTAAAAATATCCTTGCTACATAGAAAAACCTTTATTTTTATCATCTAACTTCCCCTAAGTATATTCCCTATCATAATGATCACCTACACAAATGAATCATCCACCTAATGTTCCTTTCCTATCAAATTATTTATTTACCTTTAAACCTCCCTTAAATCTATTTCTTGGTTTCTTATTCATTGAATCATTGTTAAACTTTGCATTTTAATTCTTGAATTGATTTTTAGAGTTTCCACTCCTTTCTTATTCTTCTTTTTAAAAGTCATTTTAGGACTTCCAAACTTTTTCTTTAATTTATCTCTAACCTAAACAAGTAACTTCAATTTTTGCTCCGAATTTACTACCTTTTCAAAGACTTGATCCATAGTGGATGGCCTACACATCCACCTCACATCTAATTTGGGGTTTTAATCCCATAATTAATTTCTTGATGCAAAACCTCTCATCTACTTGATACTAAGGAACATATTTTAGGAGCTTGGTGAATTACTCCCAATATTCATTCAATGAAAGATATCCTTTTTTTATATTCTAAAAATCTATCAACTTCTAGTCAAAATATAATTAGGACATACATTATGATCTAAACAAGGTCACAAACTATTCCCACATGGTGGTAGTAGAGTTGAGATTCATCTCCAACTTCTTATTTTTCCACCACATTATTACTTCAACTACCAATTGGTAAGCTCCCCAAAATACATTTATGATTTTAGAGTAATTTGGTGTCTCAAAATACTTCTCCATCTTAGTTATCCATGTTTCTACTCCATCTCCCAAAATGGTTCCATCAAACTTGGGTGGATTAAATTTCTTCATATCTCATGCAAGCTCTATAGCTACACTACTTCTCCCATCTTGCAGTACCTCTTCTTGCCTAGGTTCTTGAGGAACTTCTTACTGAGAAGGAGGATCTTCAATTTCATATTGATTATTTTCCTCTACATGTCCATAAACTTCTTGTTCTCTATGCTAAAATATCCTTGCTATAGAGTAGAACCTTTATTTTTACCATATAACTTCCCCTAAGTACACTCCCTATCATAATGATCACCTAAAGAAATGAAGCATCCAACTAATGGTTCTTTCTTATCAAATTATTGATTTCCCTTGAAACCTTCCTTGGAACTATTTCTTGAATTCTTATTCCTTGAATCATTTGTAAACTTTACATTCTAATTCTTGAATTGATTTTTAGAGTTTCCACTCCTTTTTATTTTTCTTTTTGATAGGGCCTCCAAAAATTTTCTTGAATTTCTCTCTAACCTAAACAAGTGAATTTATTTTTTGATCCTTATTTACTACCTTTTCAAAGATCATATCCATAGTGGATGGACTGCACATCCACCTCGCATCTAATCTGGGGGTTTAATCCCATAATGTATTTTTTGATGTGAAACCTCTCATCTACTTGATACTGAGGAACATATTTTAGGAGCTTGGTGAATCACTCCCAATATTCATTTAATGAAATGTATCCTTGCTTTAGATTAGAAAAATATATCATTTTCTATTCAAAATATAATTGGGACATCCATTGTGATCTAAAAAAGGTCATAAACTATTCCCACATGGTGGTAGTAGATTTGAGATTCATCTCTAACTTCTTGTTTTCCCACCATGTTATTAATTCACTTGATAATTGGTAATCTCCCAAAACTACATTTGTGATTTGATTAATTCTATATCTTAAAATACTTATCCATCTTATCTATCCATGTTTCTACTCCATCTCCCAAAATGATTCCATCAAACTTGGGTGGATTAAATTTCTTCATATCTCATGCAAGCTCTATAGCTAAAATGGTTCTCCCATATTGTAGTACCTCCTCTTGCCTAGGTTCTTGAGGAAATTATTACTATGTAGGATGATATTCAATTTCATCTTGATTATTCTCCTTGACATGGCCATGAAATTCTTATTCTCTATGCTAAAATATCCTTGCTATGGAGTAGTTACTTTATTTTTACCATCTGACTTCCTTGAGTACACTCCCTATCATAATGATCACCTACACAAATGAAGCATCCACCTAATGGTCCTTTCCTATTAGATTGTTGATTTCTCTTGAAACCTCCTTTGAAACTATTTATTAGTTTCTTATTCCCTGAATCATTATTAAACTTTGCATTCTAAATTTTGAATTGATTTTTAGAGTTTCCACTCCTTTTCTGATTCTTCTTTTTTATAGGACCTCCAAAAGTTTTCTTGAATTTCTCTTTAACCTAAACAAGTGATTTAAATTTTTTATCCTAATTTACTACATTTTCAAAGACTTGATCCCTATTGGATGGCCTGCACATCCACCTCACATCTAATTTAGGGTTTTAATCCCATAATGAATTTCTTGATGCAAAACATCTCATCTACTTGATACTAAGGAAAATATTTTAGGATCTTGGTAAATTGCTCCCAATATTAATTCACTAAAAGGTATCCTTTATTTAGATTCTAAAAATCTATCATATTCTATTCAAAATATAGTTGGGTCAACCATTGTGATCTAAACAAGGTCATAAACTATTCTCATGTGGTAATAGTAAAGTTGAGATTCATCTCCAACTTCTTGTTTTCCCACCACATTATTGCTTCACCTTCTAATTGGTAAGCTCCCAAAACTACATTTGTGACTTCAAAGTTATTTTGTATCTTGAATTGCTTCTCCATCTTAGCTATCCATATTTATACTCTATCTCCCAAAATGGTTCCATCTAACTTGGGTGGATTAACTTTCTTCATATCTCATGCAATCTCTATAGCTACACGAGATCTCCCATCTTGCAGTACCTCATCTTGCCTAGGTTCTTGAGGAAATTATTTCTCAATAGAACGATCTTCAATTTCATCCTAATTATTTTCCTTTACATGGCCATGAAACACCTATTCAAGGGCAACTATCTAGTCCCTAGTCTCATTCATGACTGTGAGAATTTAATCAATCTTTGCATCTTATTAAGTGGCAAACTAATTTGGATCATTTGGAGGGTTGGTATTATTAAAATTATATGTACCTTTTCCAATTGGTCTTTGGTGTGGCATTCTTATTTCTTATAATAAAATAATAATAAAATGTTAGTAGATTCATTAATTCTAAGATTTTGAGCCTCAGCTTTGATACTATAATGTGACCAACCTTCAGGGTTAAACTATAATTAGGTCAACTATTTTTTTTAAATCATTAATTCATTAAAATTTTATCTTTACTAATTCTAAATATAAGTGATCTTTAACTAAATACATCAATAAATAAACTATTCTTTAACCATTAGGTTAATTATATGATTCATTTAACTAATGATCACCATAATGAATATTGATTTACTTTCTTAAGTAAATCATAAAATACTAATAAAATACATGAATTAAAAATCAAACACTACTGAAGTAAATATCACAATTGATACAAGAATAAATAGACAGCTACTATAACTATATTATTTCCATTAATTAGTACAAGTATACATTATTACATATCTGAACAAAAAATTAAAAAATATACAATGTTTCACAGGACATATGAGTCTAAATGAACTCATTATTATCCAAAAACATTTATGAATATAGCCTATATCGATTGACTATTGGATGGGAGGGACAGTATCATCTAAATGGTTTTCTATGCCAATCATGAATGATAGATTCCCCACAAAATCTCCCAAATAGGGAATGACCCTCTCTTCATAAATGGGTAGATAACGATGATGAAATAAATGATAATGTGAACTAGAACCCATGTGATGTAATATAACTATCATATAAAACATATCATAAATAAATACATTATAACATGATATTGTGTAAAACATGCAAACCAGATCAAACAAGTGAATTAACAATGTTTTGACTATAAACATTACTTTGGATAAAGTTTTAATATAATTTATATATCTCTAAGATCATTCAAATTCACACACATAAATCAATTGGATTTCCTCAAATACGTCTATTAGTGAAACTAAGTAAGTACATGAAGTCCATCTCACATACTTGTCTAGTGTTATTAATATCAAACACATACAAGCATGATAATGTTTAAAATCCAAATATTTTTAAATACATATAGATCACCATAAAGAATGCCACAGCATATAAAAACTTGTGTAAGTCATATAGTCACATATTTTCCTTTATATACATATTAAACAGTATAAAATATTCATAATCATAGCCATTTTATTTAAGTAGCTAATTTGTTCATAACATAAGAATAAGTATAATTATCTAAAAGATTTGTATCATGATAATAATTCACAACTATGTGTTTCCACATATAACTTATTAATGACCAATTTCCTTTTAAGTTTCATACACATACCAAATCTGTACCAAGCATATACATTGATACACATATAAATACAATTACACAATGTATCATAATTAAAAATATTTCTCCCGATATTTTCCCATTACAAAAATATATTTACTAAGTCATGTTAACTCATCCCATAATCACTTTTATAAACATATACTCTATATTCAGTAAGCTTATTAAACATGATTGATCCTCATTAATCAACATTCAACTTGAAATATTCCAATAGTTCATCATATAAAGTATAGGTATCCATATTTGTATGTTAATTATATATGTATCATTGTGTGTGTGTGTGTGTGTGTGTGTGTGTACACACACACATACATGGGTCTTATGGATTTTATCCACTAATTCTTGTTTATATATATATATATATATATATATATATATATATATATATATATAAAAACAAGGATTATTGGATATATATACGAACACAAATATCATTTTAATTAACTAACCTGAGTAAAAAATTCCAACTTACTCAACCAAACATAAAAGCTCATTTATAGCCATTGTTAAATTTTAGACACTCGAATTTTATCTAAATAAGAAATCCATTCCTAATTTCAATTATTTTATAATCACCAAATTTTATCTATGCTTAGGGATCTATATTAAATAATAAAGACTCAACTTAATTTTTGTAATCCATTTTATAACATAAACTACTTAAGCATAACTAAGTGATTAAATAATATATCACATTAATAACACCTATATCTCGCCATACTAGATATGAATTTAGATAACACTTAGTCCTAAAACATACCCAACCTATCAAAAGCTCAATAATAATAAAGATATCATTCCATTCTTTATACCTTCCCACTATGTTGACTCACACATAGGCAAACTAAAGAAACCTTATCCTTATTGTATTTCTCAACACTACCCAAATACATAACCACATATACAATGCTCAAGTATATATGCACTCGGTCTTGTGGATGGGTCATCCCCATCCACAGGGTCATTTACATATATACTTATATTATAATTATTTTTATATTTAAATCAAAAATCATTAAAGACTGGACATGTAACCAAGCACTAGAATACCTAGAGATACCTGAACCATCATTTAAAACCCAAAAAAGTATAACCCTTATATTATGCATAGAGGTTTATTCAAACAAAGATAGAGTTGACCTCATTTTAATATCAAGAATAAAATAACATATGCAAAGTATGATTGAATATTTTTGAGAAAAACAAAGTTATTAAAAAACCTACAGCTTGTGGTAACCCAATTTTCAAAATTTATTTTATAACTAAGATAAAATTAAAACCTTGGTTTGATCTATTTATTCCCAAATGTAAAAATACACAACCATTTAACAAGGTTTAGATTTATATGTATTCAACCCTATGGATGGGTCATACCCATCCCAAGGGTCTATTAGATATAATCCCTAGGGTCTATTAGATATAATCCCCCTATTTTTTAAAAATATACTCAAAATAAAAAGAACCATTTCAATAAAATTAATGACACATATACCAAAATAATTTTTAAATCATTTCACAATGATAAAACCAATAATTTAAATCAGTAAACCAAACCTAAGAATGCAGTCTAGGTTTATTCAAATCTAATTTATTTCTTTCGAAACTATATCCATCCATTGTAAGCTCCTCAAAACCATCTGAATTCCATATATCTCCATCTACTTGATTTATGCCTACCAAATAAATGAACAAACCACATAAAAATGGGTCTCCAATAAATGAATCTCTAGTTTTGTAACCATTCTCTACATTTTTGGCATGGCAGCTAGCCATAACCCTACTAATAATCAAGTACTTCAATAAATAAATGCTAATGCATGCTACAAATAATCAATATCAAACAATAAATAAACAACAAGCAAGATGCTAAGCTATGTGGTGTGTATAGGGGTTTTAGTCTCATTCTCTCATCCCCCAACCATCTCCATTTGCTCCATCCTCTTTGATGATACCCTCCCTTAGTCATAGTCTTTAGGGTGAACTCCATCCTACATCCACCTTAGTAAAATAAAGAGTAGTTAGACCATATCATGAAATAATCCATAATCAATTATTGTAACTAAAAAAACTAAATAATCATGATCATAATGTACCATAACAAAATATGAACAACTAAAAAGCAAGTTAACGATCATGATGATAACTAATATATAATTGTTATAAATTAGAATATTATAAAACCAACTACTTAACACAATAATTTAACCAATCATTTACCATAAATTTTATAAATTAATAGATTAATGAGTCTAGAAGAGAATTAGGATGTAACATATTTCCCCATTAAAGTTATTCATCACCATGATCACACTTATTTCAATAAAAGTTATCAAATAAAATAGTATTTAACAAAAAAATAAACATAATATCCAACAAAATACTAAGCAAATAAAAGTGGAAAAAAATTATAAAATTCTTCATAGTCTTCCCAAGTGGCACTATCTTCAGTATATTGGTCGCATTAGACCTTACATTGTAACACTTCTATATTTTAAAAACTAAGTTTACAAGTGTCAATTATTTTAACTATTTCCTCTATGACCACTTTGGGATACACAACCTATAAATCATACCAATACAATACATGAAAAGGATAAAAAACATACATTTTAAGATAGGATACATGGAAAATATTATGCTTGAGTATTGCACACACAAAAATAGTAGAGATAACTACATTTTATTTGAATTCCCTCTTTAGAGTATTGGATAAGTAGATAAGACTCAACCATTTATTTGGGATTGATCATGATGTAGGACCATCCTAGTAAATTCATAAATCTCTCATTACCAAGTTTTGAATCACATACACAAATAAAATAAATATGCATTAAAGGATAGTGTAGAATGGTTTATGTATCAACATGTAAGGAAATGTTATGAAACATGTAAATGAAACACAATCAAATAAAGAAACATATATTTTTTAGAAGCTAGACAAAGTGAATAGTGCATAGAAGGAATTTAAACCTACAATAAGGGAGCATAGAAACAAGGTGCAAGGTATAGACGTAGGGTATGAGATAATAAAATACAACTAAAAATAACCATTTGTAAAGGATGACATATTTATAAGATGATAAATGACATAAATATATATGATGTAAGATATTATTTAACTACTATCAAAACCAAAAATATTTAGTCTAACTAAACTAAGGCTACCTTAGCATAGGCCTTCAAATTTAGGTGTAAATCCTACTTGGTGATAGTTATATGTTTCTTAAATAGACATACAAATAACCAGGCCATAATAACTATAAAATGGGGAAACATTTACCACTTGAGGTTGTTGATAGTTGATACTTATTATTTTTATGAGAGGTTTTTGATGGCTAAAGGTTGTTGTTAGTTGAGAGGTGAGGCTATAAGAGAGAAGGTTTAATTTCTAAGGGCCTAAAATATTTCAAATTGTAGAGTTGATAAAGTGAGTGAGAGACATTCAAGAGCTATTAGAAGGGAGTTGATGGCTCCTATGTAAAGCTATGAATCTAAAAATATCATGTAATTTCATTTATAATAATGAAATTATGTTTGATAATATATTAAGAAGTATGATGGTTGCATGGTTTTTTTCCCCTTCTCTGGGAACTTGGGCCATGAACTGTACCTTATGGAAATGTAGGGTGAGAAGATATTGTAAGTGAAAGAGTGTAGCTAAGTGATGTAGAAGGAAATGCTAGTAGAATTTTGACTATGAGGTAACCAACATAGATGGTTAGCAGATCATCGACCGTGATAAAACTAGAAGAGGAGATGAAGTGTTAGAGAGATTATTGTTAGATTCCAAATATGAGGTATCTAGTGGAGGAGGATTAGAATATCAATAACTATGAGGTATAAAGTGGATAGTGTTCAAGGATAAGGACTGTTATATCTCAAAAAGTGAGGCAAATATTAGAGTGGATGTGTGAATAAGAAAACTTTTTTATATGAAGTACATATGATCCCAATAGAATATTTTTGATAGTAGTTCAAGAGTCTAAGATCATGTACATATGATTATGATAATGAATTGAAATAGTGAATGGCCTAAATATTGAGAGCACATATAATTTTTGATTTGAGGAAGTCTATGCACAAATGAAAATATGAAAGAATTGTCTAATTGATGATTGTGAGGTAGTTGAGTGAAAGAGGAAAAGATCTAATATAATTGTTGATCATAGGTATTTAATCACAATAAATAAAGAGAGGAATCACATATATAAATACTAATTTGAGGTAGTCTATGTGCACATGAAAATATAAGATCACCAACCAATCATAAATCATGAGACAATCGAGTTCAAGAGAAGAATATTTCCATCCAAACATCAATAATATATAGTCATTTTCAAGAAATAAAGTGAGGAAGCATGACTAAATTTTGATATAAGATTATCCTATAAATAATGAAAAATCTTACATCACCTAATTTTTGGATTGTGCATGTGTAAGCAAAAGAATTGGGCTCTAGAGGAAAACATAAAATAACTTATGGATTAACACAAAAGGAAACATTAGGGAGTGTGTGTGAATCATGTGAAGAAAAAGTGAGTTAGTGAAAGTTTATAACAATCAAGATAGTGAAAAATCATGTGAAAGGAAGGAAAACTTATAAATATGGAACATAAAAGAGAGATACAAATCAATACATACAAAACTTGATACAAGAAAATAAAACCAAATAATTAGCTAGTTATGAAGGATTACACCTAGAAGATCTAGAAAAAATATGATGATGAAAATAAAAATATCTATGAGGTAACATCTACATTAACCATTGTCAAAATATTAAATCTTAAGGTATAACTAACTTGAGGCTACCTTATCATACACATTCAAATTTGGGTGTCAATCCCACTTGGAAATAGTTGTCATTTTATTTACCAGACACACTAGTAACTAGATTAAAACAACTATAAAATGGGAAGTCAAGTGTCATTTGATATTTATAGTTTTGAGTTTTTGTGTCCATAATATATTATTAATGGTTAAGGGTTTTTTTGGGTTTATAAATGAGATTTAAGGAGAGAAGGGTTGAGGCCTAAGGGCTTAACCTCTATCAAAATGTAGAGTTGAGAGAGTGAGTGAGAAATAGACTTGAGAGCTCTTAGAAGTGTGTTGAGGGCCCCTATGAAAATATATGAAGATAATAATATAATTTAATTTAATATATAATAATGAAGTGAGTTTGATAGTTCACTAAGCACTATAATGTTAGTTTGGCATCCCTTCACTAGGAACCTAGGGGTGTAAATTACACCAAAGGATGACACTTGGCAGAGATAAAACTGGTATGAAGGTAAAGGATGTTAAGATATATGGATCTATATCCATTTTAACTTAGATCAACATCATAATGCTCAATTTTTGACTATGCCAAGGTAACCCTAGCATAATCTTTTAAATTTGGGCATCAAGCCTACTTGGTTACAGTTGTCCATTTCTTGATCAGACACTAGTAATTAGGTTGTGACAACTATAAAAGGGGTATTTGGGTCACATTTAATTATTTTGATAATTTCTATTTGTTTTTTTTATGAGAGGTTGATGGTTTAATTTTGTTACTTGTTGCTCGATGAGGCTATATGAGGGAAGGAGTGAAGCCTAAGGGCCTAGACTCTATCAAAATGTATAATTGAGAGACAAAGAATGAGAGAGAGAGTGGAGAGGTCTTATAAATGATATAAGGTCCCCCATGTAAAGTTGTGAATATAAAAATATCATGTAATTTCAAATATAATAATGAATTGAGTTTGATAATTTTCTAATCACTTTGATGGCTATGTGGTTTGGTGTCCCTTCACTAGGAACCCAGATGGTGACTTGAACCATATTGGGGTTAGATCAACCTACACTTTCCCCCCATTTTTAGAGACTAAACCTAGTGTAAAAAATACACCTAGAGTTTCAAATATAAGGATACATGTTTATATAAGTGAACACATAGTTAGCCCTCAAGATTACACAAATTATTTTCAAGAATGCATAGTGGATTATATAGAAAAAAAGAATAAAAATCCACTCAAACTAATATATCAGTTTTCAAACATAAATGTCAATTGGCTCCATATATAAGTTGATGAATTTTTATACATGCATTCAGAGAATTAATTCCTTATCCAATTGAATCTTGATTTATTTTCATCCCCTTTTTGTTACTTACATTTAGTCTCAAAATTGATAAATATCAACTTCCCTTACATGTTTTATAATCATATCAAGTATAATTTTCAAATCAAATCCAATATTTTACTTTTAAATTTATGTTTATTTTTATCTTTTATATAATATAAATCAGTTCAAAGTTATGTCTTATTGTTGATACTAAAATATTATTTTATATGATAAACTAATATTTTACACTTGAAAAATATCACTCATGGCTCAACCCTTCAGTTAAAGAACTCCATGTTGACAAAAGGCTCACATTATCCATCTCACTAATCATAAATGCTTATCTTAAATTCTGACCCCAAATATTTTGATAACTCAGATCACATAGATCCCACATCATGCTTAAACCCTAATATATATCTTACACTATTAGTTACAAATCTTCAACAACTTCCTATTCTCCCAAACACTACTATCTAGATTATGACACTATCGTTGATGATAATATTGTCTTTACCTCACAAACACTCAAATTTGAAAATATTTCAACATGTATGGTCGACATATAATATTATTTTAACCCTTTGGTGAGAAAGTTTTAAAATGTGGCTTATAAATACATGTCAAATTCCATTCATTATCTGACTTGAAAAATACTAATCAAGCACTTATAAATCTCACTTAATCATTTGTACAAATGAGTTATGTTGCCCTAATATTTACTATTTCCATATTATTCATAGGATTAGTTTTATTAAAGGCATGATTCATCCAAAGATTAGATAATGATAAATATTTGTCAAGTTACAAGATATATTAGTATATGTACTTGTATAAATCATATTGCACAATTATTCACACACAAGCCCACATAAGGGGGAGAACTAGATAAGTTTGGTTTCATCTTCAGAGTATTAGCTATGTAGGTATCACTCACTAATAATGGATTATTTTAGGTCATCTCAAACTAACTTAATCCCATTAACCCTTATTTTATAATATGACATGCCCTAATTGGAGGACATAGGGTTTTGAGCTACACACTAATATCCAAAACCTATACACAAGATCTAAAAAAATAATTTTTAAGGCTAAAATGAATTCTAATAGGCATAAGTGAAATATAAATAAAATTACCCATATTTTTTATATGACATAAGAGTTAGTTTTTAGATAGAAGCATCGATGTTAGTGTCTATATTTTGATGGTAATGTCCATGCTAATAGAGAGTTGATTTCAAAAATCCAACGAATCATAACTTAGCATCATCCTGACTATTTTTTCACATCCACTTCTCAAATATACTTTCGCATCATTTAATAAGCTATTCATTAGTCCTTATTCATGATTAAATAATAAAATTACTATTTGGAATTGTACTTTTTATATTTAACATATTTTCATAATTTAACACTATATCATAATATATTATGAATATGAATAATTTAATTGGAATGATTATAAAAATAATCTTATCCTTAATTGATTAGAATATTATCCTCACCCTTAATTCCAAAAAGGCTTAAAAATTTGGTGAACTTGACCTCTAAATCTTTTTGTGAAAATCTTAGCTTGCCTTGGGGTTTTCTAACTTTCTTATTTATGAATTAGTAAACATCTTAGAAATAATGTTTGCTTAAATTACAAAGGAATTAATCATGTTTAATATGGATACATCTAGTCTTTATTTCCTTACACAATACATAATGGTAGTCATTATTTTTTTATCTCGCATACATTGTTAAATAAACCAAATATATAATCCAATGGATTCAAAAAATGGTAAAGAGATAAATTTAACACAAGATAAAAATCTAATATTTATTTATAACTCTAATTTTAATAATATTAAAACCTTTTCCAATGTGTATGCTCTTAAACTTTTTCCCCCATACATCCTATTAATGTGATAAGTACTATCTCACTTCCATTATTCATACATGACTTATCTTGGATTATGTGGACCATGTTGTCACTACTTGAAAAGGAAAGAGTTCCCAACCTACCCAACCACTTTTTCATATACAAACAGTTCCTCCTAATCCTAATATAGTAATAAAATCTAAAGGGTATGATATGATAAAATAATTAATTAATACTCATGTTAACATCTCTATCCTTGAGCTTTTGAAAGAATCAACTATCTATAAGGATATATTATATGAATATTTTCATGAAACCCAAGTACCAAGTGACATAGAGACAAATTATTTTATGAATATTATGGAAGATCTCAAAAATAATGAAAATATAATCACTTTTAATCATAAATATCTACCTTAAAATGATATATTTGATCAATATTTGCATCTATTTATTGAAGTCAATATTCATAATAAGAGAATCAAGAGAGTGCTAATTGATAATGGCTCAGGTCTAAATATTTGTATCACAAAGTTTTTAAAATAAATGAGAATTAATAATTATTTTATTCAAACATCAAACATGCATATTAAAGTTTTTTTATAATTCATGCATCCTACCAATTTGCCAAATCACATTGGGTGTGATATTAAGACCTAAAATAGTACAAGATACATTCCAAGTAATGTCTCAATCATTACATTATAAATTACTCTTGGTAATTTGTACCATATACATTAAATTGATGAGTAAAATTCATACATGATGGGATATTATGGATGATGTATGGAAATGGTGAACCCTTAAAATTATGCAAAATGTTACACTCTAACATGAAAGGGGTCCCTCAAATGGTACCACCCAAGAAATTTATTCCAATTCATAATATATCAACTTATGTTCATAAGGAACTAAAATAAAAGGTGAAAATGGATAGTAAACATAAGGACAAGGAGATAAAGCAACTTCCATTTCAAAATAAACCCATGATATTACAACAATAACAAAACCAAACATTTGAGCTTCCTTTATTGGTAAATTATAAGCAACAAGATAATAAGTTTTTTAATTATTATGACATTGATGATGATATTCCTCATGATATGATGAATGAATAGTTATTCAAGCTCAATTTCAATCTAATTAAGCATATCTCACATATTCTCTTCACACATACATGCCCTAATATATTTAAGGCAAACCCATAACAATAGGATGCACAACCAACTTCAAATAAAGGAAAGTCAAAGATA
>JARHVA010004111.1:0-115000 GCA_037957365.1 Torreya grandis
ACACGACAGAGAGAGAGAGAGAGAGAGAGAGAGAGAGAGAGAGAGAGAGAGAGAGAGAGAGAGAGAGAGAGAGAGAGAGAGAGAGAGAGAGAGAGAGAGAGAGAGAGAGAGAGAGAGAGAGAGAGAGAGAGAGAGAGAGAGAGAGAGAGAGATTAACAAGATGTTTTAGTAACATTTTAGAATGTTAAGATTACTATTATTAATATTCAATAATATAAATATATTCCAAGTTATTATATATTAAAATACATAGTTAGCCTAAATAGATTAGTAATGACACAAATAATTATCTTGTTTATGATTAAAATAAATAATTGATCAACCTATAATTTTGATATAAGAAAATAATTGATGTTGTGTTAAGTAAATTTACCATAAAAAGGGGAGGAGATAGTTATATTATTAGTGATTAAAGGAAATTGTTTTATCCTAAATATATATGTGTAATATTATGTGGTCATGCATAGGATATGTTAGACTGGAGATAACACTTATCATTTTTAACAATGTGTTAAGTGGACCTGTTAAAGTGAAAATGCATGGAATTTTAACATGAATGGATTTGAAATAAGTATAACAATTATTTGGAAAATGAGGAATAATGAATATTTTAAAATTTGGTTATTCTTAATTCTTGATAATGGTAGTTAACCAGTTCTGAACCACTGTTAAAGTGGAAAAACATTACTATTCCCTGAGGACTTCAGGCTGGTATAAACTTCATGTAAGGTTTGAATGGATAATTAGGTAAGAATAAGAGGTGGGATGAGAGGAAAATATGATGAAAACTAAGAAGATAAGATAATGTAGATAAATTAAAAAAAGAGTACAAGTGTAAATTTCATCTCAATCTTGGAAATAACTTACTAGGTCGGTGATGAAATTACTTTTGTATACTTCTGTGATTATTAATTTGGTTTGACTTATTTGTGTGTGTGTGTCCTATACAGATGGGGTATATATATATATATATATTTATGTATGTATGTATGTATGTATGTATATGTATGTATATATGTATATATATACATATATATAGATACATACATACATACATATATATATATGTATATATATGTATATATATATATATCTATATATATATATATATGTATATGTATATATATATATACATGCATACACACACACACACACACACACACACACACACACACACACACACACACACACACACACACACACACACACACACACACACACACACACACACACACACACACACATACACATGATGTAGAAAGTAAGGATAAACATTTGAATTTTGGTTTAAAACTATGAATTATAAAATTGGATGGACCATATAAAATATTTTAGAATGAATAAATGCTTATATTGTATGAATGGATTATTTAGTATAAAATTGAGGCAAGTTTTTATTTGAAAATTTGACATCGATTATAATATTAGGGTGAAAATAAATATGGAACATGATATGTGATGTTAAATAAAATATAGTATATGGTATGTGATATTAAGGAACATAAATAAAAATTTTAGTTTTGAACTTACAAAGTAGAAAAGAAGATAATATCTTTTATGAGATAATAAATAGTCAAATTGAGGAGGAAGTTTATAAAATACAAGTCCTTAAAAACAAAATTGGGAATTAAGTCATTGTATATGGGTTTTGATAGATGTCTATGAACAAAATTACCTCTTTTGGAATGTTTTGATTATGGATGTATAAGAAATCAATTTGAATCTTGAGCTTTATATAGAATTTGTGAAAGGATATATAAATTCCATATGGTTGATATAAGTACAGTACAAAACTTATGCTTATAATTCTATGTTTTATTAAAAAATAAACAACACACATATGTATGTATGTATGTATGTATTTAAGTATATATATATATATATATATATATAGACACACACACACACACACACACACACACACACACACACACACACATATATACACACACATATAGATATATACATATATATATATATACATATATATATATATACATACATATATATATATACATACATACATACATACATACATATATATATATATATACACACACACACACACACACATATATATATATACATATATATATAGACACACACACACACACACACACACACACACACACACACACACACACACACACACACACACACACACATATAAAAGGTATGAATATATTGGATGATTCTTACTTTTATTTAAATATTAATTTAAAAAACAAATAAGATATTGTGCTTATAAATTTATGTATAAATAATTCATGTAAGTATAATTTGAATAAAGATTATGCTTAAGGTTTACAAGTTAATATGTCTTTTAAAATCTTTAAGACTACAAAAATAATTAAGCAATATGTGTATTATATTGTGAGAATGATGATTTTATTATGTTGCATTTACTTATATAAAGTAGATTCTATATTATGACTTATAGTTTACCTATTTTGGTAAATAAAAGTTATTTGTCATGATAATTATAAAATATAAGGATAGAGATTCATTCATACATTTGATGAACTAAATTCATGTAAAAAGATTATTCTTTTTAATAGCTAAAGTAATACTTGCTAAGTAGGAATAAATTTATATGAATTCTTTACTTCTTGAGAATTTAACCAAATTTCACATTGTTGGTACTAACTAAGTAATGAGACAAACTTCATTGGCCTACTTATCACCACCAATGTTAGATGAAGGTAATCCAATCAAGTGGTGTATATGAATTTGACTGATCTTAGAAATCAATAGCTATTTGAAAACATTGGCCAAAATAATGTTAAACAAAGATTATCATTTCATATGTAAGATTTACATGCTTGTGAAATATAATATTAGAATGTATTTTTCTATATGGTACACATCTTGTAATACGAATCTTACAACACAAGGGTACTAACATGTCTCTCTTGATTCTCACACCATCACTATCTACCTATCTATGAAGAGAGGGTCTTTCCCTATTTGGGGGATTGTGTGAGGGATTGATGATCTATGGTTTCTATTTAAAAGTGCTCAGATGATGTTCTCCCTCCCTACTATAGTACTTACTTGGAGACTACACTTGAGTTATAAAGATACATGAGTTATAGTGACTCAAACTCTATGGAGCATTGTATCTAATATTGTATATATGTTGAAGCAAAATGCCCTAATGGAAATCTAATTTATTTATTATTATAAATTAATATTAGTTTCTATATTATTATACCAACCATGGTTATATTTTAATATAATTACTTTCCTTATACAATTATGTTATTTTAAATAAACTGCTAGTGATTAGTAATTACTATTGTTTCACGTTAACTATGTTTAATATGATTAGTTAGTATGTTGAATATAAATAATCAGGTTATTTTGGTGTAATATAATGAAATAATAAGTGTTGAGTAAATATTTTATAAAAATACTACATTATTCTAGTAAATCCTTTTGGAGATGTTACATTGTGGTATCAGAGTTGTGGGTTAAACTCTAGGACTTAATTAGTTTGTTAACATTTTGTATTGTTCTATTACCATAATTAGTAATGGTGTGAGAAAGATCATGAAGTTATGTTCATTCAATTTTCAATGACAATAACCTTCTGTTTGATCCTAATCAATTTACCACTGAATAAGTAGTAAGGTTAGTTCAGATTATTGCATCCATTAATAAGACTAGGGACAAATTTGTATCCATAGAATAAGAAACTCATGGACATGAGGAAGAATACCAATATGATGATCCTAAGAGTCTTAATAAGTAGTAAATACCTTAATAGTAGATACATGACTAAGTTCCCCAAGACACAAGAGCACATGTATCCATAGAATTGACAAGGCATATAAAAATGGTGAATCCACCTAAGTTTGATGGAACCATTATGGGAGATGGCTATGAATCATGGTTAACCAAAATGGATAAGTATTTCATGATTTTAATCTAATCCAAGGTCATAAAATTTTTTGGGGGAGCTTATTATTTGGCTATAAAATCAACTATGTGGTGGGCCATTAAGAAGTTAGAAATAAATATGAACTTGACCAACACTACTTGGGAGTAGTTTCTAATGCTATTTAGATCATGTTAGCTTCCACAAATTTATTTTATAGAAGAAAAAATATTGAGAGTGGGATTGAATCAGTATTCAAAAACTTTCTTTGAATTCACTTAATCAATCAATAATAATTCAAGTAAAAATATAGATATAACAAGAATAAACACTTATCTACACAAGCATGAAACATAAGAACACATCAATTATGTGGAAAAACCTCAAGGGGAAGAAAACCCATAGATATTTTAAAATTTACTATATTAATATAAGACAAAAATAAATTTTAGTGAATCACCAATTTCACATGGAGCATTAACCCCAACTAACTAAGCACCAACCTAGCTAGGCTTTAGCAAGCACCCACTTACAAGGAGGCCCCTAGATGACTCAATACCAAAACAGCCACCTAAAACTATTTATAACCTTAATAAAACCATATTTTTCACACAATAGATGATTATCACCTTTTTTTTTAAAATCTCTTTTCACTCTTTTATCCTTCTCAAACTATCTTTTAGGTTGCTTTGCTCAAGTGTCCCTCTTATTGACTTGATTAGGTCATATGACCTTGATTTTCATACATAAAAACTATATAAAATATTCATCACAGATTTTATAAACTCCTATTATGGTTTACAACTCTTCCTTCTACTCAACAATATGTTATTGTATTCACTTGCTCAGACATAAATAGGCCTAAAACTACCTTACATATATACAAGCCTCTTGCTCATATACATGTTGGTAGGCCATATACACTTGCACACTTAGATTATCCATTTAATATTTACTATTAAATTATTAATGCATGAATAAATAATATTAATATGTTATCCACAAATTGAAATACCAAAACCTCTTTTAGGCCTTAAGGAGACCTAATTCAATTAGGCCTTCATTAGCACACATTACCATTTGATCTCCTTGGAATAATTTTAATATAAAAACATATAATTAAAACTTAATATTCAAATAAAATAAACCCCTAATAATATCATCTTAGTTACATGACCCTTTTTAGTTCCAACCACCACTTGAAGCACACCATTAGTACTGTTCATAATTAGGCTTATGAACCTACATAATGTCTATAAAATAAAAATGAATAATGTACA
The DNA here is from genome assembly GCA_037957365.1 of Torreya grandis. NCBI lineage: Eukaryota > Viridiplantae > Streptophyta > Pinopsida > Cupressales > Taxaceae > Torreya > Torreya grandis. The sequence goes on from JARHVA010004111.1 coordinate 5,161, forward strand.
CAATATAATAACATAATCATGAAATTAAATTACATGGAAAAAACCTAAATAACCTTAAAAAATCACCATGTGATTTATACTTCACAACTCAGGTTGAAAGGACTCAAACACTTCTCTGTAAATAACCCTATCAGAACTGCTAGAACACTCCAAAACCTAGTCATAAACAAATTGATCTTCAAAAATAGGACACTTCTCATGACCAATAATAGTTTAAAAATATAATTTTAAATCTATATTCCACTATTAAAATAAAAAAATTCAATGTCTAATGTCAAATATTGGTCTTACAAACCAATATTTTGTCCTTATTACATAGAGTCAAGCTAGAACCAAACAAGCCATTTTGACTTCAATATTTCAACCTCTTATCCTAAATTCCAAGATTTTAAATAGAATTATAATTAATTTAAATTAAAATACATAAAAAAATTATGTATTATATACATAAACTCATAGTATAGACCCTCAATATGATCATTGTAACTTGTTTATCCAAAACTACCAGTTTACTTTAAAGCACAATCATGATGACAATGACTCTGAACACCTATATGACCAGTTTTAGAGACATATAATAGATGTATATGATCTTATTATAACATTTTAAAAATATTAAATAGAAATATAATATGTTAAAATGGAATATATTGGTCTTATAGACCAATCTAATGACCCTACATCTCACTATCTCATTTGCACTAGACAGGTCAACTCATGAGAAAAATTTTCACTATAATCATTGACCTAAAATAATTATAAAAAAATTAAAATTTAATAAAATTAATGAAAAAATCTCCATTCACTTGGTTTTATCACTATTCCATGATAACGCATTCCTAAACCTCTTGTGACTACTACCTAGGTTTTTCCTTATTTCCACCATTAGGCCTTTTAGCGACTAGTTAACTTGGATGAGTAGTTTAGCATACCTAATGGATATATAATATTTGTAAATCACCATGGACATAAAATAAAGGTTTAAAAATTCTCCATATAATGATTTACATACTTTTACTTGGTCAACTCTGACTTCTACAACAAGTCTCGTAGAAACTAACACTTTCATTGAGGGTCTACTCACACACTTAGCAACTCAATCACACTTGGAGGTGCCTAGGAGAGTTTAATATAAGATACAATAGTTTTTATAGTCATTTTAGAACATTTTGGGCTATTTTAAAAAAGATATTTCACATTAGAGCCTTGTTAGGGGTTTAGAGATGTTTAAAATAGGTTTTGGTGTTAATGATTCTTCATAAAGAATTTCACCTTAAATCAAAAACCAATGAATTATTTATTATCTATGACCCTTACCCATATCTCCTTATTGTCATAGGTTCCCTGTAGAGGTTACACTTGCCAATGAACACCTAAAAGTTTGCAAGTTTGTATGCCTTCATTTTGTGTACTCGAGAGACCTAAAAACCATTTTTCATGCCTTTTCTTACAAACCATGATCTCAAAATTTGTGAAAATTATTAAAACAACATATCATACCCTTTTCCATGCTCACATATGAAAACTTGTCTTGAAAATTGATCATGAACCCTCATTAGGCCACATTCTCTCTCTTTACTCTCTAGATTTTGACTTATAAATCACATTAGACCTTGAAACTAACATTCATGAATCTTTCCATGTGATATCCACCTCACTTATATACTCAATAAACCTCTCTCATTACATCCTTCACATGCCTTGACAATAGACCATTATACCTCATTAGGCTCGACTAGGTCTATAAATATAACTGAAGGTCTTACCCCTATAGGAACTCCTTTGAAATCTCTTGAGTGATATAATGCCTCACATATATTATAAATAAACCTTATAAATCCATTAATGCCTTTTTTTACTCATCTCACCAAGCCATCATACTCATACCTTCTCACAAGTACTTTACATGCCATGATTAGTGCCATGTGTAGGTTTCTCAACCACTTGAAACTTGAAAACTAACCTTGAAATTATTTTAAAAGTATCTATACTTAAATGATCACACAAATCAAAAGAACCTATCACAAGCTTGTTATTCACAAAAAAATACTATACACACCTTCTCATAGGGTCTAGACTAGGCTTCTCAAGACACCTTGTACTCAAGAACTAGTACTCAAACATGCTTACCTCAATGATATCAAAAAATAACACTCATTAAATATTACCCTCACACCACTTAATAAATATTGACATAAACCAATATAATAATAATTAAATTTCCTTAAATTTCTCTCTCAATAGAAGAGACATTAATTTACATTCAAATTCTCTCTTGTCACATGGCTTCCTTTTCACATCAAGCACAAGATCATATCTCAAATACCACTCAACTTACATCTCCACCAGATTTACCTTGACATCAATGAAATAAACCTTGACATTAATGACATCGACCTTGACAGAAATAACAACCCTTCTCAACAAACTCCCCCTTTGTCATTGATGGAAAAATATTTTTCAACCTGATCACTCTCATCTCCCCCAAACTTGTCAAACTCCCTTCTTGAACTTTATCTCCATTTGAAATTAATGAAAAAAGGTCATACATATTACAAATTCTATAATCAATCATTCTCACAATATAATCTCAAAACATATAATATAAAGAATTATAATTGTTGATGTGCGGTTAATGCACACTACAGTCGAATGAGGTAGCTTCTAACATTTTAGGATCTCAATGGAAGTGAACTATAGTCTAGGGCATGAGTTATAGGTATGCAATATATTTCAACCTTTTTATGGAATAGGGTTGGAGTATATAGGTTGTTGAGAAGGTTTTTGAATGGATGTGTGGCCTTATAATAGAGTGAATTTCTATGTGAGTTGGATAGATGGTTAGATTCTAATCTAAAGTGGGTAGATACTAATAACAAAACTTAAAAGGGTAAGGTAAGGTAGGAAAGAAAATAAAAATATATGGTTCTTATTAATTACTTACTTGGTTTGTTTATAAATATACCTATGATTTCTCAAACCTATGCCTATTACTATCAGAAATAACACAGAGGTAGTCAGACATAACTAGGAAGTCTAAAGAAATAGAGATGTAAGAAGTTCACATGCCTTAGAAAAAGGTTTATCCTTTAGATAAATTATTTCACACCCTTAATCAGGAGATTATGGCTTATGCAAATGAATTATCTAGGGTAGTTGTTGTGCACACATAAAAGACTACACCAAAGAAATCATAAATACACATTCATAAATATAATTCAATTAACTTGACCCATTCAATTGATACATTACTTATCTTTTAATAGATATTTCACATCTAAATATCAAGAAATAAATTATATAGTTTCATGTATAGCACACTAAATATTTATTAAATCATACAACCATAGAAATAATGACTAATTGCACAGAATTGGAAAGAAAATACGTAGGACACTTCATTGATGATCAAAATTTATCACTTATCTATATTCAAATTTTTTTTGACTCATTCAATTGAGTGGGGTTATAATTGTATATATAGACATGGGTAAGGGGTGGAATCATCCTCCAAGTTCATGCAAGTGATTACAAGTGTCAGTTAGAACATGTAGTTCTAGAACCTTCTAAGAGATAACTAGAAGCTAAAAATAAGTAAACTAACTTTTCAAAAATTATACAACGTGTGCATTCACACAAAATAAAAAGTCAATTATATATAATTATCCACTCAAAATATAAGTACATAGGATTTATAAAAAAATTACATGCATAATATTTCAACCTATCAAGGATTATTCATTCAAAGTACTGCATGTACTTTGGTTGGAGTGGAAGTTGATGTGGCTATTGAAGTTGTAGTTGCACCATTATAAGCCTAATTTTTCTTCACCTCATTAGATTCATATTATTTGTTGGCTCATCCATTTTTATTTCATATGATTTCCAAATTTAACACTAAAGGTCAATGAATTCTCTTCATCTATCCAAAGAGCTTGGCATGCTCATCCTTGGTTATTTAAAATTTATTCCAGAAGATCTCAACTTAAGTGACCTTCTTTTGAGCATTTCTCAAATTTTATTTAATTCCATTAATTAATAATCCTTTTAAGACTTGTTTGAATTAATCAATTGCCTTCTATAAAAGCTTATCAAAATTGAGTCTACTAATCATCTTAGTAGTGTAATATTTCACCTTAGATAGCTTAAGCTCATGAAAAATATAAAGGATCTGAGCCTCATCTACCTATTATTTGGGGACTAAATCCTCAACATTAAATAACAAATATTTTACTTCTTCCTACCTAATGACTAAGTTCAATTCATTAGATTCCTCTAGTATAGTCATTAGGTTGAGATGATTATAAAGTGAGTTGACTATGTAGACTACATCTTCAATTTGGCACTGTCATCTCTCAAAGATTTGTATAATAGATTAACTTGGCTCACATGAAGGGTCATCTTAGCCCTCATAATTTCCATAGATTCCATGGCATTATAACATCTTGAAGCTACCTCCTAGATTTTAGCTTCAATACCAGCTAGAATGTACACTATCTTGGCCTTTTCTTTAAGTTGTTCAACTTCCTTCTCCAGCACTTGCACCTCTACTTCTAGCTCCTACCAAGCTAGCTATGTGCCCTCATGGATTTCCATTACAACATCATTATGCACCTATGTTAGGTCTATTACATTTTATTCATACAAGGGTTGCCCTGACTATCTATTCTACCTTTTGGTAAGGGAGAACACCTCTTACCTCTCCTAAAAGATGATTTGAGTTCCCTTGTCATCTTCTAATTTTCTCTTCTTGACCCTTTTGATGTTGTCAGTTAGAGGATAAAATAATGTGGAAATAGATGGGAGTTATATGATCTTAAAATTTTCTAATTGAGAGAGCTTCCTCCTTAGATCTATTATCTAAAAAGGAATATCAAGTTGGGATGCATCAAAGGTTGTGATAAAAACTTTTTTTTGTATCCTCTTGGGATTTTGTTTCTTCCTAAGGGGCTTTTTAAGGACATATAAAAGGTAAGTCCATATTTTTTTAGACCAATCCACTCCTCGAGACTAAGTTAGTGGAGGGATTGTGACTATTTAAGGCTTGGGATTCCTTATCCTACCATTAGTTGTCATAGTAGTTTCTTCTATGAAAGTGATAGTATGAAGTGAAAGGGTGATTTGGGTGGATTTAATGTGGATTTGGGAGGTTTCCAACTTTTTTTTCACCTTCTTAGACACCTTCTTTTTCTTGAAGTCTCTAATTGTGGAGGTTTTAATAATAACATAAGGAATTGATGTGGTGAATGAGATGGAAGTAGAGATGAAATGGGTAATAGTAGTAGATGTGTAAGGAATGGAGGTGGGGACTTCCACAAAGGTATCTTTCTAAAAAATACATATAGAAGATGAGGTAAAAATATTAAAATATTAGGTAATTTAAAGAGAAAGATCCATAGGCTCTACTTAGAGGCAGGTTATTTCTAGATCAACTTCCTCACCAAAGTCATATTTGATGTCCTTGATAATAACCATGTCTCCTTTTTCTAATTTTGAATGTGGAAGCTAAGTGGATAAGACATTTAATGCCTCTACTATGGGAATACCCATGGGAGTTCTAGGATTCCTCCTATAAACTATGGGGTCCTTACCTGAGTGGGAGGCTCTAGTGGTGATGATGATTCAAGAATCAGTAACCTAATAGATGTAATGTTTAGTAATTGGGTAGAGATTATAGTAGGCTCTTATTATGTTTTCCCTTCCTAATAAAATTCAAGTCTGATGGGGTCTCCCATTTGTGCTCCCCTAGCTACACTAGGATTGGGTATGTTGGGTTCCTTCCTTACTTCTTTCAATTTCAATTTTAGAGGGAGTCCTTGGGAGGAGGAGGTAGCTTGGTCCTTGGATTTATCCTTATACCATCCCCTCCAAAAATCCAAATGATACCATCCCTTAAAAAGTGCCCTTTTGTTTATTAACTCCCTAGTGGAAACTGAAGGATCCTCTTAGATTATCCTTAGATGGTCCTACTATAGCCCAACAATTTTAAATTGATCCAAAACTTCTTCATATGACTTAGCATTCAAAAATATAAAATCATAGTCATATGGATCATGACTATATATAATATTTAACCCATGGATGTGTTTTTAGATGAGCTCATGCGAATCCCAATCTCAATGTGGAAGAGCAAGGAAAGGATATCTCCTAAATTTTCCACTTGCATCCTTAAGATGCTTTCTCATTATATAGGTTATCTTACCAATGGTGATTAGATGACCAAATTATAATTCTTTCTTCTAACTTGATAAATCTTCCTCAATTATCTTCCATAAATGAAAGGTAATCTCATGTTTGACCATATTTTCAAGAACAAACTCTAGAAGACATAAGGGGTCCACCATGCTTCCCCATACCTTGATTATAGTGATGTATAGATAGAGGAAATAATCCCCCTTCCTAATTATGTTCTTCACAATTTTATTCCAAATCTGAGGCATAAGCTAGCGATGAATAGCTTACCAAATATAAATATAGACATCCTTAGAGATTCTTACCATGTGTTTAGTGTAGAAATAAATATGCATGAACTAATAATAATCACAAATCATATTATATTTATAGTCATTGGTTACAATCCACAATGTACCAAGGCCTCTATAGCATGTTCCCATGACTGCATCCAATAGATATGACATCATGAAGAAATACTTGATGGGTGTAGGATGCCTATCCTTATGGATAATTTTCTCCCTCAGCCATAAGCTTATTATTTCATTGAGGGCATAAGTGGCATCATACATGAGAATCATCTAAAATAATTATACCCAATACAAATTGACAAAGTGGATGCTAGGCATACTATATAATCTATTGAAGAGCATTACGCATATACATATCCCCATCCTAAATATATCCATCAACATAACCCCTTGGGCTTCTTCCCTTTCCATGTGATAGTTTGGTCTGGGATGTGTCATGATGATAACACCTTCTCCATCAAAATCTCTGCATTAAATTATACTCAAGTTTTTTTTATCAAAGTACGCATTATGGATTGTTAATGAAAACTTAGCTTTGAGATGTAGGAGACCACTGTGTTTTTGCTCATGTGATGCAAGAATGTTTCTTGTGATATCCTACCAAAAAAGAATAAGTCTCTCAAGAGGTCGATGTAGGCCATCACTTCTAGTTTGTTTATGGTAAAATTTAGTCTCTAGTGTTTGAATTCCAATAATTCATTCAAAAAAAATCTATCTACCAATGTCATATCATCTTCAAGTGAAAACACATCTACTAAATTAATGACATTTCATAACATTGAATAATTCCTATGTTTATCTCTAAATACCATGGCATCAAAGACTATATCAGTGAATTTTGTAGAGTCTTTCATTGAGTATCGAGATGGCATACTGGTACCTCATAACATTCTAGATGTATATGTCATTGGTATATGTTTCATGTTTCTCTTACTCTATGCACTACATGTTATATATGCTTTTATGCTAGTGTAAATAGCTCAGCTCTAGCTTGATTTTTGTTGGTTATATACTCTCAAAGTAGGACCTATGGCTCTTCATAGCTACAAGATATAAAACTACTTATAACACAAGTTATATTGAATGTAAATGAAGGATTTTAGTCATAGTGGATCAACTATATAGAATCATGAATTGAATATTATTTCATGTGACATAAATGTTCAACATTCACCTTGGCTTTATGATTTTCATGTATAATTCAAATTTATTAGCTTAGGTTGGTGGGGGGTCTTTATAATATTAATAGGAAGTATTTTTTATTTTATATTGGTTAATTATGATGATACCTAGTAATATTACCATTGATAAAATGCTTTTAGGGTGTACATAAAAAAAAATCTTTTGGATCTATGCCTGTAGACTAATTATTTTGAGAGTTTTTTTTTAGACAAAATGTCCACAAAATTTTCTCCAAAGAATTTATATGGGTAAAAGTTCTAAAATAATTATTCCAAAGTGATATTTTGAAGGTCTATAAGGCACTTTGAATTTTTCCAAAAGGTACTTTTGATCTAAAGGGTCCACTTCATAGGGCATTTTATCTAGGATAAAAGTCCTAAAGGGTCTACTTTGCAAATGCTAAAGGGTAATTTTGGTTTCCTGAAGGGTAATTTCATACAAATAATGGGTCACTTCCAAAGTCTTGAAGGGTAAGTTATGTAAAGTTTAGAGGGTTTATATTATCTTGGATAAAATGTTTGAAGGAATTGGCTAAGGGAAAAAAGGTCCAAGATAAAAGTCCTAAGAGGTATGTCCGAGAAGGGAAAGGGAATATGGATAGTTTTAAAGGGCTGAAAAGTACTTTTTAAAAATATCTAAAGGGTAAGTAGCCACTTTGGAAAGGGTAAAAGGCTTGAGATATGAATCATGAAGGGTATGTCCATGGCAAAAAGGGTCCAAAACATAATGGCTGAAGGGAGATTTTCATAGGCAAAAAGGGTCAAAAGAAGTATCCTAAAGGATAATTCCCATAGGGTCAGGGGTTCAAAATAAAAGTTCTAAAGGGTCCACCACACAAAACCCAAAAAGTATGTACTTTAAAAGAAGTGTTTGAAAAGGGGTTAGATGGGGAAAGGTTGAAGTTGAATTTTGGAAGGACAGAGGACACCTTCAATAAGGTATAAGGGCTAGTTTGAAAGGTTACAAAGGGTAGATAGAAAGGATTTGAAGGGTCTACTTTAGGGGAAATGTTTTCTCAAATGGTCTACTTGACAAATGATGAAGGGCACTTTTGGACTTCCTAAAGGGTACTCTCATATGGCTAAGGGTCATTCCCAATAGTTCCAAAGGGTAGGTTTAGATAGGGTTAAAGGGATAATCTATCAAGGAATTTATTTTTAGGAAAGTGTATGCAATCCAAAATTCTATGAGGAATAGAGTCTGTAGGCTAAATTCTTTTGGGAGAACTATTTTGGACAAAATGTATACAATAGCTTTCCCAAAAATATATGGCATTACAAATAATAATCTTGAAAGTAAATAATATTGAGAATACCCAGAACATCTAAAAATATAGTTTACATGAGGGTCAAAAGAATTAGCCTAAAGAATATAAAACCAAATAATTCATCTCTATAATACACAAGTTAGTCTCATAAAACACAATGACAATATCACCCTTTTAAATAAGTTAAAATTACTTATATTTTCTAGATTTTGTAAAAAACATATGAAAAGGAATCCATATTAAGGTAATATTTTGAAATAAAATGTGTCCCTATTTCATTATAGAGAAAAGGGCGATATTGGGTACTACTGTCACTTAGATTTTCACCCTTTGAGAAGATGCCTAAACTCTCCTCATCCAAGTAGAACAATTGAAACACCTCTAGGCTTTTGGATAGCCTATGAATGAGGTGAATCTCTAGATAGGGATAACTCCCTTGATTTACTAATTTGGATCACTACTACACCTAAACTTGGGGGGGAAAGGGAGAGATAAAATTGAAAGCAAACTATCCTAAGTGAGGTGATACACTAAATAAATTGATGACTTCCAACCAAATGCATCTTACATATAAAACCAAGAGACTAACCAAACATACCATTCTCTAGTCTACATCTTCTCACATCAATATTACATTATAATGTTATGGATGCTTTTTTTTCAATAGACAAGAGTCCCTAAATGGCACTAGTGAATAGACTAACTCACTCAACCTTGACACTTCCTAGTACACTTCACATTCCTTGAAAGAAGAAAATTTCCAACTGAAAATAGGATGAAATAATGATACAACATGCTAAGGAAATCATAGTCATCACTAAGAAAGATCAATAATCCAAGTAGAACACACTATAAAAAATCATGAAGAGGTAGAAATCAATAGTCTTATTGACCAAATGGTATGCAAATTAGTAGGGATTCATAATAATTAGGTGGAACATGTAGTTTTTTGGAAGTCATCAACTTATTTTGTGTATCACCTCCCTTAGGATAGTTTTCTTTTAGTTTTATCTCTCCCTTTTCCCCCTAAGTTTAGGTGTAGTAGTGATATAAAGTGGTACATCAAGAGAGCTATCCCTATCTAGAGATTTAACTCATTCTTAGGCTACCCATAAGCCTAGAGGTGTTTCAATTATGCCACTTACATGAGGGGAGATTAGGTATCTCCTCAAAGGGTAAAAATCCAAGTGATAATAATTTTTGGCATTCCCAGTTGGACTCTTAGTCTAAGAAGTGGGAAGATTGTTGTTGTGTCTTTCCCTTATTAGCTTTTGGATACAAGTAAGCTAACACCAATGGTGAATCTAAATGATAAATTTTGGTTGTAAGCAACCCATGTATATCTATTTGAAAAGTTTTATTAGGTTTTGTGTTTCCTTTTAAATATGAGGTTGATATGGATAGTTATGGATAATACTCCTATAATGAACCTTCTTATCAGCCTTATTATGAATCACTATTTAACCCTTAATAAGCCTATCAAAATGTCTATCAATAATATGAGCCATGAAATCCATATATACCTTCATTTACCTCTCCATATGGATATCATGTTGTTGGAAAACCCTATGATGATGGTTACCAATAAGCCTATCAAGAAACATCTCTCTATCAATCCCATTATTAACCCTATCATTTATATCATTATGCCTATCAACGTAAAGAGTAATCCTATGAATCTTGTCATATGAAATTATATGTTTCCATGGATTATGCACAAATATATTATTGGCAAGATACAAATCCTACTCATGTATATGTTACTCCTTCTAATCATCCCAATAATTCACTTCCCTATGAGTTTACTATTGTTTTTATCTTTCCCAAATCCACTCATAAGCCTCCTCATTCATCCCACACTCCAACTCCTCCTCCTTCACCTTCCACTACACCTACATATATAGCTCCTTCACCTTCCACTACATCTCATATTCTAGCTCTCTCAACTCAAATTCATGAGCCTATCCAACAACTTTCCACATCACCCCTTCTTGAGGAAGATCCCATCTTGAGAGAAGTGAAGAGGAACAAACTCAATTCATGGCCGATCAAGAAGACCTCATGAGTGACTATCAAGAAGAAATAACCATAGTGAATATCCTTATAAATAAAAGGATAATATACAAGATTGTGCCTTCATATTTGAAGGGATGTGTGTCCTTGAAGTGGACATTAATGCCTCCATTTTTTATGGGATGTGTATCCATGAGGAATTTAGCCAAGACTTGAAGAGAGAGGTATTATAAGAAGGATCCATGTCTAATCATGAATTTATGGATGACCATCTCAATCATGAAATGGAATGTACTATCAAGGATGTATAAAAAATTCAAGTCATCCTTCAAGAAGTGGTAGTTTTAAGAGAGTCGCATTAGACCAAGGTATAAGAAATAGATCTTGAAGATGATATGCATGAGGAAGAAGACTTATGGTAGAATTTTAATGCCATATGAAAGGAATTTGATAAGTTGGATAAAGCTTTTACTTCTCCAAAAGATTGCACATATAATTATAAGTTTGTTGATGAGTATAATAAACAAGATCTTTAGTGTTCAATAAAACATAACCATGAAGGTCATTCCTTTGGTCAAGAACCTATTTTCATGAATTCATTTGATGATGCTAGGGTACAAGAAGTTATAGACATGGATAATGATGTACATCAAGGACCAAGTTAAAACTATCATATTTTCAAACTTGTACATCAAGGACCAAGTTCATGAGAAGGTTGAGACAATTTAGATGCAAGAGGATTTCATTTCCCTAGTCAACTTATATAGAGCTACTTGGTTATCTTTGAACACCATGCCAATGATGTTGGTAAACACCATGAAGAAGATGGAGGCATCAATGGTAAAGGATAAAAGGCTACATGTCTCACTAAATACTTCATGTCATGAATCAAGGAAGGTTTCAAAATTACCATTTGATTTAGCAGGGAGGTATTATTAGTTGTTATTTTTACATAGTTATTTGATTTTTACTTTTCCTAAGTTCTTTGAACACATGTGTGTCTTGTTAGTGTGCTTATTTTACTTGTGTGTGTCCTTTATTTTGTGTGGTTGAGGTAATTAGTGGTCTTGTATTGATCAAAGTTTGTGGTTAATGATCAAATCCTTATTGTTGTGTTTTATACTTAAGATGACTCCCTAAACCTAATGGATTGATAAGGCTATTGATCTAGTTAGTATAACAGGCATACTACCCCTATGAGTCACCAATTTATTGACCAAATTTGACCTTGTAGGTAAAATTGGAACCCCTATAGTTAGAAATTTTGATTTTTATGTGTTTACAGGTCTAATTTTATGTCATTAGGTGTATTATATGTTAATTTATGTCATTTAATGTTATATTAGCCTTGGTCCTTAATCATTTTAATGCTTTTTAGTGATAGGATTCATTTTGAGGTCAAAAAAGGGGCATTTAATGACTTGTATGAGTTATTTTAGAATTTTGAAGGTTACAAAAGGTTATGTCACATTCCATATGTCCCATTATTCCTTATTCAACCATTAATAACTAAAAAGTGGTAGGTTCTTTAAGAAAAGGGTAGTTTTCTTGGAAAAAAGAAGAGTTTTATTGAGTTGTATAGACTTATATGAACATATATAATTGGGGAAATTTTAGAGTGTCCCTTATCATTCCATACACTTTTTTGAGTGATAATTTTGATCATAATCTCAAAAAAATGAATAAAATTGCTTATCTCTCCTTCCATTAGGCTTGGTAAGTAGAAGTAGTCTTCAGTTTTGTACTTGGTACAATCAACATGAGAGGTTTTATGAAAAATTATCTTGGGGGTGTATTATACACTTAGTTAAATTATATTTTATATTTTTTCAAAAATTAATGGTGTCATGTGCTTTATTAACCATTCCTAATAAGTTAGAATATGTAGTTTGCTTACTAATCTATATACCCTATAGGTTTTGCCTTGTTTTGGGTAAATCCATACAATTCACCAACTTATGTTGTTTCCATATGATTATTACTCCCTCATCCAATATTAACCATTCTTGGTTTATTTTTTTAAAAGTTTTTTGATATGTAAATCATCTCAAGTTACAAGAGGAAGCACTTTTCTATGTTTTAAGCATGTTTCTACCCTTTTCCATGTCTTCCTAATCTAGTAGTAGTTTTAGAGGGTAGAAACATGTTAATTATTGTTTTTCATTATCCTTATTATTCCCCCTAAATTTAAATCTCATTCTCAATAAATTTTTCATTTATTTATAGTCATATACCACACATACTCATAGTTTGCCTGCTCTCAGTTACAGTCGTGTTTTTGTTGAGCTCTAACCATGTTATAAAGGGGAATTGAATGTTCTAAAGATATGAGATATACTATATCAACATGAGTTAGTTTAATTAACTTTAAAATGATAAATAAGACACTATGGTATTCATATTTAGAGCTTCCATACAATCTACCATTATTGAGCACCTATAGGTGCTTGGGAGAGAATAGTCATGTTGAAAATAAAGGTTATGAGACTTGTTACAAGAACCCCATGATTTAAAATATGTATTTGAATATAATGTAAGGAATTATATGGAATAAATTGATAATACATGTTTTATTTGGAGAGTAATTACATTGCTACTTGTGTATGCCAATAACCACCTACAAGTGGCCTAAATTGGGGACTGAGGTACTCAATAAAGTGTTAAGGAATGTGGTGGAACCTTAATTGGAGTCCTTAAATGTTTAAGGCAGAATTTAATAATCTTTGAAGAGATAAGATGGTATATTTAAGTGTAAGTTTACCTTCAAATAATTATGACTGTAGGTTTAAGGACCATTTTCCCTAGGCCATTTGGTTGGTAACATACAACATAGATATAAGGACTTTTGAGGCATACTAATGGCTTTACATTTTATCCCTATAATAGGAAAAGAGACATAAAAATAGTTCAGTAAATATTATTAGTGTAATATGGTTATTGGGGGACCTCAAAGTTGTTATTGGAACACTAAACTCCTTTAGTATTATCTACATGTCTGAGCTATGGTATACCTCTTCATCCAAGTTGTAGTATGAAACCATGGTACATGATGATATAATTTAATATGATTTAATATAACATTCATTATTTTAAAGGTCACTCGAAGGGATTATATAGTATATTATTCTCCCACATGTCTACCTATAGGTCTCTTTCATCATAGAATGTACCCTTATAAGCTGGCTATAGGGTCACCATAGAGAGTAGGATAGATACCTTGAGGATAGACTCAACTTAAGGATAAAAGGAGAAAATAAAATTATATTATGGTGTACAGAAATTAAATGAGGTTTTTATTATTTTCAACAAGGTTTAGATCATATATAACACCTATAAGACCTCTCACAACCTATTGTAGTTGATTATGAGAGGTAGAGAGCAAAGAGAGTGTGTTTGATGAGGTGTAGCCTATATAAGGTGAATATAATGAATGATAATAAGTAATAAATGATTAAAATATATTAATGGGAGGATTTTAAATGTTTTTATCAATATAAAACACATAGGTTCAGCTATATAGGTCCCCTTTAAGGCAAGAATATAACCAGGAGTTTATGCACACAGTTTGTGAGTCTAAAGTGAATAGAAAGGGGGAGGTATATGTAAAATTTGAAGAGATAAACAAAATAAGGACACATTAATATTGATATTTATTATATAATTATGATTTTTACATGGAAAATACAATCAAATGTAGAGCCTCAAATAGGTAGAGCACAGTCCTTATGAAAATCTAGCATACACAATATTCCTTTTGCATGGTCTATTTTGGGTTTTAGAGCATTTTGAGGGTCAAATAACATAAAAAATGGATGGATTTTTGTGTATATTATACTAAAAACTTTTATAATATTATCCAAATTTAAATTAGTCTATAAAAAGTAGGGGAAGTACCCTTTATTTTGTCCTCGATAGATGGTACATCCCTCATACATAAACCCTATAGTATTTATAAAAGGAGATAAAAGGTTGGGCCAAACGTTTTTTAGAACTTTAAAGGAGTTTTATAAATATTAAAAAAACATAATTAAATAATGGAAAAATATCATAGAGGGGATAATCCTTAAAGGATGGCTAAGACCCTCAAAGTTGTAGTCAAACCTACTTGGGCAGGATTAGGCCTAGAAGCCAGAAAGAGAGTCATTGTTACTTCCACCCTGAGATGATAATTATAACCTATTAAAACATTTTTTTGGGTAATTATATATTTTTATAAGATATTATATGTATGGATAACCATAAGAAACTCATTTTGGTCTTTAAGGTTTAGACATGCATACTAAGCATGCCTAGACCTATAAACCAAAAGGGGGGTCAACTTCATGTATAGCCTTAGATGATAACTAAAATGGATTGGATAATGTTTATAAGGTTAATATAGAGGTTTTTTATCCATTTATATTGATGGGAAGCATAAATAATCCATTTTTGGACTCAAAACCAACTTAGGCCTGTGCAAATTAGAGAAAGAAGCTTGATAGGCCAAGTTGAAGTGCTCACATCTTTCATGAGACTTAGCATGGATATAAAATATGTTTATAGGTGTTATAAGGGGTCATAAAAATCCTTATTTTGGAATTTTTTTGAAATTTTAATTTCTCATATTCATGAAAAAACCTTAAGAATATAAAGCACTCAAAACCCTTACAAACCCATGGATAAGTACCAATCTAAGGAAATGGAGATGTAAAGATACTATAATGGAATAATTTTATTAGAAAAAGTGTTGGATACTTTATATGACTCTATTATTATACTCCCCATTAGGATGAACTATATAGAATTGTATAGACAAGGTAAAAAATAGGGTACTTTTGACTATTTTGTGTATTTTACAAGTTTTAGAAGGATTCTAAAGATGAGAAAAGATTTTAGAGAAGTATTAAGACTTGGGATAAACAATAAATTATAATAAATTATTAATAACAAATCCTAATTATAAAAATAAATATATTCATCTTAGTCATTCAAAATTGGCATAGTGGCTATGCTAGTGAGAAGTGTGAAAACTCCAAGTGGAAGTGATTTTAAGATGTGCCTTATGAATATAAGGCCATAGAGGGTATTAAAAAGTGTTATACACTCCATTACATGTATTTTCAAGTAAAATTAATTCCTTTTTTGAGGCCAAGTGTGTAGGGTGCATGAAAGAAGAGTTCTTTTAACTACAAATGGAGATATCTCATTTTAGGAAGGTTTCAGATGACTAGGATTGCATCCAATGCATGGAGAGGCATGTATAAAATACTTTACATTTATTAAAATAATTATAAGTATAAATAATCAGTTTTATGATTTTCAAATAGCTCCAAATATTGAAGGTAATTTTTTAATCCAAAATGAGAACTTTGATGCCACTTTACAAGAGTTTTATGAATTGGAGAACAACTTATTATTTTGATCTTATATGGTTCATATTACATCCTATTCTCATTCACAAGTAACTCATTTTATCATCTTAAAAAGTGTCCTTATGACCCTTGGACTTCTCTCTTCTCCTCTCTCTCTCTCTAGTTTTATAAGAACTAGCCATTTTGGCCATAGTAACTTATGCTCCACCTAAGTATGGTGAAGCCCTACTCATTTTCATACCATTTGATCAATAAGACTACTTATTTTTACCTTTCCATGACTATTCATAGTGTTTTATACTTGGACGATTGATCTTTCTTAGTGATAACTATGATTTCTTTAGCATATTATCTCATTCTTTCATCCTATTTGAAGTTGGAAAGCTTCTTCTTGTAGGGCATGTGAAGTGTTCTAGGAAGTTTCAAGGTTAATTGAGTTAGTCTATTCACTAGCCAATTCAAGGCCTCTTGTCTAGTCTTCCTTGCCTAAACATTCATTTATAACCTCATAATGTAATATTGATGTGAGAAGATGTAGATTAGAGAAGTGAATGTTTGGTTAGTGTTGACCATTTTTGGCCCAGTAGGCCAAAAATCGGTCCCCTTCTTCCCCTGGTATTCTAGGCCAATTCATTTTTTTTATTTTTCACAAGTCCAAGAATTTCTATGGACTCTGTAGATCTATTTCTATTTACTCTATAGGTGAAGTTTCTATGGATTCTGCAAAGAAGTTTTTCTATGGATTCTGCAGGTTAGTCTTTTGGCACATGAAGAATCAGTTCAAAGAGTGATAGGTTTTACAAGGCTTCTTAGGCTTTTGTCTAAAGAAATTCACAAGGGAGGTTGGCATCTTTATACCATTAAATCATTGAACTAGTTCAATGCCTTGGTTAAATCAACAAGTTCATCACTCAAGTTCAATGCAATGTTCAACGCTTTGGTTCAATGGTAGAGTTTAATGCTTTAGTTCAAAGCTCAAGTTCATTGGCCTTGGTTCATCACTTGGTTCATCACTTTGGTTCAACAGCTGAGTTCAATAGTTTCAATTCAACACTTCAGTTCATCGCTTGGTTAAATAACTTGGTTCAACACCCTGGTTCATTACGAAAGGTTCAAAGGGGCTTGGTTTTAATCGACAAATGGCGCGAAGCATTGAATCATTAAACCATTGAACCATTGAACCATTTTGGGTTCAAGCAGTTGGTTTAAGTGGTTGGTTCAAAGGAGCAATTCAAACACTTGGTTTAAGGGGTAGGTTTAAAGGCTTGGTTTAACAAAGAAGTGGCACCCAGTGTTAAACTGTTGAACTGTTAAACCGTTGAACCATTTTTAGTTTAATCGATTGGTTCAATGGCTTGGTTCAAGGGAGCATCCTAAAGCCAAAAGATGAGTGCCCTTTTGGAGGGTAGTTCTGGGTTCAAAAGCCCTTGTAGAGGGTAGGGAGCACTTCAAAGGCAGATGAAGGATTTCCAAAAATGTGAAAAGACTCAAGGCATTGAATGAATTCTTTCAAAAAAAATTTTTGAAGGAATTCCTTTAGATAAAACGTCTGAAGGAATTCAGAGAAAAGCCATGAGCTCAAAAGGACCCAAAGAAATCAAGGTGGCCATTTCTCATGGACTTTGGTCTGCAGGAAAAAACCCACAGAAAAAGCTTGCAAAAATGGCCCAAAGGAATATTCCAAGGATAGTGACATCCTAAAAGCCTTCAACTTCAAGAAGATAGGTTAGCCATTATTTTATAAGCAATGATGGGTGCACATACATCAATTTTAAGACAGTGAAATAGATATTTGGTTTTAAATTACCTGAGTGCCAACCATGAAAAGAGCCCAAGGAACACAACGACTTGCCAGAAGATAGCCACTGAGGGCTAAAGGAGCTAGAAGGAGACAAATCAGGAAGAAGACAAGGTGTAAAAAGAGACAAAGTAGTTCAAGTGGCAAAGAAGAGGTGAGTTATTGCCAGATGATCACCAAATGGTGTGCCTATTTTTCTTCTAGTTTGCATTTATAAGTAGACAAGCCATGTAAATGCCTTGAAAAGAGTAGTCTATTTGTAAAAAAGAGGCATGGCCATGTTTTTCACATTAATGTGGAACATCAAAGTCAAAGTAGGAACTAACAATCAAATGGATCCCTCGTCCCAAGGCTTAGAGCACACATGGGCTAGCTTGCATAAAGAGCGCCACAATCTTTCCCAAAAAATGCCAAGTTCTCTTCCTCTTTCTATATATTGTAAAATTATCATTTTGAGAAGGGGAATCTCTTAGCCTTAAGGCAAAAATTTGCCCAAAAATCTCTCAGGGGTTGTAAGGCAGAGCACTGCTAGTTTTACCTTGAATCAAGACTTAGCATTTTTACCTCTATCTGGACTTGCACTTTAAAGTATATGTCTATTTTATTCTTTTGTGTTATGTCATTGTCTTTCATGCTTCTCACAGATTGATTACCTCATGTCTAATGCATTGTGAAGTCTCTTTTCTGTAGGTCTGCTAGAAGTGTTCGTAGGGGAATGTAGGTGCCTATGAATAGGCTGCCATAAGTGTGTCTGAGGATGCCTCTAGTATTTTTTTCCTCCCTATATTTCCATAAACCCCTAGATAACTACTGCAAAAGAGCTTCCCACTTTAGATGAAGTGTATGGGCACTTCTTTTTGGTGAAAAGTGTATATTCAGGCTGGGTGGGTCAACTTTTTTGGTGTTTCACCTTTTCATTTTAGGCTTAGCTTCTATTTTCAGCATTTCTCTCTCCCTTTTCATCCCCCCCTTTTTTTCATTTAAAGACATGGCCGTGTTTTTCACATTAATGTGGAACATCAAAGTCAAAGTAGGAACTGACAATCAAATGGATCCCTCTTCCCAAGGCTTAGAGCACACATGGGCTAGCTTGCATAAAGAGTGCCAAAATCTTTCCCAAAAAATGCCAAGTTCTCTTCCTCTTTCTATATATTGTAAAATTCTCATTTTGATAAGGGTACTCTCTTAGCCTTAAGGCAAAACTTTTCCCAAAAATATCTCGGGGCTTGTAAGGCAGAGCGCTGCTAGTTTTACCTTGAATCAAGACTTAGCATTTTTACCTCTATCTGGACTTGCACTTTAAAGTATATGTCTATTTTCTTCTTTTGTGTTACGTCATTGTATTTCATGCTTCTCATAGATTGATTACCTCATGTCTAGTGCATTGTGAAGTCTCTTTTCTATAGGTCTGCCAGAAGTGTTCGTAGGGGAATGTAGGTGCCTATGAATAGGCTGCCATAAGTGTGTCTGAGGATGCCTCTAGTAGTTTTTTCCTCCCTATATTTCCATAAACCCCTAGATAACTATTGCAAAAGAGCTTCCCACTTTAGATGAAGTGTATGGGCACCTCTTTTTGGTGAAAAGTGTATATTCAGGCTGGGTGGGTCAACTTTTTTGGTGTATCACCTTTTCATTTTAGGCTTAGGTTCTATTTTTAGCATTTCTCTCTCCCTTTTCATCCCCCCCTTTTTTTCATTTATTTGTTAGCAGTAGGAGAAACTAGGGCCTAAAAGATACATCAGAGAGAGCTAGCCCTTATCTAGAGACTCTCCCCTCCAACTTCATTGATCTAATAGGTGAGAGGGGAGTTTCCATTATTGTGTGTGGAAGGGTGGGAGCTAGGTGTTTTGCCTCCGGTGTAATCCACTGCATCAACATTTTTTTGCATGCCCGGTGGGACCAACTAGGACAAGTTATGTCCGAAGAGTTGAAATTTTTTTGGTGTGTTCTTCAACTGACCAACCTTTGGAAGATTTTTCATTAACACCAATGGCAACTCTAAGTTAAATCAACTAGTTAAGTAGTTCTAGTACAGTACCATCAAGAAACATTATTTTGGTATGTATAATTCCATCGTTTAGAGCCATGGACCCTATTTTCTTTGGCCAACCTGGCTATGATCCTTACCAGCCTTATGTTGATCCTTGTCAAGTCCAATATGACCAGTCCCAGCTCTATCATGAGTTATATCAATGTTATGCCCAATTTTCTCAATGTGTCATTTCTCCTACTCAACCCAGTCTCTTTACCAATCAACCCATCTCCACCTCCAAATGAGCACTATTGGGATATGCAAAGTATGTAATAGAGCTTGACACCAAAAAGGGATGTGGCCAACAAATCCCTAATCATGTCATCCATCAAGTGAGAAATGCACTGGATCAAGTTAAGAGTGAATGGGCTAACATTGAAAGAGCCAATTGGCAAAGGCTTCCAAGTGAGATGCTATATGTGAGTGGTTTGATTGCATTTTTGGAAGGGAAGCTGAGTATTCATGAGAGTTAGCCTTACCAAGTCTATCAGCCTACATACTTACTGCCCCAAGTATCATATCAATCATGCATAGCCCCTGCTTATGAGCCAAGTCAAGCCTATCAAAGTCCTTTCCCCAATAATGTTGAGGAGAGTTACAAAATAATAAATCTTGTGTTTCAGGCTAATCTTGATAGATAAATCAAATTGGCAAATCTTTAAATGTGGTAGTCTATTTCGGTAGCTAGGGAAGTGGAATCTAAACCTTCACTACCTCTCACATTATGGCCCCATCCCTCCAAAAAGAGATGCCTAATCTGAATATCTTGAGCTGGAATAAAGTGGTCGAGTCATGGAACAATAAGGAGGAGAAAGACATTGTCCAAGAATGTGAGGTATAGAATGAGTTTAGTCCTTCTTGAGTCCCTCCCACCCTTCCTTAAGAAGCTTCTTACATTTCATGGAAACCTTCATGCACTCCCCATTTCTATGATGATTCTTACGAGCTCTAAGAGGTACAAAATGATGATAATCTGGCTAAGCAGATTGAGGAATTAGAGGCAAAAATGAGACTGCTTGGAGAAAGAGAGATGGAGTATTCAGACCTTGTAGGGGAGATTGCACCAAAAAATACCCCTTCTATCAATCCTCAAGCTAATTTCAATATTGATGAAGTGTTTGTAAGGTGGAGAGATGAAAATCAAGTGATTTTGGCCCAAGGTCTGCCCCCTTTTTCTCACGAGGTTTTAAAAGGATCCCCCGTTTCCTTTTCCCAACCTAATTTTGACAAGCCTTGTGTGCCCCCTCCTATTCTATAGAAAACTCCCTCTTGTGTGCCAAATCCTTTCTATCAAATGGCACTTGCTCATGCTGACTCATTTGATGCATCAATTGATCCTACCTTTAATCTTGTATGCCTAGCTTTTTAGCATGCCTCTTTTCAGACAACTCTTCTTGTGCATGAGTAGACCCTCCCAAATCTTCCCCAACCTCATCAAGTCTTTCAACATGATCTCTAATTTCTAGGCTAGAAGAAGGAACATCATGAACCAGCTCAGGACCTTAAAGAGGATAAGATTGTTGCATATTCACAAGAGCAAGATTCCAATCCCAAGATCATGAGTTGGAAGTAAATAGTGGAATCTTGGGATAGAAAGGAAGAAAAGGAGAAAGGTTTTACTCAAAACCTTGAAGAAGATGAGGCTAATAGTGATAATGATTGTGACCTCTAAGAAAGGCTCTTCAAGGAAGATATAGATAGGTGGACTACAAAGTTGGAGTCTAGAGCGAGTTTCCTCAGCCAACGGGTGGTGGATGTTTTAGACCAAATAGTAGATTCCATGTCTGAACACACTCCATCCACACACCTCTAAAAAATCTATTAGGCAACCCGTGATATAGATGAAGTGATGACCAAATGGGAAGAGGATAATCATTTGATTCTAGCTCAAAAACTACCTCCTCTTCCACATGAGTTCATCCGTTAGCCTTCCATTTCCCCCATTCTTGAGGAGGAGCCTATCTCGAAGGAAGAAAGTCAAGAGGACTATGCTCAGTTCATGACTAATCAGGGAGACTTCATGAGTATGGATGAGGAGGAAATCAAAATTAATGTCATGGAGGAGCATGGACAATCTCTTGTTCATGCTTTGAATGATTCATTTGAAGTCATTGGGGTAGGCTTCATTATTCTTCAAGGGGGCTATGAGCTAGATAAAAGTGGAGAAGGAATCATTGGTACTCAAATAAGAATGCAAAGGGGTTGTAGGCTTTTAAATTTATTCTTTCAAGAGGTTGGTGAATCTAAAGATACTTTCTTTGAGATCAGTAAGGAGGATGGTCATACCATGGAACCCGAGCATGAGGCAAAAGAGAACAAGCCAGTCAATGATGCATATCAAGGGGATTATGTTGATGAGCCAACAGTGATTGATTTATTAATGAGATACACCAGCATGAAGAACCAACAAGAGGTAAGATTCTAAGAACAAATAAAGTATGTATATGTTGGAAGCATGTTTGAATCTAATCCACTCGGATACAAGCCAACCCTGGTGGCAGGCAAGAGGAGTGAGTCAGCAAATCTCCTTCTCATTCAGCCACTTGTCTGGCACCATAAGTTTCCTTGCTAGGGAGGGGACTTAAGAAGTTTTCCCTTTGATCTAAGAGGGAAGTAGATGTACCTGGTTAGTTGTATATAATAGTTGTTTTTAGTTTATTTTCCTACTTTCCCTAAGTGTAGTTTACATAGGTAGTGTTTTTAGCCTTGTGTGTGTTTTCCTTTGTGTGTGGAGTAAAAATCTTCATGTTTGATTCTTGGATCTTTGGGGCTATTACTAACCTTTCTTCAAAGCTGCATTCTAACTCTGTACCCAATGGACTACAAGGAAACTAGTCTCTAAGCATAGCAGGCATGCTTCCCCTAGGAGTCACCAATTTGTTAACCATTTTTTGCCCAATAGACCAAAAACTGGTCCCCTTCTTCCCTTGCTATTCTAGGCCAATTCATTTTTTTAATTTTGTACAAGTCTAAGAATTTATATGGACTCTTTAGGTTAGTCTTTTGGGACATGAAGAATCAGTTTAGAGAGTGTTGTCTTTTACAAGGCTTCTTCAGGCTTTTGTCTGAAGAAATTCACAAGGGAGGTTGGCATCTTTGAACCATTGAACTAGTTCAATCACTTGGTTTAACACCTTGGTTCAATAAGTAAAGTTTAACACTTTGGTTCAATGGTAGAGTTCAATTCTTTAGTTCAAAGCTCAAGTTCATCAGCCTTGGTTCATCTCTTTGGTTCCACAGTTGAGTTCAACAGTTTCAGTTCAATGCCTCAGTTCATCACTTGGTTCAATCACTTGTTTCAATGCCTTGGTTCATCACAGAAGGTTCAAAGGGGCTTATTTTTAATTAGCAAATGGTGTGAATCATTGAAGCATTGAACCATTAAACCATTGAACCATTTTGGGTTCAAGCAGTTGGTTTAAGTGGTTGGTTCAAAGGAATGGTTCAAACACATGGTTCAAGTGGCAGGTTTGAAGGCTTGGTTCAACAAAGGAGTGGTGCACAGTGTTAAACCATTGAACCATTTTTGGTTCAATCAGTTAGTTTAATGGCTTGGTTCAAGGGAGCTTCGTAAAGACAAAATATGAGTGCCCTTGTGGAGGGTAGTTATGGGTTCAAAATCCCTTGTGAAGGGTAGCAAGCACTTTGAAGGTAGTCAAAGGATTTCCAAAAACGTGAAAATACTCAAGGCATTGAATGAATTCTTTTGGACTTTTTGTCTGAAGGAATTCCTTTAGACAAAAAGTCTAAAGGAATTCAGAGAAAAGTTGTGAGCTCAAAAGGACCCAAAGAAATCAAGGTGGCCATTTCTCATAGACTTTTGTCTACAAGAAAAAACTTGGATAAAAAGCCCACAAAAAAGGCTCAAAGGAATTTGCCAAGGATGTTGATGTCTCAAAAGCCATCAACTTTAAGAAGACAGGTTAGTCATTGTTTTTTAAGTGATGACGGGTGCACAGACGTCAATTTTAAGACAGTGAAATAGCCATTTCCTTTTAATTTGCTTGAGCACCAACCATGAAAAGAGCCCAATGAACACAATAGCCTGCCAGAAGATAACCCCCAAGGGCCAAAGGAGCTAGAAGGAGACAAAGTAGGAAGAAGACAAGGTGTAGAAAGAGACAAAGTAGTTCAAGTGGCAAAGAGGAGGTGAGTTATTGCCAGATGGTCACCAAATGACGTGGCCTATTTTCTTCCAATTTGCATTTATAAGTAGACAAGCCATGCAAATGCCTTGAAAAGAGCAATCTATTTACAAAAAAGAGGTGCATCCATGTTTTCCACATTAATGTGGAATGCCAAAGTTAAAGTAGGAACTGATATTCAAATGGTTCCCTCTTCCCAAGGCTTAGAGCACACAAGGGCCAGCTTGCAAAAAGAGTGCCAAAATCTTTCCCAAAAAATGCCAAGTTCTCTTCCTCTTTATATATATTGTAAAATTCTCATTTTGAGAAGGGGACTCTCTTATCCTTAAGGTGAAACTCTGCCCAAAAATCTCTCGAGGCTTGTAAGGCAGAGTGCTCCCAGTTTTACCTTGAATTAGGACTTAGCATTTTTACCTCTATCTAGACTTGCACTTTAAAGTATATGTCTATTTTCTTCTTTTGTGTTAAGTCATTGTCTTTCATGCTTCTCACAGATCAATTAAAGCATGTCTAGTGCATTGTGAAGTCTTTTTTGCAGGTCTGCCAGAAGTGTTCTTAGGGGAATGTAGGTGCCTGTGAATAGGCTACCATAAGTGTCTGAGGATGCCTCTAGTAGTTTCTTCCTCCCTATATTTCCATGGACCCTTATCTGACTATTACATAAGAGCTTCCCACTTTAGATGAAGTGTATGGGTGTTTATTTTTGGTGAAAGGTGTATATTCAAGCTAGGTGGATCAACTTTTCTAGTGTATCACCTTTTCATTTTTAGGCTTAGGTTCTGTTTTCAGCATTTCTCTCTCCCTTTTCATCCCCCCTTTTTTTCGTTTATTTGTTAGCAGTAGGAGAAACCATGGCCTAAAAGATACATCAAAGGGATCTATCCCTTATTTGGAGACTCTCCCCTCTAGCTTTGCCAGTCCCACAAGTGAGAGGGGAGTTTCCATTGTTGTGTGTGGAAGGGTGAGAGCTAGGCGTCCTACCCTAGGTGCAATCCACTACGTCAACAATTAGTCTCTTGGTTTCATGTGTAACAAGTAGCTAGTTAGAAGTCATAAACTTATTTTTTGTATCACCTCCCTTAGGATAGTTTGATTTTAGTTTTATCACTCCCTTTTCCCCCCTAATTTTAGGTGTAGTAGTGATCCAAAGTGGTACATCAAGGGAGATAGCCCTATCTAGATATTCACCTCATTTATAGGCTACCCACAAGCCTAGAGGTGTTTCAATTGTGCCACTTGAATGAGGAGAGATTAGGCATATCATCAAAGGGTGTAAATCCTAGTGACAATAGGTCCAAAAAATAGAGACGTATAGGGGGAATACTCTTAAGTATTTAAGGACCCAAAACTCTAGTCTCATAAACTTAGATCAATTTTGAAGTAGGCCATACAAAAATAATTAAATAAAAAACATGAAATGGATTCTCAGGTTGATTCACACAACATACTTACCTCTTAATTCCTTAGATCTAAGTGTGTTAAAAATTTAATTTATTTAGATCTTGCTATGATGAGTTTTTAGAAGGTTTTGATGAAGTTGTATGTTTCATTCTAGTATCTATTAAAGCTCATTAAATCAAAGGAAGATTATGCATTACTCTACTACTAGCCATGCATCTATAACCCTAATATAGATACCTTAGGTCCCTTCTCCACTCCCTCTATTATCTTTTCAAAACCATGATGTATGGTACATTGATCTTATTTAATCATGTGATCTCTTTTAAGTTTCTTCTACTCTTTTTAACTCAATAGTTCTTTTCTTTCTTTCTTTCTTTTTTATTAAGTTTGGAATGATGGAAAAGAGATGAGATGAAACCCTAGTGAGCTAGTATAATTATAAAACAAATCATTACTATAGCATCCATGCCAACCAAATCTAGACCTAAAATTGTCACTTTTAACAAGTATTTAACATGATGAGTGCATTTGATCTAATAAAATATGAAAACTTTCTAAATTTTTATGAAGTACCCCAAGAAAAATTTCCATATGCTTGATAAAAGTATTGAATTGTGACATAATTTGAAATAACCCTATGATCACTTCCATTCATTCTAAAGCCTTGAAACATAGAAATGCATCTAATCTATAAACTAGCCCAAAATGTGTTGAAATTAATTTTCTCCTTTTCTACAAGTCTCAAACTCAATTTTTTTGGATTTTAGATTGGAAATAACTAGAGAAAACACAATATTTAATGTCAAATAATAAAATAAAGACAACTAATCTAGAAAGTAGGAAATTACTCTAGAAAGTGCTGAAATCTAATCTCAAAAAACCAAAATACTAAAGAGTAGGATGACTAAACTAGAAAGTGATAAACTAAACTAGAAAGAATGAAAATCTATTATAGAAAGCATAGAAATCTATTCTAGTCCTACATCTAAACTTATCTAAATCCTCTCAGTTATTAATATAAACAAATGGAATTACTTTAAAGTAATGATTCAAGAACTGTCCATTAATTGGATATGTAAGTTCATTGCCTTGAAGGTCATTCAGATTAAACACGTTATTTCCCATGATCTCTAAAATATGATAGGGTCCAATCCATAATGGGGAAAACATATTATGTTGTCCTTTCTTTTCATGGGCTTTATCCTATAATAACACCAAATCTGAAATTTTAAATGCTTTAAGTTTTGCTCTATTATCAAACCACATTTTAACTACATCCAAGTGTTTGCTAAATGTTTGGAAGGATTTAGTCCTTAAATCCTCCATTTCTATTATATCAAGCAATATTGATTGTACTTTTCCATTAATTTCTATGTAATCTTTTATAAACTGATAGGTGGGCACCTTTAATGTGATGGGGAAATTTTCTCTACACCAATAGGTAAGGATAATCTTTAAAGGATTGCTTGTATCTCATCTACTCTACCCAAAGAACATAATTTAGGATATTATGCCAATCCCTAGGTTTGACCCTTTATAACTTCTTAATTGCATCAATCAAATTTTTATGTGTTGACTCTATTAATCCATTTCCCTAAGGGTAGTCATTAGAATCTAACCTGATTAAAGTCTAACTATCATGTGCCCACATGGTGAATTCTAATGATATAAATTCTGGTCCATTATCACACACCAAAGATATGGTCATGTTGAATCTAGTTTTTATATTTTCCTCCAAAAAGTGAATCATATCTTGTGGTCTATTATTCTTTGAGGTAACAGCTTATATCCATCTAGTGTAAGTTTTTAGTTGTAAGCTTAAATTTATGACTTGCTAAGGAATTTGGGTTAATTACACTATTTAAATCCAAACCCCATTGTGTAAATTTCCTTTCTTCAATTATTGGATATAGAGTCATTATTGTGTGTACTTCTCTATTAGATAATAATTAACATTCATGGTAATTCCTGACATGCATATGAGAATCCTTAAAAATGGGTGGCCAATAGTATCCCAACCTCAAAATTTTATGGGTTATGGTATTCCCAGTAGGGTGATCACTATGTATCTTTTGATGTAAGTTTTCCATAATTGCCTTAGCCTCCTTTGTAAATACATGTATAAGGCAAATACCTGCATAGTTCCTTCTATAGAGGACTCCCTTTTTTATCATAACATCAGTGTATTTAAGCATGAAATTTCCCTTGTTTCTCTACTAAGATTTATGGGGAAATTTCCTATAAGTAAATATTGGATTATATCTATTTACCATTCTCCTTTAGAAACTTATGCTATGCATACCTCTTCAACAGTGATTTAAGGAATAATTTCAGTCATGAGATGAATAATACTATAACCTTTGATGATCCCTACACACTTGATCTCTATATATAACTCCTAGAACTTGGCCATCCATTTTATTTAATTCTCTCTCAACTCATTCTATGATAGGGTGAGATTGATAGTAGGATAGGGTAAAATAGTGATGGTTTTATTCGTTAAGATATAATGTCAAAATTTCTTCACTACTTTAACCAAAGAAAAAAATTTCTTGTCAATCATTGAAGACTTGTGATATACACCCTTGATATTTGTGCTCATGAAGGCAATAATCTACTCAATCTCATCCTTATTATGTGTGATAACTGCATCAATGGTGTGTTCTGAAGTAAATGAATATAAATAAAAATCTTTTGTAAAGTGTAGACTAATCAGTATTAGAGCTTGAGATATGGCATCTTTTATTACCTCAAAATATTTTTTGGCTTCATCTATCCATTCTATTTTATCATCTTTCTTGACCATATCATTTATAGGATTGATGATTTCTGTGAACCCTTAGATAAACTTCCTCATGAAGTTGATTTTCCCAAAGAATGACTTGAGCTCCTTGTTGTTTAGCTGCTAAAATTTTAGAATTGCCTTGATTCTTTTCAGATTGATGGTGATCCCATATTTTATGATAATATATCCCAATATTTTCCCTTTAATGACTCCAAATATAGTTTTATTTGGGTTCAATAAAATCCCAAACCTTATGCATCTCTCAAATATAGACCATAGGTGAATTACATGATCCTCTCTATTTTTTGAAAACACTGTGAGATCATCCCTATAGATGATTATGCATTTTTTTGTTAGTCCCTTAAAGTCATGATCTATGGCACATTGAAAGGTATCTCCTAAATTAATTGATCCTAATGGCATCAATTTTTACACATAAATAATCCATTTTTTGGTGAACATTGTCTTCATTCCATCTTCAGGTTGTATTAGCACCTGGTTGTAACCTAAAAATCCATCCAAAAAGGACATCATTTTAGAACCACTCACTATTTATGTTACCTCATATAGAGAAGGGAGAGGATAATTTTATTTCTTAGAATTCCTATTTAGATTTCTAAAATCCACATGTATTTTAATCTCATCACTCTTCTTTATAACCGAGACTAAATTGGCCACCCAAGTAGAATGTTGAATTAGGAAGATGATTTTGGCACTTAATAATTTATCCACTTCCTTCTAAATAAGAGGCTCTAGAATAGTGTTCACTAGCCTCTACCTCTATCTAAATGGTTTATGGTCTTTCTTCAAGGGGATCACGTAAGTGATGACTTATCGGTCATACACCTTAAGGTTTTATAGGTCCAATCAATAATGTCCTTATATTAAGTAATCAAATATTTGACTCACTATCTTTCCTCCATGGTACAACTGAGGAAAGTATTCACATAACATGAGTTATGGTCATCTCCTAAATTTTCCCTCTTGAATTCTTATTCATCGACATTAGGTTGTCTGAGTTGCTACATTTGAGGTTCTAAGTTGAATGGTCTTTCAAAGGAGACTAAGTCAGATAGAATTCATTTTCTTAACGCTGGAGAATGCCCTCTTTGTCTATTTCTTCTTGACAAAAATGGTTAATATCCTTGTCATCAATTATTAGGGACTTGAAATCCATTGAATTAGTTAATAATTAGATAATCTATAGATCATCACTGAATACCTAGAAAATTTCTACATTATCTAGAATAGAGGGACAAAGAACCAATTCAATAGAGAATATCCTTACCTCAAACCTTTCTAATGGCTAGAGATTGGTAGTAGTAGTAGTAGTAGTAGCTAGTGAATCGATAACCTATTTTTTATCTCTTGTGAGTGAAACTACGTTAAAATATTTAAATATCTCAATTATATCCCATGCTCTATGCTTATATCTCCTTAAATGAGATAATTTTCACCAGTACTTATTTCTTACCTGATGAAATACTAGCTTTGAGTCACCAAATACCTTTATCTACTTTACATTGTTTTTCAATTCGAACTATAATCCTAGGATTAGAGCTTCATACATAACTCTATTGTTAGTTCATGTAAATTACAATCTATAAGCTACCAAGAACTTCTTACCTTGAGGATCAATTAACTCAATTCTTATGCCTAATATTTTCTTAGACCTAGATCCATCAAAATTCATAGTCTATAACTGATTTAAACCTTTAGGTTTTGGCTTTTTGCACTAGATTATTAGTGGTAAAAGTATAAATTCCCAACATGGGAGAGTCATATTTTTTTGACATTGTATTCTATGATGGGATATTTCATTCTTAGATCTCTATCAATTTTGATCTAGTTTACAACTCCTCTCCATGGTAGCCATATATGTGAGAAGACTATGGAGAGATATACATTAATAATTCCAACCTAATCTCTACTCATCAAAAATTTGTAACCTTCTAGTATGTCCACTACTAGGATATTAATAGTCATTTTTACTCTAGGTTCTGATGCTACTTAGATGTGTACATTGTTTAGTTCTCCAACTACTATAACTACCATTTTATCTAGTTGAGAGACTGGTCTCTTTCAAGGGCTTGGGGTGAGACTAAGATTTTTACATATGGGGGTAGACACAATAGTTGTAGATGGTCTAGAATCAACCACATAGTTATGAATGTTCTTACCAAATTCTCTAATGGTTAGTAGAAATGGTGGCACTTTGATCTTACTCTTATAAATAACATTCACATCAGAAACATTCACTTTGTCTATAGCCTCTCTAGTTATTTCCACAAGGACATTTTTAGTAATGGACTTTTATAGTAGCTCCTTTTTCTTAGTGATTTGGGCTAACTCATGGAGAGTTATATTTGCCTTAATTTTCTTCATAGCTTCCATGATATTGTATCCTCCTTTAATTAATTCTTGCTTATTTGGTGGCTTAGCATTCCTTTTTGGAGGGGGTGGATTATCATCAACTTTGTGATTTGGAAAAATTATCATGGTATTTGGAGGAGTCAAGGTGGTAGGTGGTTAATTATTCCTTAAGTTTTATGTACCTCTCTAAAACTATTAAAAATCATGGAATTCATCTATATTATCTTTTGGTTCATTGTCATCTTCTCATCAAAAGGGAAGTTCATGAGTCTTAAAGAACATGTACATGATAGAATTTCCAAGATCCCAATGATATTTTGGTAGGTTATTCATCTAATCTAGCCTAATTACTTCTCTATGAAATATCTTTAACATTATACAAAACTCAATGCAATCAAGCTTGTCATGTTGGGCTGTATTCTAAATTCTACACCAATTAGGGAGAGCCATTTCAATGATGTTTATTTCTAAGATCTTGCTATTTTTCCCAATGTTATTTATAGGCCAATTAAATGTCTTGTTATATCTTTTGAACCTACTATTTTGGTTTCTAGTTGGGTCATTGGCATTGCCCATCTTTCATTGCATATTCAAAAAATCATTACGTAGCTTTTGGACCATTTTTTAAAATATAATCCAATTTAGCTTTTGTGGAATATGTGCCCTATAGAATAGTCATAGGGAGTATTGTTGCATGTTAATTTTATTGGTAACTATTTCTTGTTATTTGATTGTTCATGTACCCAAAATTTGTCTGCATCATCTGTGTCAGTGGAGGTAGTATGTACAATTGATTCTAATTATATGCTAGAATGTTTTATTTCAAATGTGGTACTAGATTGAGTGCTATAAATAAATTATTGATGTCAGGTTCACCTAGTGTCTATGGATTAAGTTTTTTATTAATACTAATAACCTCCTTGAATGCCAATGCTAAAGTATTGGTAATAGGTGCTCTTCTTAAGAATAAAGTGGTGATAAGGTCTAAGGCATTCTTGTATATCTCTAATTTTAATGATAGTTCTATTTTATATCTTAGGGTCAACTAGTTGTACATATTTTGCCATCTTGCATTGAAATCATGGATGGGATCACTAGGTCCCTCTTCATATTGGTGAAGTGTTGATATACCAATCCAAGATTAATGACCTATCCAAACTATGCAAGAAAAACCACTTGACATTCCTCCTAATTGGTGATGGAGTTCTCTATTAGATTTAAATACCAATCATAAGTAGCATCCATTAAAGTAAAATGGAGTAATCAACATGTAACACTTTCATCAACTACATAAATTATTATTAAAGTAGCTTTAATAGATTTTATACGCTCTTCTCCAGTTTTAGGACCTAAGGGAGAAAAGGATGGTAGATATTTTTTGGGATTATAGGGTAAATCATATACATCCCCTAGGATGACAATGGTAGATCCAACTAACTAGGGCTATTGTTGAACCATTGGTTGATTAACATGTAGAGGGTTCCTTACAAGTAAAGTGTATCCTAGTAAGGCTAGATTATTCTACACTAAAGACATTGACATAGCTCTAGGTCTCCTATGACTTGTAAGGGTTATTCTCATAAACTACCATAGGAATTAGATCTGGGAACTCTCCTACATGACTTCAATGTAACTATACATAGGGACTAACCTCTATTATTTAGCGGGGGGAGAATTTAGGCCCTCCTTTTAGCACTAGAAAAGTAATGTTAATGTGAGTTTCATGCATACTAAAGTTGAACGAGGTAGCCTCTAACATTTTAAGATCTCAATGGAGGTGAAATCCACTCTAGGGAATGATTTATAGGTATGAGGTATATTTCAAACTATTTATGGAATAGTGGTGGAGTATGTAGGTTGTTAAAAAGGTTTATGGATGGAGGTGTGGCCTTATAATAGAGTGAATTATTATGTGAGTTGGATGGGTGGATGGCTTATAATCTAAAGTGGGTATATCTTAATAAAAAAACCCAAAAGGGGAAAGTAAAGTAGGGTATAAAATAAGACTCCATGTTTCTTAGAAATTAATTCTTTGGTTGGTTTTTGAATAGACTTATGCTTTATTAAACCTATGTCTATTACTAGCACTAATAACACACATGCAATCATACATAGCTAGGAAGTCTAAAGAATTAGAGATGTAGGAAGTTCACATGCCTCAAATAAAGTTTATTCCTTTTAGGGTATTTGTTTCCACCCTTAATCAAGAGATTATGTCTAAGGTAAATAAATTATCTAGGGTATTTATTGCACACACATAAGAAACTATAGTAAAGAAATCATAAATACACATTCAAAAATATAATTTAATTAACTTGAATCATTCAATTGATACATCTACTTATATTTTAATATCTATTACACATCTCAAGATTAGTATATCAATCAACAAAATCAATAATCGACTTGTAGATATAGCACACTAAAGATTTATTGAATCATACATACATAGAAATAATTACTAATTTCATAGAATTGAAAAGAAAATACTCAAGACACTTCAATGATGATTAAAATTGCTTACTAATATATATTACACATTTTTTTGATTCATTCAATTGAGTGAGGTGATATATATATATATATATATATATATATATATATATATATATATATATATATATATATATATATATATATATATCACCTCAATCAATTGAATGAATCAAAAAAATGTGTAATATATATACTTTGGGAAGGGGTCTCATCATCCTCCCAGTTCATGCAAGTGATTGCAAGTGTCAGTTAGAACATATAGTTCTAGAATCATCTAAGAGATAATTAGAAACTAAAAATAAATAAATAAATTAACTTTTTGAAAATTATACATGTACATGCACACAAAATACAAATTCAATTATCTACAATTATCTACTTAAAATATAAGTGCATAGGTTATTACAAAATTATGCATGCATAATATTTCAGCCTATCAAGGCTTATTCATTTGACTTACTACATGTACATTGGTTAGAGTATAAGTTGACATGGATACTAAAGTTATAGTTTCACTGCTAGAAACCTACTTTTTCTTCACCTCATTAGCTTTATATACTTTGTCGTCTATTTCATACTACTTTCATAAGTTGTCCAATTTTAGTATAAAAGGTCAATTAATTCTTTTTGTCTATCCAAGGAGCTTAGCATGATCATCCTTGGTTATTTGAAATTTATTCCTAAATATATTAACTTCAGTGACCTTATTTTGAGCCTTAATCAACTCTAATTCAATTTCCTCAATTGATAATCCTTGCAAGCTTTGTTTGAATTCATTGGCTAGTTTATGGATAAGCTTGTCAAAATTGATTCTATTAATCAACTTACCAGTGGAATATTTCACCTTAGATAGCCTAATATCATGAAAAATATGAAGGATCTAAGCCTCATGTAGTTTTTATTTGAGGAATAAAACCCCAATGTCTTGTAAAAAATATTTAACTTCCTCCTACCGAATGACTACTATGTTCAAGGCATTGTATGCCTCTAGTGTAATCAGTAGGTCAAGATGGTTATAGAGTGAGTTGCCTATGTATACTACCAACATCTCTAGTTTGGAACTATCTCTTAGAGAGTTTTACAATATATTAACTTGGATCACATGATGGGCCATCTCAACCCTCATAAAATCCATAGCTTTCCAGGCATTGTAACATCTTAAAGCTACCTCCTAGACTTCAACTTCAATACTAGCTAGAATGTGTATTATCTTAGCCATTTATTTAATCTTATCTAATTCCTTCTCTAGAAATTGCACCTATACTTATATCTCCTACCAATATCTCTCTAGGCCCTCATATATTACCACTATAGCATCGTTGTGCACTTGAGCTAGGTCTGCTAGATTTTCTTTATACAAGGGTTATCCTGTCTATCTATTATACCTTTTAGTAAGGGATAACACATCTTGCCTATCCTAAAATATTATTCTAGTTCCATTATCATATTATAATTTTTTTTCTTGACCCTTTAGATGCTACCCATTTGAGGATCAAATAATGTGGAAATATATGGGAGTTTTATGATCTTAAAATTTGGCAGTTGAGAGAACTTTAACTCTTTAGATCTACTACCTAGGGCAGAATATCAAGTTAGGATGTATTAGAGGTTGTGATAACAACTTCTTCCTCTATATCCTCTTGGGATTTTTGTTTCTTCCTAAGGGCCTTGGTGAGGAAATCTAAAATGGAATGCCATATGATTTTAGACTAATCCTCTCTTCTAAACTAAGGGAGTAAATGGACTATGATGATTTTATGCTTGGGATTCCTTCTCTTACCAGTGGTTATCATAGTAGTTTTGTATGTGGAAGTGTTATTAGCAGTTGGAAGGGTTATTTGGGTATATTAAACATGGATTTGGGAGGTGGCCAAAGTTGTTTTCACCTTCCTAGACACATTTTTCTTGAGGTCTCTAACCGTGGAGGTACCAATAAGAATAAAAGGAATTGATGTGGTGAATAATATGGAAGTAGAGACATAAGGGGGAATAGTAGTGGAGGTGGAATAATGGATGCAGGAAATTTCATAGAGGTATCTTTCTCACAAATATGTAGAGAAGATAAGGGAAAACTAGCAACATTCTAGGTACCTTAAAGAGAGAACTCCACCTAATCTACTTGGTGGCTCATAGCCTTAGCTATTTCCATCTTGTCTTCCTCATCAAAATAATATTTTATGTCCTTGATAATAACCATACCTCCCCTAGTTGATTCTAAATGTGGAAGATGAGTGGATAATCATTTTATGCCTCTATTATGGGACTATTCATTGGATTCCTAGGCTTCTACTTATAAACTAGGGGGTCCTTACCTGAGTGGGAGAGTCTAGTGGTGATGATGTTCCAGGAGTTGTTTCACCATTATATGTAATTATTGACACTTGGGTATAAATTTTATTAGGCTCCTATTTAATTTCAATTTTAGAGGGAGTCCTTGGGAAGAGGAGGCAACTTGGTCATTGGATTTCTCCTTGGATTGTCACCTCCAAAAATTTGAATGTTTCCATCCCTTGAAGAGTGCCCTTCTACTATTTAACTCCCTAGTAGAGACCAAAGGATCCTCTTAGATCATCCTTAGATGGTCCTTCTATAGCCTAACAATTTGTGCTCACTCCAACACTTCTTCATCTAACTAAGCATTAAAAAATATAAAATCATAGTCATAGGGCTCATAACTATATGTAATATTAAACCCATGGATGTGTTTCTAGATCAACCTATGCAAATCCCAGTCTTGATGTGGAAGTGTAGGGAAAGGATATAACCTATGTTTCCACCTGCATCCTTGAGATACTTTCTAATTGTATAAGTCATCTTATTTATGGTGATCAAATGGCCAAAGTATAAGGCTTTCTTATACCTTAACAAATATTTCTCAATGATCTTCCATAATTGGAAGGCAATCTCTTATTTAGCCAAATTGTCAGGAACAAACTTAGGAAGAAATAGGGTGTCAATCTTTCTTTCCCATACCTTGATGATAGTGATGTATGGATAGAGTAAATAATCCCCCTTACCATCTAGGTTCTTCACAATGTTATGACCAATTTGAGGCATGGGTGAGCCATGAATAGCATGCCAAATATGAGGATAGACATCGTTAGAAATTTGTACCATGTGTTTGGTGTAGCAATAGTTGTGTATGAACTAATAATAATCACAAATCATATTCTTTTTGTAGTAAGTGGCTAGAGTCCAAAATACACCAAGGTGTTTGTAGCATGTTCCCATGACTGCATCTAATAGATACAACATCATGAAGAAATACCTAATGGGTGTAGGATGCCTATCCTTATGGATAATTTTCTTCATCAACTATATACTTATGATCTTGTCGAGGGCATGTTGATGCCTCTATGTGTACTATAGGGTTTATTAGTGTTTTAAAAACACTTCTCATTTTAGAATTTAAGGAATTCATAACATGAGTAGTAGGTTATAGAAACTTGGTGTCACCTATGGTGAAATGCCAATAGAGATATGTATGGGTGTTCCACAAATTTATAATGAGTGATGGTTGGGATCCATCTTAGTCTGTTCTTTATGAATTGTAGAGAATCTATTTTAATTTTTAGTTAATTATAATCTATATTTAAGCTACAAACTAATCTAACTTGATATTTATAGTGAAGCTTAAACTAAAGTGGTTTGGTGTAAAAAAAGAGCAAAGAGGAGGGCAAGGTATAAAGTAAATGAGTGATTGCTAATTTTAGTTTAAAATATCATGACAAATCATCAATTATAACTAAGTAAACACTCAACTAATATATAGTGCAACATATCCTAAGCTCAAATTTCACTATATACTAGGTAAACTTTAAAGGACAATCTAAAGAATCATAAATTAGAACCAAACCCACTTTAAATATTTACTACTATAATTAAATAGCATTTGCACATCTGAATATAGATTAAAATGAAATGAAATACAACCTAATATCCTCTAACTAATCTAGAATATGCATAAATTAGAAACCCTATGATTATAAAATGCAATCCAAAATTCAAAGAAACTATTCAAAATCAAGAAATAAAACTAACAATTAAGAGAAAAGCCATATTAACAATTGGCATATCAAATGTGGATAATATTTTTAGAACTCCTTGACTATATTAATTGATTCAAGTGTACAAAATTTGCTCAAAATTTTTCTCTCCCTTTAAAAGATGGTGATACATGCCTTTTATAGAAGGACAAGGTAGTGCATTAGTCAATTACAATATACAAGTGTACAAAAGATAATGATGTTATCCTTAAAAGCCCTAAAATACACTTGTTCTTCACCATTAGACTGACCTAGGGGAAATATTCTAATAGACTAGCATATGACTTATAAAAGAATATTCTTATTTTAGATATTATAATGTTTATAAAAAAAGAATATTAACTATTAGGTGGGGCCATTTCTGAAGGGTCCCCTTATTAATTTTGTAGAAGTTTCATTACCTTCTAGTATTGGTCCTTGACAAGATCATGTCCACAGTTAGTTTCATTAGGAAAACCTCTTCTTGATCATCCAAGTCATCCAAGTTTTAGTCATCACTAGCCATGGCTTCCTATATGCTCCTTACCTCTATAATTTTCTCTTCTACTATGAAAATCATGTCCAAAATTTTTATGTTGTCCCTTCCTAGTTGACCCTGACTCTTGCTCCTAACTGACTGCATGACTAACATGACCCTCTGTTTGAATTCAACATCATCAATTATTCTAGTTTAAGTTGTCTTCTAAGGATTTAAAAACATTGTCCCTAGGAGTTACTTGATTCTATTGATCAATCCTTTATCATCTGCCAAAAGCCTATTTAAATTTCTTCTCTAAGTACCTAGACCTTTAACCTTGTCTACTATTACTCCCAGTATGTTATTCAAATGAGCCAAGCTAATAGCCTTAAACTTATGAATATTATACCTAATCATAATGTCAATGAGGTCCCTAACTTGGGTCTCTACCTTTTACAACTCAGTAATTAATTCCTTGGCTATCTCATCTTACTAGATTAAGGGATCCTACCTTAGCTTTATTAAATTCAAATAATTTAACATATCAAAGAATGAGGCCTCAAACATGTCCATCATGAATCCAAAGACTAACAATATGGCCTAGGTTTCTAGGTTATCCTTTTTTTTTCCAAGTTTTGGATTCTCTATTTCATCCATTAGACCCTAGCCTTTGCTTAAGTTGATTGAACCTCAATCAGGCTCTCAATATCCTTTTCATGGATAGTGGTCTCACCAAGTTATTGAACTCCCATAGGGGTTAAGCCTATAAAGGGTTCCACCTTTTGGAAGGTGATTTCCTTAGTGCCTACCATAGTTATCTTGTGGTGACCCTTTCTAATCTAGTCATTTCTAGATTAAATTTAATAGTGGTAGATGAGCCTATATATTTTAGAGGTTTTGGAACCTCTACACCTATATTTATTAATGCTCTAGGAGCATCCATTTTCTTGTTTTTGGGTCCAAGAGTGACCACAATTCTACTTTCTTCTTGTTCCTTTACCATATCCCTAATCCATGGCTTCATGCCATATTGCACTTCAATATTGGTAAATTTTGTCATGGCCCATGAATGGGAAAGAGAAGGGATATTTTACAATTTTCCATAAATTAACCAATTAGGGATGATAGGTCTATGAATTGGAAATTCATCACTAAAGATGTTGATCTCACTAGTTGGGTGTGTGAGATTTAACCTTGGTCTTTTGGGCCTAACTGGGACTAATGTCATTTCTACATTCCTTTTCTCTTTAAGAGCTATTGGGACTATGTCAAGGGAAATCTCTTTTCCTCTATCCTCCCCAAACTCTTTTATTTGGGCTTAGGCCTCTTCAAACTATTCTTCTTCCCTGTCAGTGTCATAAGCCTCTACAAGTTCCTTGAGAGTACCTTCAAGTGTCTCTTCATATTCTAAGGCTATCATATCTATGTACTGAACTAGGGAAGATGGCCTTTATGGGAGTGTTGAAGATGAAGACCCTTATTTAGGTCTCTCTTCTAATTTCTCCTTACCATAGCCTTATTCATCCTACCCCTACATAATTTTCCCTTAAGGCTATGGTTGTTCTACTTAGGGTTGTTCCTAGGTTAACCTAGATGGTCTTGGTAGTAATTGATACTACAAAGGATGCATTTTCCATGCCTCTCTATATGTCTTGTCACCCTTGGTCAATATGTGTTCAATTTTGATGTTGTGCCCTTGGATCTTGGCCAATACCTCTTCATAATTCTTAGCTTTAATGTAAATGGTGTCATAAACATCAAGTTGATGCATGTATTCAAGGTTGGGTAGTTTCTTATCCTTCAAATGATTAGTCACTATGTTCGTAGGATACCAAATCTTGAGTTCATCAAGATGAAACCCAAATGAATCCCTGTGCTTGGCCATGGTATCAAATTATTTCTAATATTGAAGTATAGTTATTCCAATAGTTAGAGGGAATGGGTGGAGAAGACCCTTCCTCTTCTCTTTGAAAAATCCATCAATTCTATGGATGAACTGGGAGGTAATTTATTGCTCAGATAGCTTGTTAGGAACATACACTAGAAATCTATAAGGTTGGGACATGATCCCCTCAATTCTTAATAACTATACAATTAGGGTTGAACCAAATTTCACCCATCATTTCTACATTATTATTGATTAGTGAATGGACCCTAAGCATGGAACACCTATGATAGCCTCCACTATGTTTGGGTAGACATAGTCACAAATAAATTACATGTGGTCCATGTACTTAAATAAATGCAATTTGGATTAATGGTGGGAAATGGTAGTTTTTCCCTCAAGAAACCAATTTCTAATCCTAAGGAAGTTGACAGAGGGAAGTAGGGAATCTAGTAGGTATGACATCATGTAAAATTTCTTGGAGTTATTTCTTTTGATGTCAATAAATTGCTTGGCTAAGAAGGCACTGATCAAATCTCTAATTAGAGGGGTGAGCTTTTCTTCCACCATGAAATGCACATAAGAGACCTAGATTTTGTTCACATAGGTGGCTGAGGGGGCTCTAAAGGCTCAATTTAACAAGGTATTTATTACTCTAATTCCCTCATTATATTAGACTATTGGGATCTTGACCTCAAAGTCTTAGAAGATATGGGGCCCTTGGTGTAGCCAAGGTCTAAAGACAGAGTCTAGGTCAAGGTTACGAGTCCATTATTTGATTTTAGATAAGCCCACATAGGAAATTGGGAGATTATAATATTTTTCAATAGTTACAACTTAAATATAATCTATCTTCTTAAAATTTCCCTCCCTGATGATCCATTCATTATCTACCCTATAATAAATAAATATAGGAGCAAGGATGTCTATACAATGTAGTACCTTAGGATTTATGGTAATGCTATTAAGGCTGGCCATTTATAAAATGACCAAGTCATAATTTATCTAGCTCATAATGACAATCGTCTACTCCTCCTTTATGATGGGATTCAACTCCTCCACCATGAAGAAGACTTTGGACCAATTCTCAAAGCCTAGGGAATTTAGGGTTGTAATTTCTAATTCAGTATCCTTATAGATTCACCCCTCATTATCTATCAACAAGTAGAGCTCAATCTCATCCTTAAATTATTGTCTATGATCTACCATGATTTCTATTTCTATAAATTATTCACCCTGGATAGCAAATGGTCTCTATTAAAGTTATTTTTCACTCAAAAACATGATCAAGCTCTCTTTGGATCAAATTGTAACCAATTGAGTTTGTTTGGGTTGATTTTATGTAGGTTGTAATGTTTTGGAGTTTTAATGGTTGGATATATCTAGACTCTAGCTTATATGTG
The DNA here is from genome assembly GCA_037957365.1 of Torreya grandis. Classification (NCBI taxonomy): domain Eukaryota; kingdom Viridiplantae; phylum Streptophyta; class Pinopsida; order Cupressales; family Taxaceae; genus Torreya; species Torreya grandis. Next base: position 46,277 of record JARHVA010004111.1, read on the forward strand.
CCTTGGATTTTATTTGGACCTTTTCCTTTATACTTGCATTTTTGAGCCAATAAGATCTTTCATTTTGTCCTTTACTACTTGCATGGTATTTATTTGGCATTGGTCTGGAACTTTCATGACTTTTTTCATAAATGCCTTTGAGCACTAGTCATTAGTATTTCAAATACATTATTTTATTTTGCACTATCAGATGAAAATCCTAGATTAGTGTGATTTGTTGATTTTGATCTAGGCCCTTGCCTATGATTGGTTCATTTTTATTACAAGCCTCATGGTTTTGAAACTCATTATCTTTATGTGCCTTCTCATGATCTATATCCTAAGTCAATAATTTGTTGAATGAGCATTACCCATGCAGTGAACTCATGGGCATTTAAAAAGTAATGGGTGCCTTTGTACCATTATATCATCCTCTAGTGATAAAGCATGAACCATTGGATCATCTATTATTTTTACTTCAAATTGGATTTTTCCAAATGTCAAGATCATGGGATTTCTAGGCTTTATTGAAAATTCCATAGGATCCTTGCATCATTGGATCATCTTCCAGTGACAAAACATGAACTGTTGATCTATAGAGATACCTAAACTTTAAGTTAACATGTTATTAAGGTGGGGCTTATGATTAAATTTCTTAGGCTAAGTTTTATTTCATGTTTAATAAACATGGAATAAACCTTAGGGAAAACATTTATTCCTAAGTATTTTGAAGTTATACAAAGGGGACCAAGATTTAAATATTTTAGGCCAAAGTTTGCATTATGTTTAATGAACACAATCTATACTTTGGGCTAAAATATTTATGTCAAGCCTTATAAATAATTCTCAAAATGGGTTCAAAATGATATAATGGTATAACATTAGATATATTTTTAACATATTAATAAACACATGAAAACCTTTAGTTAAATGAATTTATCCTAAGTTCTACATTTTCAAAGACCTTCTAAAATGAAACTTAGCATAAGTCTTTATCATAAGGTTCATGGTATTTCAAAAACATGTAATGGGCACCTTAGGATATAGACTTAGGCTAAATTCATTTTGCATATACTTAGACCATAAGACCATTTCAATCTTTTTAGATTGAATATTTCCAATGTTTGAGATTTTTTTTTAGCACTTCACTTACCTTGTAAAGCAATTTCCAAGCCTTTCAACAAGATTTTAGGGTGCATTTGGATCCTAGGAAGAATAATTCACTAACTTAAATTTTATGGTCTCATATACATCAAATATATCCTCATGGGCATCAAATGATGGTTACGTGAATGTCAATTTTAAGTTAGTAATTCTTTTAATTTGATGGGCTTAAAGTTGATGGTCATGCAGATATCAAATACATCCTTGTGGATGTCAATAGATGGTCATACAAATGTCAATTTTAAACTCATTAAATTATTTTGACCTAATGTGAGAGTGACACTTGGCACCTCTATGGGGCTTCCCAAGATCTTGGACTTAGCTCCATCATATCAAAAATGGTGATGAAGCAATAATTTTAATATCATGATCTAAAAACTTGATCATGATTGGTTGCTTTATCAAGTAGGACCCATTTGTATTTGATCATTGAATGTAAGCATGTCACATGTTGACTAAGTTCCCATTAGTATTAATAAATACAATGGGGCGTTAGGGTTAAAACATTAGGCTAAGATAGGGAATATTAAAAGGACCCTACAAAATGAATATAAGTTAGGCATACGAGGAAATTTAAGGGGAAAATAAAGGGGGCCAAGCATATTAGGCTAAGTTTTAGTCGTGTTAAAAACATGACTAAGCTTAACAAATGAACTTTATACTTAGGTCCAAAAATATATTTCCTTTTTAAAAGGGTTCCCAATAATTTAGTTCTTGCCAATTTTCAAATTTTAACTAAGGGTTTTGCCAGGGTTTTGAAACATGAATTTCTCCAAAACAAACACCATGGAACCTATAACCAAAATCAATAAATACATTTATTATCACTTTTAGATAAAATTAAAGCAAAACATAACTAAGTAAGCTTGCTTTTTATAAAGTTGATGATCTTCAAATTTTACAAATGACCTTAACATGCCATATTTTCATGTTTAATCTTTAGGGTTTCTCAAAGGTCCTAATTTTGAAAAAATGGGGGTATATTAGTCCCAATAAGATGTAATGTAAATTATGCATGATAATCATGTACAATAATGATACCCAATCCAAATTGATAAATAGATGCTAAGAATACCATATAATCTATTCAGGAACACCATGACTATGCAAATCCTCATCCTAAATCTATTAATCAACATAGCCCCCTTGGGATTCTTCCCGTTCCATGTGATAGTTTGGTCTGGGAAGATCCATGATGATGACACCTTCTCCATTAAATCCTCTAGATTGAATTGTACCAAGGTGTGTTTGTCGAAGTAGGCATGATAGATGCTCAATGACAAATATCTTTGAAAATATGGCCCTGAGATGTAGGTGACCAGTGTGTTGTTGCTTAAGTGATGTAAGAATGCATCCTATGATATCTTTCTAGAGAAGAATAAGTATCTCAAGAGGTCGATATAGGGCATCAGTTCTAGTTTTGTTGTAAAAAAAGTAGTCTCTAGAGTTTGAATGCCCATAATTATTTCACAAACAATCTATCTACCAATTTCATATAATCTTCAAGTGAAAACAAGTCTACTAAAATAATGAAATCTCATAATGCTAAATAATTATTGTATATATCTATGAACATTATGGCATCAAACACTATATCAATAAATTATATAGAGTCTTTGATCAATTATAGATATGGCAAATTGGTACGTTAGAATTTTCTATATGTAGATGTCATTACCATTTATTTTGTGCTTCTCTTAATCTATGTGTTTCATGTTATATAGGCCTGTATGTTGGTGAAAATAACTCATCTTTATATAGATATTTATTCATTATATACTCTTAAAGTGGGAACTAGGGCTCTTCATCACTATAAGATAGAAAAAGAATTTGAACACAAGGTGTGTTTATCAAATTAAGCATCATGGATTCTCAATGATAAATATCTTTAAAAATATGTCATTAAGATGCAGGTGACCACTATGTTGTTGCTTGAGTGATGCAAGAATGCATCATTTGATATCTTGCTATAGAAGAATAAGTATCTCAAGAGGTTGATATAGGGCATCACTTCTAGATTTTCTATAGAAAAATGTAGTCTCTAGAGTTTGAATGCCAATAATTACTTCACAAATAATCTATCTACCAATTTCAAATCATCTTCAAGTGAAAAAAAGTCTACTAAAATAATGACATCTCATAATTCTAAATAATTCTTGTACTTATCTCTCAACACCATGGCATCGAAGACTGTATCAGTGAGTTCTATAGAGTATTTGATAAAGTATGGATATGGTAGATTGGTGTGATATAATTTTTTTGATGTAGATGTCATTTCCATATATTTTGTGCTTATCTTACTCTATGTGTTACATGTTAGATATCCCTATATGTTGCTGAAAATAAGTCATCTCTAGATTGATCATTGTTCATTATATACTCTCAAAGTGGGAACTAGGGATCTTCATCACTATAAGATAGAAAAAGAATTCGAACACAAGTCAACTTAAATGAAAATGATGGATTTCAATCAAAGTGGATTGAATATATATAATCTTGCATTGAATACCAGTTTGTGTGACATAAATATGCAATGTTTACCTTGGTTTTATGATTTTCATGTATAATTCAAATTTGTTAGCTCAGGTTGGAGGTGGTATTTAGAATATTAATAGGAAGTATTTTTTATTTTATATTGGCTAATTATGATGAGACCTAGTAATATTCTCAGTAATAAAGTGATTTTAGGGTGTACATTGAAAAAAATGCTTTTGCATCTATGCATGTAGACTAATTATTTTAGGGGATTTGTTTCAGGCAAAATGTCCATAACAATTTCTTTGAAGGATTCATCTAAGTAAAAGTTCTAAGAAAATTATTCCAAAGGGATATTTCAAATAGTTAGAGGGAACTTTAAATTTCCCTAAAGGGTACTTATGATCTGAAATGTCCACTTCATAGGGCATTTTATACATGACAAAAGTGTTGAAGGGTCTAATTCACAAATGCTAAAGGGTAATTTTGGTTTCCTGAAGGGTACTTTAATATAACTAAGGGGTCATTTCCAAAGTCTCAAATGGTAAGAAAATATGCAAAGTCTGAAGTGAATATATTATCTTAGACAAAAGGTCTAAATGAATTGGCTAAGGGAAAAAAGGTCCAAGACAAAAGTCATGAGGGGTATGTCTGAGAAGGGAAAGAGCATATGGACACTTTGAAAGGGATGAAAGGTCCATTTTCAAAATATTTCAAGGGTAAGTGGCCACTTAGAAAAGGGTCATATTCTTGAGACAAGAATCTCTAAGGGCATGTCCATGGTAAAAAGGGTACAAAACACAAAGGATGAAGGGCACTTTTTATAAGGTAAAAGGGTCAAAAGAAATACCCTAAAGGATAAGTCTCGTAGGGTAAGGGGTTCAAAGCAAAAATTTTGAACGGTTTACAAAAAAAAATAAAAGGGTTTATGACTCAAAATAAGTGGTCAAAAATGGGTTAAATTGTAAATTTGGGAAAGGTCGAAGGGCAATTTTAGAAGGACAAAGGACACCTTTAGAAAGTCAAAAGGGCTAGTTTGAAAGGTTGTAAAGGGTAGATAGAAAGTATAATAAGGGTCTACTTCAGGTCTAAATTTCCCTTGAAGGGTATACTTTGAAAATGATGAAGGGAAATTTTTGACTCCCTTAAGGGTACTCTTGTATGGCTAAGGGTCATTCCCAATAGTTTTAAAGGGTGTGTTTGGATAGGGTCAAAGGGATAATTCATCAGGGAAATTTGTTTCGAGGAAAGTGTATGTAGTCTAAAATTTTGTGAGGAAAAGAGTCTATAGGAAAAATTACTTTAAGAGAATTTTTTAGACAAAATTTCCCAAACAATCTTCCTAAAAATATAAGGCTTTCTAAAAATCAAGCCCAAAAGAAGATAGGGCTGAGAATACTAGAAACATCTAAAAAGATAATTTGCACAAGGGTTAAAAAAATTATCCCTAAGAATATAAAACAAAAAAAATCATCTATGCAATACACAAGGTAGTCTAATAAAACAAAATGACAATATCATCCTACTAATGAAGTGAAAAATCCTTGTATTTTCTACATTTTTCAAAAAATATATGAAAAATACTCCATATTAAGGTCATATTTTTAAATAAAATGGGTAACTATTTACTTATAGAGAAAAGGGGGATGTTGGGTATACCAAAATTAACATGATTACACTTACTTCATGAATAAATTGTTGGGGATCAACCAACAATGTTGATTAAAATGTGAAAGCAATTAAATGCAAAACTAAACCAAAAAGATAAGTAACTAGAATCAAAAAATAGCAAACAATAAGAGATACAAGAAACCACCCTGAAAACTTGTATTAAACTCTTTACAAAAGGAATACAATTGAAGAAACTTCTTCTCTTCCACACCTCTCTCAGATGTACAGATCTCTTTCCCTCAAGAGCTCTCTCTCTCAATTACAATCAACTCTAACAACCTGGATTGATACCATATACAATTATATACTATTCAATTCAACATTCTACACACACAATAAGCTAAGAAGAATTATCCCTATTATATAATAATTAGGAAACATGAGCATACAATTACAGCCATTAGATGCACCTCCTAATCAAGGGATCTAAACAATCTTACTAATAATAGAGATGCAGACTTAAGACTATCACTTAATCCTATCATGCAAATACTCTGTTCTGTCCATGGAAATAACATTCTAGATGCACAGGTGACTGACATCAGTCCCTACCTATTTGCATCTGACCAATGTCGGCCGAACATAACTAACATTGGCATCTCCTAGTCGACTCCTGACTGACATCGGTGACTGTGTAACTCCTGCAACTTGCAAACTCACTCATTTGGTGAAGCTTTTAGATCCACACCTTAACAATCTCCCACTTGGAGATAAATAGTTGCACCAGTACCTGTACAAAAACATCTTCTAGCTGCTCCATCTTCAAACTCAATCATGAAGACCTACAAAAGTTGAATGAAGATTCAACTTCTCCTTTGTTACCGGCTTGGTTAACATATCGGTAGGGTTCTTATCTGTATGGATCTTTTCTAGCTTCGACTCACCATCCTCCAATACCTATCTAATGAAGTGGTACCTAAGCTATATATGCTTTGTTCTTGAATGAAAGGCTGAATTCCTAGCCAAATGAATTACACTCTGACTATCACTGTATAATCTACAACTCTCTTGCTCCTTTCCTAGCTCTTCCATGAACCGTGTCATCCATATCATCTCTTTTCTAGCCTTAGTGACTACGATATATTCTACTTCTGTAGTTGAAAAGGCAACAACCTTCTGCAACTTTGATATACAGCTAACTGTTGTTCCACCAATAGTGAAAACATATCCTGTGGTGCTTCTTCTGCCATCCAAATCACCTGCCATATCTGAATCTACATAACCATGTAGAGAAGTATTTAAACCTCCATAGCAAAAATGCCTACTGTTGGTTCCTCTCAGATATCTAAGGATCCACTGAACTACTTTCCAGTGTTCCTTCCCTGGATTGGCCATATACTTACTTACAACTCCCACTGCTTGGGCAATATCAGGTCTAGTATAAACCATTGCATACATTAAGCTCCCTACTGTAGAATCATATGGAACTCTACTCATGTACTCTACCTCATCATGTGAATTAGGACACTATTCCTTACTCAATTTAAAATGGCCAGCCAAAGGTGTGCTTACTGGTTTTGCATCATGCATATTGAACCATTTCAACACCTTGTTCACATAGTCCTCTTGAGACAAAATCAACCTATGATTTTTCCTGTCTCTCTTAATACTCATGCTAAGGATTTTCTTTGCTACTCCCAAATCCTTCATGGCAAATGTGTGAGCTAATTTCACCTTAAGCTCAGAGATATCCTGCATGTGTGATCTTGTAACCAGCATATCATCTACATACAACAACAAAATAATATATCTACCATTATATAATCTCTTAAAATACAAACAATGGTCAGATTGACACCTACTATAGCCATGCTCAATCATAAACCTGTCAAATCTTAGATACCATTGTCTAGGAGCTTGCTTGAGGCCATACAAGCTTTTCTTCAATCTGCACACTAACTTCTCCTTACCTTTGACCTCAAATCCTTTCGACTGATCCATAAATATTTCTTCATCCAAATCTCCATGAATAAATGTTGTCTTAACATCAAGCTGCTCAAGATGCAAATCCTCAATAGCAACTAAATACAATATAGTCTGTATAAAAGTCATTTTAACAATAGGAGAAAAAATCTCACCAAAATCAATACCTAGTTTTTGTGCAAATCCTTTCACTATCAACTTGGCCTTATATCTCATCTGTCCATTCTCACCTTCTTTCAACTTGTAGATCCATCTGTTCTTTAGTGTCTTTTTACTAGCTAGAAACTCAACCAAATCCCATGTTTGGTTCTCTCTCAAGGAATCAATCTCCTCATTCATGCCTAGTTCCCACTGATTCTTGGATTCTACCTATATTGCTTCTTCAAAACTCTCTGGTTCTCCACCATCAGTAAGAAATAAGTAGAATAATGAATGGGAATATTGAATTGGAGGTTTACTTACCCTTTTTGACCTCCTGATGGGTGTCTGAGACTCATTCACAACACGCTATCCACCTAAATTCTCTGACAGTGACTGACTTCGGTCACCTCCAGGCCTGTAACTAGTCGATGTTGATTCTGCCTGACCAACATCGATTCCTACCTGACTGACATCGGTCACTATATGACTGACATCAATTCCTGTATTGCTGATGTTGGTTCCTGCCTGACCGATGTCGGTCTCTGTGTTTTCTTGTCTGTGATTAATTTTTCCTGCGAGCTCATTTTGGACTGTTAACTCGTCCAATTCTCCATTGCTCTGCCTAGATTGATTCAGCTTCTTAAGTTGATCACTATACATCACTTTTTCATTGAAAACAACATCATGGCTCCTAATTATCTTATTAGTTCCTAGATTCCAAAACCTGAATCCAAAATCATCAGAGCCATAGCCAATAAATGTGCACCTCATAGACTTAGCATCCAACTTCTTTGTATTTTCCTTATCAACATGCACAAAGGCTTCACAACCAAAAACTTTGAGAAATGAGAGATTTAACTTTTTACCTATCCATGCCTCTTCTGGAATTCCACCATCTAGAGCTATAAAGGGTCCTCTGTTAATTAGGTACACTGTAGTATCCACATCTTCTGCCCAAAACTCTAAGGGCAAACCAACATGCATTCTCATACATCTTTCATGCTCCATTACTATTTTGTTCATCCTTTTAGGAACTCCATTTTGCTGAGGTGTCCTTGGAACCATCCTTTGCCTGTAGATTCCATGCATATAACAATATGAGTTGAACTTGTGGCTATAGAACTCACCACCATTGTCAGATCTCAAGCACTTCAATCTCCTGCCTATTTCATTCTCAACAATAGCTTTCCAAATCTTAAAAATGTCAAAAACATCAAATTTATTCCTTATACAATAGACCCATACCTTTCTTGTAGCATCATCAATGAAAGAGACAAAGTATTGTGATCCTTTAATAGAAGCAACTTGAGCTGGTCCCCACACGTCTGTGTGAACAAGCTGCAACTTATGCTTCTTCTTTGTTGATCCAGTCTTGAGAAAACTCACTCTCTTCTATTTCCCAAAAACACAATGCTCATAAAAATCTAGATCTATGCTTTTTAAATCTAAAAGATTTCCTTTTGACTTAAGAATGAACATTCCCTTCTCACTCATGTGGCTGAGCCAAGAGTGCCACAACTTTGCATCCACATCTAAAGTAGATAATATAGAAGGAGAATTATTAGTAGCACAATTACATAAATAGAGAGTACTTACTCTCTTATCTCTGGCCATTACAAGTGCACCATTGGTCACCTTCCAAGATTTAATTGTGAGAGTTACTGTACAACCCTCATCCCCTAACTTTCCTTTAGAAATCAAATTCCTCTTCAAGCTAGGAACATGCATGACGTCTCTCAACACCCATGTGTTGTCATTCTGCATTTTCAGCTACACTTTTCCTTTGCCAACAATTTTACAAGGCTCATCATCCCCTAAATAAACTATTCTAAAATCTCCATGGACATAGTCACTAAAATATTCTCTATTAGGGGTAGCATGAAAAGATGCACCAGAATCTAAAACCCAAGATTCTATATTATTATGCAAAGAGAATATAAGAGTATCTTGTGCAATATCTACAACTTTTGCTTCTTCTTTACCTTCATGTTGATTGTCCTCCTTAGGCTTTGACCAACAATCTTTGCTTATGTGCCCTATCTTTCTACAATTCCAACATTGTGGCTTCCTGCCATTTCTGGATTTGGATCTACCTCTCACCTTTGACTTAGACCTTGATCTCCCATTCTTTCTCTTCTCTTTTTACCTTCCCCTGCTCTCAAAACTTAAAGCGTTCCCTGATGTTTCGTCTATGCTTTTCCTACAAATTTCTTCATTCAATATTACACTAACAACATCCTCTACTTTTCAAATATTTGAAGTAGATGCAATATTAATAACTGCCATTACCAAGCTATGCCAGCTTTCAGGCAAAGAACATAATATTAAAAGAACCTTAATTTCCTAATCAAACACTATTTTGACTGAATTTAATTGATTTACAATTACATAGAAATCATTTAGATGATTAGATACAGATCCACCTTCCTGCATATGCAAATTAATTAACTGCTTCATAAGATATACCTTATTTGAAGCTGAGGGTTTTTCATATAAATTTGCTAAAGTAGTCATCAACTCTACCATTGTCTTTGCCTGTGATAAATTAGATATCACTGTAGATGCCAGATTCAATCTTATAGATCCAAGAGACTTTCTATCAAGAACTTCCCATTCTTCATCATCCATGTCTTTGGGCTTCTTTAAAACCCCACCTAATGATAAGTATAGAACTTTTTGATACAAATAATCCTCTATCTGCATTCTCCAATGTTGATAATTCTTGCAATTAAACTTCTCCATTCTCAGTTTACTTTCTTCTGCCATTGCTTCTCCCACTCAAATAGAAATACCTATGAGTAACCTATAATCAATACACACTAACCAGATCTAAAATACCTATTAGTCAACCTGAGCTCTGATACCACTTGTTGGGGATCAACCAACAATGTTGATTACAATGTGAAAGCAATTAAATGCAGAATTAAACCAGAAAGATAAGTAACTAGAATCAGAAAATAGCAAACAATAAGAGATACAAGAAACCACCCTGAAAACTTGTATTAAACTCTTTACAGAAGGAATACAATTGAAGAAACTTCTTTTCTTCCACACCTCTCTCAGATGTATATATCTCTTTCTAGATCTCTTTCCCTCAAGAGCTCTCTCTCTCAATTACAATCAACTCTAACAACCTAGATTGATACACATATACAATTCTGTACTGTTCAATTCAACATTCTACACACCTAATAAGCTAAGAAGAATTATCCTTATTATATAATAATTAGGAAACATGAGCATACAATTACATCCATTAGATGAACCTCCTAATCAAGGGCTCTAAATAGTCTTACTAATAATAGAGATGCAGACTTAAGACTATCACTTAATCCTATCATGAAAACACTCTATTCTATCCATGAAAATAGCATTTTGGATGCACAAGTGATTGATGTTGGTCCTTGCCTATCTGCACCTAACCGACGTTAGCCGAACATAACTGACACCGGCATCTCCTAGTCGACTCCTGACCGACGTCGGTTGCTCCTGACCGACGCCGGTCATTGTGTAACTCTTACAACTTGCAAACTCGCTCATTTAGTGAAGCTTTTAGCTCCACACCTTAACATAAATATTTAAAATTAACTCATATCTCAAGACCACTCACCTTATTCTTGACATTATTGATATGACACATATCTTTGATCACATACTAGGCCACCATATTCTTGTCATCAATTAAAGAATTAGTAATTATCCCTTTGTCTTCATAATTTGATCTCAAAAATTATATAGATATAATATTCAAATAATATAAAACACAATTCATTCTCAAATACCAACTACTATAAAAATGATTCGGGCAACAATTCAGGTGATAATTCAGGCGATGGTTCTACCCCAATTGATGATATAACTTTTGGGAGCCATAACTTTTGCATCGTAGCTAGAATTGAATCCCCATTTGAACCATTGGAAAGATAATAAAGATTATAACATGTTGATATGACACAAATATATACTTTATAGATTTTGATCCCTGAAAACCCAATGGAAGTGCCCCAAATTTCAATTTTAGTAGTGTAGTCTAAAAATAGTAAGTTTCTAAAAATAATAATTCCTTGAATTTTTTATTGTTTTAAATAATATATGTCAAAAAACATAATATAAATTGATATTAGTGACCTTACACATCCTCCTCTTACTTTAAAAATATGTATAAATTAATATGTAACCCAAAATGGAAATCAGACATCTCTTCCCAGAGATAAGCATATAGCTATGTTACAATCTTGAGTAATAAAACATTTATTCTCAGAGAATTCATTATTAATATGTTATTTTCATGTTCTTGAAATATATATCAATAAAAACTTCTAAGTTTTAGATCAACTAGAAACATAGAATAACTTTTCTTAACTCTTCTATGCTTGTCAACAACTAAACCTAGAGCTTATGAACAACATAAATAGCTCCTTCTCAAACCAAGCATCCATCATGGTTATGATAAATAAAGAGTGTATACATGAATCTTGATGTAGTCATCCTTATCCATAGAGCACTAAAGCAACAAAAACATATGAGATTCCTAGATCTCCATGCTCTCAAAGACTTAACATCCTTTAAGATCCTATTAGGCTTGAGTTGAACCTTAGGTTTGACCTTTTTGTCAACCATATAATAAATAATATGAGATGATATCAGACATTTAATACTTTATTTCACATATTAAGTGTGATCTACCATATAAAATAGTCCACTTGGGCTTGTAGACTGATCATGACTCACCTTTACTATCTTTGCTTTCCATACATACATTTGCCTTCTCTCTTACACTCTAGGGGCTTTAAACTTCTTGTTTTGACTTGATGGATTTTTAAATCTATTAAGAAATAATATTTTAATGTGTCCCACATGGTGATAACTATATTATACAACATTATACATGACTCTTTACTAATGATTCCATTTATAACCCCATGCATATTAATTTTAAAGGGTCTCTTATACTCTCTTGCTATCATACTTTATAGTGTTAGTGTATCTGATAGGTATTTTTATGTTGACCATCTCATCTTCATTATCCTTCTCCTTGACTTGAGTTTCCTCCTTTCGGTATTATTTGAAGCCAAGACTTGTCTTATCACTTGTAGACTTATGACTACTCAAGATGTTATCTTGAGCATAAATATTCTTTTCAAACTTCACCAAGGTCTTTAACTTGCTATATTATTGATCCAAATTAGCTTTTAAATATTCCATGTCAGTTCCATACCTAAGGCATTCTTCCTCTTTAGATTTTAAGCTGGTAGTGACTATCTCCATCTATGCTTCAATCTAATTAATTATCACATCATACTCCTTGGATGTGTTACTCAGTCTCTTCTCAAAAAAATGAATCTTATCTTCATGGTACTTAACTAATGATCTTAGTTTGTGATTATTCCTTATTTGTAACTCAATCTCCTTTAGATCACTCACCAGTTCTACCTCAAGATTCACTTTAGCTTCTTCTTCATCATCCATAAGGCCTTTCACATTTAAGCAACCCTCATTGTATGTTTCTATAAGCATGAATAAGGTTTCGTTATTATCATTTTCATGTTTATTACTATCATCATCATTATCAAATTTACTTATGTCACTTACATCAAATGAATTAATATCCTATTTGGTTGGAAACTTCTCTTATTATTAAATGGTCATTTTCTACCTTCATACTTCCTATAATCTTTGTTGTTTTTGTCAATATTATAGACCTTATTATCATCACCATTATTTTCATCATGTTCTTCATCATTCTCATTATTATCATTATCAATACACTCAAATTCAAAGTTACCAATCTTACCACAATTGAAAAATTTAAAGGGAAACTTACCCTTTACTTACTAGATCTAAACCAATCCTACAAAACTTGGCTATCAATTCATCATCATCAAAATTTGAACATACATCATCCTTGACCATCTTAGGTTTCTATTTCTTCTCAACTTTAAAAGATACTTCCTTCTTGGGAGGTCTTCCTTCATTTTTTCTCATCTAGGAGTTAGTCAATATGCCATGAAGCCCATCCATTTCAAGCTTGTCCAAATCTTGCATCTCTTCTACTTTAGACACCTTAGAATCAAAATTAGGAGCTAGTGATCTCAATACCTTTTGAAAAAATGTAGACTCTTTCACTTATTCTCCTAACCCTCTAATAGAATTGATAACTTCATCAACCATCAACAGGTAATATACAATGGCTTTATCTTCATTCATATTCAAATCTTCAAACTACCTTATGTGAGTAAAATTTGGCCATTTTCACCTTAGCGTATCCATCATAGATAGTAACCAACTTGTCCCATATTACCTTGGTTGAATCATAGTGCATCACTTTCACAAACTCTGCATCTAATAGGCCATAGAGAATGGAATTCATTTCCTTGGAGTTACTTTCCTTTTCCTTTTTACCTGCTATATCAGTTGGTGGTGTAAGAGGTGGAGTGTATCTATCTACAACTGACTAAAATATGTTATGGCCCATTGAAATTAGATATCTCCTCATTATAATTATATAAAATGAAAAATTGGTCCCATTAAATAACAAAGCCTTACTAGTAGAGAAATCACCTTGAACTTGTTGATTAGCTACCCTTGCTTCTAAGATCTCCTTTAGTCGGTTATACCTAATTCAAAGGACCTACTTGTTATAAACTTAGGTAGCACCTTGTTTAAGGTTAATTTCTTAGGATCTACTTCACACCTAGACTAATATTGGCATGGTATAAGATGTGGGACACTTTTACTCAAACTAGAACTCTAATTTTAATGAGGCTAGCTCCTATAATGTATCACGTATGCATTGATTACTAAAACCTACTATGACTTTTGGGTTGAAAAGAGATAGAAAGATTATTTAAATTAGAATATAATGTATTGATGGTGATAAACCCATATTTATGTTTCATCTACTCTATTTGAACTTCTAAAATGTTGATAAGTAAACCAATGACTTAATCTACAACTCCAAATAACTTTTATGCATTAGTATTTCACATAAAAAAATTTATCAAGTGACCAAAAAATGAGGTAAATTATCAAATAGGATTGATTTAAGGCACTAACTATTTAATATATCCACTATGGGATTCAAAAATCAACATCAAACACTTTATCTAGCTTGCAAGAGATGGCATACTAGTAACTAGATGAGATCAGGGCCAATCAATGGAGAAATTACTACCACATGTGAAAATCAAACCAATATTACACAATATACTATAATATTAGAATCTATAAATAGTCATTTTATTCATCTCAAAAGGTTACAAATCTTGATCACGTTTAATCATGCCCAAGAGAGGGATCCTAAAAATTAGATTGAAAGCTTAAATATATAGAAGTGAGAATAGAGAGAGCCAAGAGATTGGCATAAAAGAGAATAATAATTCAAATTCACATTATCTTAATTCAAACTAGACTTTAATTGGTAGTAAATAGTCTATAAGACTTCTCTTTTATCTAATGTACTTGCATGAGCTCCTTGTATGAGCTCTATTACATTGGAATGAGGTAATGCATGCATTTGACTTATTCAAACTCCCTTTTCATGATTTATATGCCACATTTAGTTGGTGAAGTCCATTTAACATGAGATCAAGATAATTTAAATCCATTCTTCATCCATTGGACTTGAAACATGTGTTTATTATCACTTAATAACTAATCAACTCATGATGATTAGTCCTTAAGATATGGTAACTCCACTTAAGCCCTTTCCTTACATGAAATAAAACTTGAAAACTGAAATCTACTTTAATACTAGCTATGAAGTATGACAAATCAATATGAACTCATTTGATAGCCCTCTAACACTAATCTCCACTTTGCGTTATTTCTCAAATACACCTAATAACCTAACTTATTGCATTTTAAAAACATCTAACCTACATGAAAACATTGAAACATACAAAAATGGTTATACTTAGGCTTGAAACAACTTATCATATCATTAATTATGTCTTCTTGATGAAGAAACACTTGTAACTTAGTCAAACATGTTGACTAGGTTAGTTTTTCCTTGATTTCCTATAAAGTGGTTGTTTTGGATGAGCTCTCAATGACACTTATAGGCATATTTTTATCATATAATTATTCTAAGATGAATAAAAAGTCTCAATATTCACTTCATGGATTGGATTTAATTGGACTGACCTAAACCTCTTATTTTTTCACCTTTTTCTCTTAAAAAAATATTTTATGCCATGATCCATATTATTACATACAAAAAAGTAACATTTATGTGTCACTCTATAAGTTTAATTTATTTTTTAATATGTTTTAGGTTTATTTATTAGGCTTTGATTTCAATAAAATTGACTTTTCTTGAAACTAGTCATTATGAGGGTTTGGGAGGGTTTTAGAGGTGAACCTTCTTAACGATGGTTTATTAATTATATAAATCCAAACCAAAACTTAATACCATCATTATATATTTTATATACCCCCTCAACTTCCCTAATAATATTGGGTTCCCATAAAAAAAGGTATAAAAATATACCTATGTAAATAAATTTACCTATAGGGTTTAAACATATTCTAGACATGTTTATGCTCTTATCAATTGTTCATAAAGAACATCCCATAAACCAACCTCAATTTTTAATTATTTATAATTTCATATGGGTCCTCAAAACATTCTAATATAATTTGATTAAAATCTTCACATGGTGAAAGATATGAGCACTTGATCAGGTGGCTCAAATGAATGTTTAAAACTATAGAATTTGAACTTGCTCTTTGTATTGAAAATTACTCCTCCATTAAATCTCCTTTATTTGAATAATAATAATTATACCTATACCATGTCATCATATCATTCTCAAGGTGTTATCTTTCTTAGAGGGTTTGAAAATGCATTTTGATGATATATGTTTGTTTGCTTATTTTATCCCTCAAGGGCATGATTTACTTTGATTTTGGAGTGTGATCACATATAAAAATGTTTATGGGAACTTAAAATAACTCTCTTATTCTTACCAAACACTTAAATGAGATTGAAACCATTTTCCACACCTTAAAAATCTTCATGAAGCCTACCTACTCTAATGGTGACTATGAATTGACATGTTGATGATTTTGTAAAAATAGTGGGCACTTCCACCTGTAATTATACCCCATAAAGATTTTTTTATAGATATATAAAGTCATAAGTACCAATACTACCAAATTTCATGCCTTTTGGATGCATATTTTATCTTATAGGCTCTATTTACTAAAATCTAGTTTGAACTACTTGGTTGTTCTAGTGAGACTAGGAATATGACTATGTTTCCTTCTTACCACCTTGATTTGATATTAAAAATTGTGAATTTTATTGTAACGTGTCATTAAATTCCTCCTTTTGTTGGTCTAAAACTCTAATGGTCAACCTTCATATTCATGTTATATCTCTATGACCTTATCTTCTCAAGAACCTTCATCATGACTATGTACCAAATATTGTAGATGTGATCATTATGAGGTGTAGAGGTGTTTATTATACATATCACCATGAATTTTTTCCTATATTACTCTCTATACCACATTAAATCCTCTACCTATCTCCTTCTAGCCATTTGACTCTTTAAACAAGCTCTTTAGGCCTGTATGCATTATTTTTAATACAACTTTTGTACTTTCATATTCTTGAGAGTAATTGGGTGGCTTGTTAAATTTTTTTTATGGTGTGTTTTTATTCATTTAATATTTTCAATAAATTCACAAACCTCAGTATTTAGTTTATGGTCTTACGAATCACTTTAGGGTACCTAGCTGACTGTGTCAGAGGAATTGTCATTTGATATGGTTATAGCTAAATACTCTGGCACTATTTAACCTTAACCTATATTTATTTCAATCCCTTATCTTAATACCCATGATAATTTCATCCTAATTAATTTCATGAACTACTCTCTTTGAATCATGAAACTTTGTCATTGACCACTATGTCCTCAACTTGCATACTAGCTTGAAAACAATCCCTTAGCCTTATGTGACTATAGGTGAGTTATATGAGGACTTTTATTGTAAAAATATTTAGAGTTTCAAGACCATATCTTCATGATCATGTCATAGCTCACACATTATTTTTTTTATGTTATTCCTTCATAACCATGATATGACTCTATCATATACCACTATTTTTCTCATCCTTTTCTTGCCAACTTGAAATAGCCTACCCTTAAGTATGGTTGTAGGTGTATATCACTTGAAAATGAATGTTATTATAATCTTGATCCCTTAAAGGGTTTTTTTGTGTGTTAAATTTGATAAACATCACCTTGGAACACTATCATATACATAGTTATTCTTTCTAGTTTGATAACAAACTCCTCTGTCACTCTAGCCTAATTTTATGTTATAATTAGGCTCTTTGTACAATCTATAATAATTTTTATGACCTTGAGAGCTTGATAATAAGTAAAAAGAGGTTCAAAGGGTATTTTAATTTTCATTATCCTTATTCATAGTCTTGACAGACAATAATATAGTCAAATCTCCTTAAAACATCTTTAATCATGGTTCACTATCTTGACAACAAACAAGAAATGCGGAATCAATATTGTTAACTGGTGTATTCTGTGTAAGAGAGACCTTGAAGATAGAGATCATCTGTTTGTGAATTGTTACTTCACTCAGCTTGTTTGGAAGGAGGTTCTCAATCTGTGGGGTATTACATGGATTCATCAAAAAAATGTTGAACTTTCCCTCAAAAGCTGGTATTGCCCTTCAAAGAATCCTAAAGTTCTTTTCTTATTGAAAATTACTCTTCCCCATATCTGGTGGGGAATATGGAAGGAAAGAAATAAATGAATATTTAGAAACAAAGAGCTCCCTGGATGGGTGGTTGGCCAGAACATCATTAGAGCTCTAAAGGAAAATTTTTCTTCTCAAAAAAATCTAAGCTCTAATCTCAATGTGGATAATCCCCTGAGGAAGGATTTTATTCTCGGTAAACTTGATAACCCCAGATCAGGTGTTACTTGGATTAGTCCACCTCAAGATTGGATTAAAGGTAACTTTGATGGTGCAACAAAAGGGAACCCGGGAAATGCTGGTTGTGGCGGTGTTCTGAGAAACTAGGTGGGAATGGTTATTGATGTTATTGCAATTCCCATTGGTATATCTAACTGCCACATTGCCGAAGCTACAGCTGCCCTCCAAACCCTTAAATTAGCTATGGACTCAGGATATTCCAAATTGTGGCTTGAAGGGGACTCTTTGAATGTTATAAATATCCTTAATAATAAGAATACTATGTCTTGGACCATAGAGGATAAGGTAAAGGAGATGAAAACTCTTTTGAATAAATTTGAAGAAATAAAAATCACCCATACCTACTGTGAAGCCAATGGTGTTGCATATTGGCTTGCTAATTGTGCTATCTGGGAAGGGCAAAAAGTGAGGTGGGATGAAACCTTAGTAAGGAACGTGGATTTAAGGGTGATCATTCTTCTCGATGCCACACATGCGAAAGAAGGTAGGATTGGAGTGTAATAAAATCTTAATGAGTAGGAGGAGTGGCAGCACGGGGAAAGGAACCTAATTATTAAAGAGTAAGGCCCTCAAGAGGGAGAAGTGGATCCTAAAAAGCCATAAACAAATTTGATGTCCCAATCAACTTGACAGTAGGAGGATCCAGGGTAATATCCATAGTAATCAGGATTTAAAGAAAATGAGTATGGCACGTGAAAGGAAGGGAGAACCCCATAAATAGGAGCCCAAGAGCTGTGCAGAATGGAGAGAGAAACATCAAGTCTGGAGAATTTTGTAGAAAGGAAATGTTACGAGCTACATGGAAAGACTCCATGGCTCTAAACCGCATATCACGATGGCCTTCTTCGAAAATTGGTCTGACAACAGGGTCACCCTACATGGTATAACTGTAAATTTAACTGAGGATTTTCTTGCTGAGGTTATAGGGTTGTCAATGGAAGGAATCAAATTTTCAAAGCAGACCAACATTTCAAATGAGGAATTTTGTAAGTTCCCCAAAATGGATGAGGAGGAGCAGAAGTTGGTCAAAAATGGGGATTTTTATGAGCTAGATCAGATTAAAGGGATTTGGAGGGACGTCCTAAGCTGTATAAGGGAGTACTTCATCATGGACAGAAGAAGCAAATGAGTGCATAAGTTCCATTTTGTCTTCCTCAACCACTTCAGGCATAAGGTTAGCTTGTCTTTTCCTTTCTATCTTCACTACTCCCTGATTCAAAGCCTTTATGCTCATAGGAAAAAGGATTTGCGCCCTATTCTTCATGAAGGCCTTATTCTGCTTATTGAAGGCTATTGCAAGAATAGGGCACTGGTTAAGTATCCCAAACAGGGGAAAGATAAGTTGCCAGGGAATAAAAAGAATGAAAATGTAAGCAGAAGAGGAAAAATTAAGACCCCTAGTCTTAATAAATAGAATGTAGAAGAAGAAAGGGGTCGGGAGAGAATTGAAGAACCCGAGGAGGAAAAATCGGAGGAAGAAGATGGAACAGAGAGCTGGGACACCAACTCTAGTAATGATGAAGAAGGATCTGAGGAAATTGAAAAAGATAAAGTCAATACAGAGGAGGATTCTGTTACCAGAATAGAAGAGACGGAGGAAAACCAGAAAGTGGTGGAGGATGACACTGTCCAAGAAGATCCTGGTGAGGACCCAACTTCTAAGAATGAAAAGAAAATCTCTGTCCAGGAAGATATTCAAAACATGGAGATGGAAATTCAAGATGGAATCAATGAGCGGGAACAAAAGAGTCAAGAAGAATTCTTTGAAGAAGCTAGGAATAGCCCCATTAAAAAGTCTAAGGATTGGAGAGGGAAGAATCAGAATGATGAAATACACACTCCTACGACTTGGGTTAACTGTAAAGCTGAGTCTTCTTCCCAATTAGATTCTTGGTTGTGTAGGGAGATCATTGATCTCAAGAGAAAAGTGGAAACTTTGGAAGATTCTCTGAAAGCTGATTGGAACAAAGTAAACAACATGGAAAATCAGTTAAGCGAGATCCCTGTGAAGCTCAAAGCTTATGAAAACAACCTCCGGGAGCTAATAAAGGATAATAGAAAGAAAATGGAGGAAGTAACGTCCAAAATTTGTGCAGCTGCTATCAATATAGGTAAACGAGCCAATCAGGAGACCAAAGCACTAGAGGGTCCTAGCAAAAGGACAAGGCAAAGTTCCAGAAAGAAAGATACACAAAAAGGAGCTTTGCTGGAGGTTACCACCCAGGAAACTGCTTTGAAAGGAAAAGAAGCCATGAACTTGATACTGGAACTGGATGAATAATCTGGTCCTTCTTGTTGGTTAAGAATCTGGTACTGATCTTTGTTCTTCTTTTGTTAGCTTTGTTTGTTGTACCACCAGACTTCTGTTTCTGGGTTTTGACCGGATGTGTCTCTTATGGTTTCAGGACCATTCAAAACCTATTTTTGCTACCTCTTTGTAGTGTTTTTTAGGCATTGCCTACGGGCTTAGTTGTTCTTATTTTGCTCTCTGTTATAGGGTTTCAGGGCCCCTTCAAAACCTGCTTTTACGTCAATCTAAAACAAACATCATGGTTGTATGTTATTATGTTTCTTGTGATTTAATCTAATCAATAATTTAACTATGTATCACTTTGAGAAAAATTATTAGGGTCATAATTGAACCTATGTTTTCTCATGCTATTCATTCATTCAATGTTTTAATTAGTCTCCTTGACAGGTCTTAAGATTAAGGTTGAAACCCTTATTTATTGTAGGATACTTAAGTATAAGCCTATAGGTGGAGATTTATACCACTTTACTATTTAATGAGAGTTTAGGATCATGAATGAAGACATAATATGAGAAAAAAAATTAACTTGATAGACAACCCTCTATCATATATTCATATCATGATATCATCCTTCAAAAGATTATGCCCATTCGCAATTGTAGATGACTACATGACATCATCTTATATAGAAAAAGACATTGCTTGACCTTGGAGAGGTCACAAAACATGAACATGATATTTGTATTTCCAATACTATAACTTGAGGAGGTAATTTTATCAACGAACCTCAAAAGATAGCTTCTAGTGTATCCTTCCTTTTTGCATCTTTCATGAAAAGTGTTGAATGTTGGTGTACTATTGCAGGCCTTTTTTTCTTGGTTGTATCTAGTCATCTTGGAGTGTATAACCTATATATTTAATGATCATGCCAACATATTAATTTTTATTGACTATTTATTTGATGAATGATGAGATGGAGATGAATTCAAAGGGATGGAACACTTGAATGATGGTGGAAAGCAAGGCTTACAATAAAGCAAAGGTAGTGTATGATAGTCTATGTAGAGGTGAGTGACATGGGGTGACATGAGGACCATAGGAGCATGAAAAGAATATATTAAATGAAAAATGTAAGAATGATCCAATAAAATACTTTATGTACCTATTTTTAGGCCATTTTATGATGATAACAAGGTGAAATCGAAACCTAAGAATATGCTAGGTACCTTAAACAATGAAAAAAACCTTAACTTTTGATAAATAAGGACTTTTTGAGAACTCTTGAAAGCACATGGGTGGATTTTGATACCAATATTTGAATAATATATTGAGAAAACTTGTTTGAAAACATGGTAACATGAAGGAGATCCATGCCATGGAAGAAACCAAGAAATCTTGTAACCCTTCTCTATCTCCTACACCGTATAATTCTTCTCTAGAAGCATGTCACACTATAGATTTCACTCCTTATAATTCTGAGCTTTATTTGGTATTAACATAGGTAGAAAAGGATTTATGGATCCTATGTAAATTTAATTCATTTCCTTGATCATCCTTTCAAACTTGAATTTTTTAAAATGATGTTGTGATGACGAGAAATTATAAAAAATTGACTACCTTCCTAGATGTAAGACTATAAATGTATGCCTGTACTTCAAATGGATGATTCATGGGGGAGATATGACCAATTTTAATACCAATTAATCTAATATTAAACTCTCTAATTTTATTTTCTCTTGAAAAAATTGCAAACCTGAATCTTTTCTCTCTTAACCATACTAGCTACAAACCTAAAGGTTTATCTTTATGTACAAAGAAGCAAAGTAACTATAGGGAAGCAATTTTGGGCCTTTTTTGAGTCCAAATACCTTAAAATTATTGATTAACATATATAATATCCTCTTCCTCATGTTTTAGACCCTTACTCTACGAAATTAGCCATATAATTTTGTACTTGTGTATGAAATTAAATGAAAAAGGCTCTTCTTTTGCTCTTTATTGATAACTTAAGTCATCAATTTCCAATTTAATGCACAATGGATATTAATAAAAGTATTTTAGGATATTAAAACAATAATGAAACGTTTTTACATGATTTTAGAGCCAAAATTGGCATGTGGGATCTTAAAAATGGCCTTTTTAGGCTTTAAATTGCATCAAATGACCTTTTCAAGGCATGAAAGTTTATGAATAAGTTAAATACATGGATAGGAATGTGTTGAAGAATATTTTTAATACTTTAATGACTTTTTACTCTAATTTTGACATTTTAAGACCAAAACTTGTCCTTTTATGCAAAAGATACATAATTTTAGACCGCCTTGAAGGGGCTCAACAATACTATGAAAAGTTTTGGATTTTATGGGTCAGTATTTGGCCTTAATAGTCCAAATTATCAAAAAAATTGGCTAATAATATGGTTTTAATATCCTATTATTCAAATTAACTCATTGGATTTGATATCACAATGGTAATTTGAAACATTATTTGATGGCTTGATGACTCTCTTGACTGGAAAATAGATTTTTTGGAATTTTCAACACCTCTTTTGAATATAAAAACAAAAAAATATAAAGTAAATAAAAAAAGGAACAAGCTAACCTAAGGAAATGATAAAAAATGACAAACACAACAACAACAAGATAAACTACTATGTGTATTATTCACTTATTAAAACTAAACAAACTTAGAATAACTAACCTAAAGTGAAAAGCTTCCCTACAAGGTCAAATGGAAAACTATTTTATCCACCATGGAACCTTGAAACATGAATTTCATCTCTTAATATCTCTCTTTTATATTTAAGAGAATTTGCATCCTCATAATATCTTGGGAAAATAACCGGTTCTTCTAATGATAATTTTAGGTACATAAATTGTAGACATGAGTCCAATACCCAATCATAATCCTCCCATATGGATGTACTTTCGAAAAAAAATCTCAATTATTCTTCATTCATGATATGATGCTTATGATCATGTTAGGTAGCTTGAAGTGTCTCTTGTGTCATATTTTAAAGGCTAGTGTCTAGGAAAGATTGATATATTTTCCTGACTTCTTAAGTCCATTTGAGTTCGTATTCAACATCTAAAATTAGATAAACATTTTAAGATGAATTTATAGGTTGATAACCTTTATTGAGAAACTCAAAGAAGTCATATTATAAGAAAACATTTTCCTAGATTTGATTGTTTAAAGAACTGGTTCCTTCTTATTTTATGAAAGTACTTTTCGTAACCTATAATGAACCATAATCAAGTAGAGAATAACATGAATTCAAAACAAAAAAAATATAGTGATTTTATTTCACCAATATGAACTAAAATTGGAGTTTCTTCAATATGATCAGAAGGCTACAAATCATCTTTTGGTATCTCAAATTGTCAATCAAAATTACATCATCTTCAACATCAAGCTGATGACTTGGAATACTCTCAAAATAAACTTGTTCTTCAACTTCTATTTCTAATTATTACTTGACTTCTATCACATCTATAAGCACTTGTAGACTCTCATGATGAAAGGAATCTACTATTTGATTAATGATATCATATAAACCATCATCAAATTGTCTGATTGGAACATCTCTCTATTCAATATCATCATCTATTTTTAGTTGATATTCTATCTTAGTATTATATTATTTGATTTCATCTTCCATTGTACTTAGATAGATTGGATCATGCTCTTCTTTGACTAAGAGTGTGCTAATGGTGATGTTATCTTCATGTTCTTGAAAGACTCTTCCATCTTCATTTATCTTAGCTAAAAATTCTTAAATCGCTCATAAAGGAGAGGCTCATTCTCTGTAAATGGCATGATAAACCCCTAAAATTACTCAAGAAGATGATAATGGTCCAAAGATGTTACCATTGATGCCTAGTTCTATTATTAGATCTACTCATCTTGTATCACCTTCACCTCCTCTCTCTGCTACATATTTCCATAACTAAGTTTACATAAAGGGATGGCCTTGGGATCTTAAGGAGGGAGGGGTGTGGGTTGAATGACTTCTTACTTGCTCTCTTAAACAACATTTGACTACTGCATTTTATTCCAAGTTAGAATCTTGGGTTTAATAACCTCTTACATATAAGTTATTATAGCTTGGGGTATGATTGGGAAAAATTCTTACTAATATGGAGTTTTAATTCATGGATATTCACATGGGGTAGTAGGAGTTAGTCAATTTTGAGATTGAGATTGATTACCTAATTGTTCTTGCTTTTAGGCTAATATTTCTTCAGTAATCATTTGGTTCATCATTTTAATCTCCTCAATATAATCATTAATATTTAGTGAGTTTTGGAAGGGTGGTTGATCTTGGAATTGATCTAGCTCATATTGGGGGTAAGAAGGGTCATAAGGAGTATTTTCAGGCTAGTATGAGCCATCATACTACTAATATGGACCATAATAAGACTAATAGGAATGATGAGGAACATATCAAGATGCATATGGATCATATTAAAACTATTGATAAGGAGATGAATGATAGAATTATTATCCATAGGATGTCATAGCCTAGAAAACACATGAAAATTAATTGAATTTTGAGCAAAAGTTACCTTCTACCTTGAGATATGGACCATAAGAGTAATTGAAACTACTTTTGAAGATCAATATGCACCAAATTGTATACTCAAATGGCTAGATCTATGTCCTACCAAGCACGATAGAATGGTAAGTTACTCAAGTAGTACCCTTTTAAATTTTGATTGATCAAGATCTCCTTCACACCTAGATGAACATTGTAATGATCTAAGATGTGGGACACCTATACATAGACTAGACCTCTAGTTTTGATGAGGTTAACTCGTCTGATGTATCACTTATGCTCTTCTTACTAGAACCTAAAATGATTTTTAGGATGAAAAGGGTTAGAAGGATTAATGAAATGGAAATATAAGCTACTGATGATGATACACTTGTATTTCTAGTTCATCCACTCAATTTTAGATTCTAAAATACCAATAAGCAAAGTAATGATTGAATCTACAATTTTAAATGACTCATATGCATCATTGTTTCACATATAGGTTTTATCAAGTGACCAAAGCATGAGGTAAATGTTGGAATGGGCCTAATTCAAGGTAACAAATAGTCAATATATCGACTATTAGCTTTAATAAATCAACTTTAAACATTGTATATGACCTGCACAAGATGGCATACTAGTAACTAGGTGAGATCAAGAACTGTCAAGGGAAAAAGTAATACCACATGTGAAAATTAAACCAATATTACACACTATACGATAATATTGGATTATAAAAATATTCATTTTATTCATCTAAAAATGTTACAAACCTCAACCTTGGTAGAGCTTAATCATGCCCAAGAAAGGGATCCTAAAAATTGGTCTACAAGTCTGACTATATAGAAGTGAGAATATAGAAAGCCAAGATATTGGCATATAAGAGAGAATAATAAGTCAAAATAAAATTATCTTAAGTCAAACTCAGCTTAAATTGTTAGTAAACAATCCTTAGGACTCCTCTTTTGTCTAATGTACTTTCATGATCTCCTCACATGAGTTCTCTTACATTAGAATGAGGTGATGGGCCCATTTGACTTATTCAAACTTCATTTGTATGCTTTCTATGCCAAATTTTGTTGGTTAAATCCATTTAAAATAAGATTAAGATAATTTAAAATCATTATTCATGTATTAAACTTGAAATATGCATTGATTAACACTTACCAAATAGTCAACTCATGATGATTGGTCTTTACAATAAGGTAGGTCCACTTAAGCCCTTTCCTTGCATGAAATAGAACTTTAAGATTGAATGTGCATGGAATCTCAACTTGAAGGCTAGTTATAAAGTGTGATAACTGAACATGAACTCATTTGATATCCCTTCAATACTAATTTCCTCTTTGCTTGATTGCTCAAATAGGACTTTTAGGCCAAATAGTCCTAATAGCCTAACTTCTTGTATTTGATAACCATATAACTTGAATTAAAACATTTAAACCTAAAATAATGGAAATATTTAAGCCTATAACAACTTATCATATCATGAATTTTGTATTCCTGATGAATAAATAGCTGCAACTCAATTAAATAGGTTAACTAAGCTAGTTTATCCGTGACTTCTCGTAGAGTGGTTATTTTGGATGAGATATCAAGTACACTTAAAAGCATATTTTTAATCATATAATGATATGAGGATGAATAAAAAGTCTCAAGATTCACCCTTCATGGATTGGATTTCATTGGATTGACTTATACCTCTTCTTTTTCAACCTTTTTTTCAGAAAAACCTATTTTCTACCATGATCCATTAATTACATACAAAAAAGTACCATTTTTGGGATCCTCTCTTAGTTTACTTTATGTTTAATTGGTTTTATGTTTATTTATTCAGTTTTCATTGCAATAAAATTAACATTTATCAAAACTATTCATTACGAGGGTTTGGGAGGGTTTTAGAGATGAACATTTTTAATAATGGTTCATAAAGTATAGACCTCCAAACCCAAACTTATTACCATGAATATCTAGTTTATATACCTCTTGAACTTACCTAATAATATTAGGTTGCCATGTAAAAGGTATGAAAATACACCTACATAAAGAAATTTGATTGTAGGGTTTACAAGTATTCTAGACATGCTTATGCTCTTAGAAAATGTTCATAAATAATATAACATAAACAAACATAAATTTGTCATTAATTCTAAGTTCATATGGGTCCTCAAAAAATTCTAAAATCATATGGCCAAACTATTCACATGGTGAAATATATGAGAACTTGATCAGGTGGCTCAAATGAGTGTCTGGAATTACAAAATTTAAACTTGCTCTTTGGAATTAAATTGACTCCTCCATTTCTTCTCCCTAATTTAAATAATCATAGTTTGACCTATAAAATATCATATTATCATTCATATTTTTTTATCTTTATTAGAGTATTTTAAAATGCCTTTTAGTGCTATAGGACTATTTGTTTATTTTATCTCTCAAAGGTATGGTTTGATTTGATTTTGGAGTGTTATCACATTTTTAATTTTATATGGATACTTAAAATATATATTTTATTCAAACAAAACACTTATATTATCTTTAAACCCTCTGCCACACCTTAAAACTCTTCATAAAACCTACCTACTCTATTGATGCCTCTGAAGAGACATGCTGATGACTATGTAAAAATAGTGGGAACTTCCACTTGTTATTTGACCCCATAAATATTTTTTAGAGTTATATAAAATCACAAGTATCATTCCTACAAAATTTAATTCCTTTTGGATGCATATTTTGTCTTGTAGGCTCTTTTTACTAAAAGCTAGTTTGAGTTACCTAGTTATTCTAGTGAGACTAGGCATACAACTATGTTTTCCTCATTTCCAAATTTATTTGAGCTCAAACATGGTGAAATTTATTTTAATATGTGATTATAGTCCCCCTTTATTTATTTTGACACTCCAACTTTCAACCTTCATATTCATGTTATCTGTCTATGACCTTATCTTCTCAAGAACCTTCATCATGACTATGTACCCAATACTATAGGTGTGCTCATTGTGAGATGTAAATTTTTTTAGTATACATATCACCATGAATTTGTGCCTATATGACTCTATATAGAGATTTAAATCCTCTACCTATCTCTTTATATCCATTTTACTCTTCAAACAAGGTCTTTAATCATATATGCACTCTCTTTTCTGTACAACTATTATACTTTCATGTTATTGATAATACATTGGTGGAATTTTATAAAAATTTATGATGTATTTTGATTAATTTAATATTATAAATATATTAATAAACCTCACTCTTTATTTTATGGTCTTAGGAATCACTTTAGGGCACCTAACTGACTATGTCAGAAGGACTGCCATTTGATGTAGTTGTAGCTAAAAACTCTAGCACTATTTGACCTTGGCCTATCCTTATCTAGATGAATTATATTCATCTCCATTAAAATTTAATCCTAATTAATCTCATTAACCACTCTCTTTTAATCATGAAACTCCACCATTAACTACTATGTCATTAACTTGTATACTAGATTTAAAATAGGCCCTTAGCCTTATGTGACTATAGGTGAGTTCTATGAGGACTTTGACTGTAGCATTTTTTAGAATTTGGAGACCATATATTAATGATCATTTTATATATCACACTTCCATTTGTTTATGTGACTCATTCATAACCATGATATGACTCTATCATATACCATTTCTTTTCTCATCCTTTTCTTCCAAACTTGAAGATAGCCTACCCTTAAGTATGACTATAGGTGTATATTACATGAAAATGAAGGTTATTTTAAGCTTGATACGTTTAAGGTTTTTTTGTGTGTTAAATTTTATAAAAACAACCTTTAAAAACTATAATATACATAGTTATTATTTCTAGTTTGAGAACAAAATCCTCTATCACTTTAGCCTAACTATATGTTAAAATTAGGCTCTTTGTATGGACTATAATAAGTTTTATGATATTGAGAGCTTGATAATAAGTAATAAAAAGTTAAAAGGTTATTTTACTTGTCATGATACTTATTAATAGTCTCAAAAAACCATAATAAGTTCAAATCTCCTTAAAACGTCTTTAAGCATGGTTCACTATCTTAACAATAGACCTCATGGTTGTAGGTTACTAAGCTTCCTTTATTTTAAGATTATTCAAAACCCCGATGGTTTATCACTTTGATGAAAATAATTATGGTCATCCTTAAACCTATTTTTTCTCATACTATTTATGTATTCAATGTTTTAATAAGTCTCCTTTTCTCCTTGATAGGGCTTAAGGTGGAGCTTGCTACCACTTGACTACTTAATCATGGTTTTGGACCATGAGTGAAGCCATAACATGAAAAATAACCATTTAATTGATATAAAACCTTCCATAATATATTCATATCATGATATCATCCTTTAAAATATTATTCCATTTGTCAATTGTAGGTTACTGCATGACATCATTCTATATGGATAAAGATTATGCTTGACCTTAGAGAGGTCACCAAACATGAACATGCTCTTTTTCTTTGCACTTTTAAAACTTTAGGAGGTAATTTGATAAAAGAACCTCAAAATATATCTTGTATAATATTCTTCATTTTCACATCTTTCATGAAATTTTTTGACTATTGGTGTACCCTTGTAGGTCTCTTTTTCCTGGTTATAGCTGGTCATCTTAGAGTGTATAACCTCTATCTTCAATGATCATTCCAACCTCTTGTTCTTTACTCCTTATGTGATTAATTATAAGATGGATATGAATGGAAAGGGGTGTAATCATGAATGAATTATGGAACACTCAAATGAAGGTAGAAAATAAGCCTTACATTAGTGCAAAGGTAGTGTATGACAATGTATGTGGAGGTGAGTGAGATGGGGTGACATTAGGACCATATGAGTATGACAAGACTATATTGAAGGGAAAATGGAAGCATGATCCTATCCCATACTTTATTTACCATTTTTGAGGCCATTATAGGAGGTTAAAAATTTGAAATTAAAACTTGGGAATATGTTAGGTACCTTAAATAATGCAAAAAACCTTAACTGTTACTAAACAAGGACTTCTTGAGAACTCTTGAGATCACATGAGTGGTTTTTAATATGAATATTTGAAGAACCTATTGAGAAATTTTTTATGGAGATATGATAAAATTAATGAGATCTATACCATGGATAAAACTAAGAAATCTCGAAACCCTTCTCTCTCCTACACCATACAATTCATCTTTAGAAGCATGCCAAAATGCATATTATAGTCCTTCTATTTTTTATATTTTTTTGGTACTTACACATGTGGAAAATTAATTATTGATGATATTTAAATTAAATTAATGTCCTTGAGAATCCATGTAAACTTTAATTTTCTTGAAATGATGCCCTGATGAGGAGAAATTGTAGAAATCTGATTGCCTTCTCGGATGCAAGACTGTAGATGTATGTCTTGAAATTGAATGGATGATTAGTGGGGAAAAGATAAAAAATTTGAGAACTACTTGATATATAATTAATATCTTTGATTCTATTTTTTTTTTAAATTGTAGACTTGAATTTGCTCTCCTAATTGTACCAGCTACAAACCTAAAGGTCTGTCTTTATGTGCAAAGAAGCAAAGTGACTATAGAAAACTAGTTTTGGGCTTGTTTTCAGTCCAATTGACATTAAATTCTACATGAAAATATATCATATCCTCTTCCTCATGTTTTATACCCATGTCATATGGAATTAGTTGTACAAATATATACTTGTGTATGAAATTACATGAAAATGGCTCTTCTTTTACTTTTTATTGATAACTTAAGTCTTACACCACCACCTTAATATATGAGGGAGATGAAAATGAGTCTTTTAAGAGATTTAAAAAATAGTGAAACATATTTACATTATTTTAGAGCCAAAATTGGCATTTGGGAGCTTAAAAAGTGCCTCTTTAGGATTTAAATTGCATAAAATGACCTTTTCACGGCATGAAAGTTTATGGCTAAGGTAAATACATGGATATGAGTGTGTTAAATGATATTTTTAATAATTTAATAAGACAATAAATTTTCCTTTTAGGCAAAAAATACATAGTTTTAAACCATCTTGAATGGGCTCAATAGTATTATGAATTTTTTAAATTATATGGGTGGGTATTTGGCCTTAATAGACCAATTACCAACATCGATATGATAATAAATGTTGGAAGTAAAATTACTGAGATGGGTGGAGTTAATCAGTATTCAAAACTTTTCCTTTGAATTCACTTAAGAAATCATGAATCATTTGAGCAAAAATATAGATCTAGCAAGCATAAACACTTATCCACACAAGCATGAAATAAAAGGACATATCATTTATGTGGGAAATCATTAAGGGGAATAAAACTCATTAATATCTATAAATTTATGATATACATATAAGACAAAAATCAAGTATAGTGAAGCACCAAGTTCATATGGATCACCAATCCCAACTAGTTAAACATCAACCTAATTAGGCTTTATCAAACACCTACTTACAAGGAGGAACCAACCCCCTAGATGAATAAAAACCAAATAATCCACCTAAAAATATTGAATACCTTAATAACCCTTATTTCCAAAATATATGATTATCACCTTCTTTATCTCTTCTCACTCTTTTATCCCTCTCAAACTACCTTCTAGGCTCCTTCACTCAACTATACCTATTCTTGACTTAATCAGGTCATATGACCTTGATTTTAATATATATAACCTATATAAAATATTAAAAATAGATCATATAAACTAATTTTATGGTATATAATACATCCTTATACTAAAAAATATTTTATTTTATTCACTTTCACACACACACACACACACACACACACACACACACACACACACACACACACACACACACACACACACACACACACACACACACAAATAGGCCTAAAATTACCTTATATATATACAAGCCTCTTGCTCATATACCCCTTGGTCATACATATAATTTTTAACACTTGTATTATCATTTAAATATATATTATAACATGTTTCATACATTAATAAATCATTGTAATAGGCCATTGACAACTTGAAATAACAAAACCTCTTTTAGGCCTTAAGGAGACCTAATTCAATTAGGCCTTCATTAGCACACGTTACCCTTTGATCTCCTTCAGATGATTTAAAAATTAAAAAATGGCATTAAAACATAATTTTACACTAAAATATACCCCTAATAATCTCATATTAGTTACATTACACTTTTTATCTCCAACCACCACTTGAAGCACACCATTAGTACTATTCACAATTAGGCCTATGAACCTACATAAAGTATATCAAATGAAAAATAAAGAATGTAAAAAATGTATCCACATAATAACTATAATAAATAAAATTTAAAAAACCTACCTCTCTTTAAAAACATCACCATGTTATTTATACTTCACAACTTATGGTAAAAGGACTCAAACACTTCTTTATAAATAGCCAACTCAAAACTACCAGAACACTCCAAAACCCAATCATTAACAACTTGATCTTCACATATAAAATAAAAATTTAAATTAGCAATTATAATTTAAAAATATAATTTTACATATATATACTACTATAAAATTTAAAAAATCACAAGGTCTAATGTAAACTTTTAGTCTTGTAGACCAATCTTTTGTCCTTATTGCACACAATCAAACCAAAACTAGACAAGCCATTTTGGATTAAATATTTCGACCTCTTATCCTAAATTAAAATATTTATAAAATAATTATAATTAATTTAAATTAAAAAACATAAACACCATATGTATTAGATACATTAAATCATAGCATAGAGCTTCAAGCTCATCAGTACAAGTTGATTACCCAAAACTGCCAATTTATCTTAAAGCATAGTCATGATGATGATGACCTTAAACACCTATATGAACAATTTTAGAGAAATAAAATAAATGTATTTTATATTATTATATCATTATAATATTCTTAGATTTAAATATAACATGGTTAAATGGCAAATATTAGTCTTGCAGTCCAATCTCATGACCTTACATCTCACTGTCTCATTTGCACTAGACAAGTAAATTTTTGAGTAAAATTTGAAATATAATAATGACCTTAAAAAATTATACCAAACATGAAAATGTATTAAAATTACTAAAAACCATTTCCATGTACTTGGTTTTATCAATATTCCATGATATCACATTCCTAAACCTCTTCTCACTGCTACATAGGTTTTTCATTATTTCCACCATTAGGCCTATTTGCAACTAGCTATCTTATATGACCAGTTTAACTCTAATAATGGATATAAAATATTTATAAATAAAAATGGAAATAAAATAAAATTTTGAAACTTATTTATGCAATTATTTACATACTTTGACTTGGTCAAATTTGACAGTTACATCAAATATCTGAGAAACTAGCACATTCTTGTAGGGTTTACTCACACACCTGATAAATCAATCATACATAGAGGTTCATGGGAGATTTTAATACAAGATAATATATTTTTTATATTCATTGAGAACATTATATTATATTTTGAATAAAATCTTTCACATCAAGTCCTTGTTAGGCTTTTATAGAGGTCTAACACAGGTTTTGGTGTTAATGATTGTTCATAAAGGATTTCCACTTAAATACAAAAAAAATTAATTTATTTATTATATATTACCCTTACCCATATTTTATTAATATCTCATGTTCCCATTAAAATTTTATTTTTTCTAATGAACACCTCAAAGTTCTTCTCAGGCATGCCTTCATTCTATGTACTTGAGAGACCTCAAAACTACTTTTCATGCCTTTTCTTACAATCCATTACCTAAAAAATTTGTGAAAATGATTGAAAAAACATATAATACCTATTTAAATGCTCAAATATTCAAAATTGTCTTGAAAATTGATCATGACCCCTCATTAGGCCACATTGTCTCTCTTTTCTCTCTAGATTTTGACTTATAAATCACATTAGGCCTTAAAACTAACCTTCATGACTATTTACATGTGTTATAAACATAAATAATATAATAATTAAACTTATATAATTATTATAAATGTCCATACATACTTCACATGAATTAATAATAGACCATTATACCTCACTAGCCTAGGCAAGGTCTAGAACTGGTCTAGTTGTAGACTTGGACTGAAGGTCTTATTCATGTAGGCTCACATTGAAACTATAATAAGTGATATAATTACTAAAATTTATTATAAATCAACGTTATACATCCATTCATTCTTTTTTGTACTCATCTCACCAATCCATCATACCTTATCACAAGTACTTTACATGCCATGACTAGTGCCATGTCTAGGTTTCTCAAGCACTTGAAACTTGATAATTAGATTTGAAACAATTATAAAAGTATATATTATTTATTTAAATTAAAAATAAGATAAAAACAACCTCTTAAAATATTTTTATTAATTACTTCACCAAACTTTGCTATGCACACCTTCTCACAGGATCTAAACTAGTGTAATATACCTTAGAAGGGGTAAATTAGTAGCATAACTAATAGAATATTAAACAAGTAGTTTAATACCACATTAATAAGAATAAAGAGTTAGGTAGATTAGTATAATATAATTAAAATGTTAAAGGCCATTTTAATTCATGAAGGAATAATAATTATAATTGAGCATTGCTCAAAGGAGGTAACTCCCTCGAAGTGGCAAGTGATTCAGAGTGAATCCTTCCATAAAAGGAATAAGATAAGATATACTAAATATTTTTGTATATTTTATGTATGTGATATATATTAGGTTCTTAAAATTTGGTATTAGATCTCTTTTCATGGCCATTTATGTGTGTGTGTGTGTGTAATTTGGTATCAAAGCTCTTTTCATGGCTATTTATGTGTGTGTGTGTATGTATGTATGTATGTATGTGCATATATATACATACATATATATATATATATATATATATATATATAGGTATACATATATATATATATATGTATACATACATATATATATACATACATATATATATACATACATATATATATATATACATATACACAGATATATATATATATATATAGTTTATACAAGTAGGAATTTGTAGTTTTTTTCACCATATTCTCTCACCTTACCTTAACGAGATCTTAGTGATTAGAAAGTGGATAAAATTTTAGTTAGAGAGAATATTTTTTTGAAAAGTTAGTTTGAGAGTGGAATTTTTTAAAATGGTATATTATGGATATTTTTTTATTATAGACACACTTTGGAGCTTCATGGAGCAAGTATAAATTCTTTATTACATTTTGGGAGCTTTCAAAAGTCAACTAGATCTGTTATTTCCTTACAGTTTCAAGTGCATATCTACATTTTTTGTCCAAAAAAACATCACTAGTTTTTGTTAAACTAATCTAAAAATGTAATGAATCATGTCAAACCATTTATGTGTTTTGTGTGCCTCGTTTCAATATTTCCATCATAGTTTAAAGTTTTGATTTTGGTTTAGTATTTTAAAACTTATTATAATTTTAGTTACTACCCTTATTGTAAAAAAGAAAAAAAAGATAGAGTATGTGTGTTTTTAATTTTTGGATACATCTTTTAGCTGTCATGGAAATTTATATTTTATATAGAGTATTGAGTATACTTCATCAAACTCGAATAGTTTGATAATATCAAATAGGATTTGAACACATCACTAATTAGATTGTAGGCATATCTAATGAATTATTTTAACATTGTTTCATCTATAAACTTCAAGAGGATATCGATCAAAGGTTCAAATGTGGAAACCTCAATCCATGATGCAAACACAAGGTTTATCCAAGCTCGTTGAAGACTGTGTCAATTGGGAACTCTCCAAGACATATTTCTTCTAGCAGCCTAACACAACACCACCTCTCTCAAACATCAAATGTATCTCTATGGGGGCCACTGAGTCCCATTTTATTATACTCCTACTAGCACTAATATATCTTGAGTGGGAAATAGTAATTCATGAATAAACTAAGATAGAAGTAGAAGCACCTGAGTTGGCACTAGATACACCCTAGTAGACCCTAATAACAACACCTAAAGAACCCAATATGGAAATAAAATCATATAAGCTATCAACCAAAGATTCAAGGTATTCATATTTACCTAAAACATTCACTATGGTATTTTTACCCACTCTAAACCCAATGTGTGATAATAATAATAATGCTAAGGGGAATGGTATGTATCCTATGTTGACTAACCTGACAGCTTATTTTGACCACGCTTCTTCTATATTTTAGGATATTATCATAATAATTCAACCCTTGGTTATGGTTTTCATGTTTAACTAGTTGATTTACATACTCATATCCTAATACAAGTAGAAGAAGTGGAAACTAAAAAGGACACATGAACGTGCCTCTATCTGGTCTTCAACTTATTTTCTTATGTATGGTTTGGCCTTCATTTGGTCCTCCTATTTATTATCATGTTTCAAGGGAAAAATATATGTAAGGGGTATAGAATATAATATACCTATGAATGGTTATATTAATAGAATAACTATTATAATAGTAAATAAGTAGTTTAACAACACATGCATAAGAATAAAGAGTTGGGTATATTATGATAGTATAAGTAAAGTTGGAAAGGCCATTATAATGCATGAAAGAAGAATAATTGTAATTGAGAATTTCTCAAAGTAGGTATCCCCCTCAAAGTTGCAAGTGATTCAAAGTGATTCCTTTCATAAAAGAAATAAAATATTATATATTCAATACTTGTGTATATTCTATGTATATGAGAGATATTAGGTTCTTATCAACTAGGCTTCTCAAGACACCTTGTACTCAAGAACTAATACTCAAACATGTTTACCTAAATTATGTCATAAATAAAACTCATTAGATATAATTGTCACACTAATACATAAATATTGTCATCAACCAATAAAATAAGCATTAGGTTACCTTTAAATTTTCTCTCAATAGAAGAGAATTAGGATGCCTTCAAATTCTCTCTTATCACATGGATTCATTGTCACATCAAGAACACAAACTTATACCTCAAAGACCACTCACTTTCATATTTACTAGATGAACCTTGACATCAATGAAATCAAATTTGACATCAATGACAACACTTCTCAACATTATTTTTAAAAAATCTTATGGATATTTAAAATCTAAAACAAGGAGACCTGTGAGTGAATGAGTACTAAGAATAGTTCACCAAACTTATAAAATATATACCTCAATATCAATAAGATGAGAAATTTAGGATAATTATGTTAATTATGGTATTTAAACCCCATATTGATGGAGAAGTGGATGTTTATATACCATCTACTATGGACCAAGTTTTTTGAAAGCAATCAAAGAGGAGACAAATTTGAAATATCTTGCTTAGGTTAGGGACAAGTTTAAGAAAAAGTGTGGAAATTCAAATCCAAATTTGAATATAAATAATTTAAATCATATGAGTGT
The DNA here is from genome assembly GCA_037957365.1 of Torreya grandis. NCBI lineage: Eukaryota > Viridiplantae > Streptophyta > Pinopsida > Cupressales > Taxaceae > Torreya > Torreya grandis. Next base: position 83,727 of record JARHVA010004111.1, read on the forward strand.
AGGATCCATGATTCAATTCAATAATTAGAATACCATATTTAATAGTGGTTCAAGTAGTAAGAAATAGTGTAATGATTCCATAGGCGGTTTCAAGGGAAACCAACAATATGATACGAAGGGACAATAAAGAGGTTGATTCATCTATGGAGGTGACAATTTTTAATTTGAATGTACCCAATAAAATTTGAGGAAAAAATGTTCTACCCCTTAGAAAGGAATTTTTCATCAATGTATTCATGCGGTAGTTGATAATCAACAAGCTAAATTCCAAGCTTTACCCATTGAACTATTAGGTATTTTGCTTGAACATCCAATTCTCATTTTTATATATACAAGGGATAAATAATGTATTATATATCATAAAATTGCAAATAAATTATCTATAAAATCTTGTGTAGTGGAAAATTCATGGTTAGTACATATGGGAGTGACTCTAAAGTCTAGGTTGACAAGTGTTTAGTAGAAGCTGAAATTAGGTTGCTAAAATTCATAATGGTTGTGGATCTTTATTGTAGTGTAACTAGGGTAATATGATGTGATATTAGGAGACAAATATCTTTCAAATCATAAGTTCAAATTTTACAATTATCTAGAAAAGGTTGAGTGTCTTGATGATTCTAAAAATTAGATACTAATTTAGGGTGAGAAAATGGAGCTAAGGCTTAGGAAGATTTCTATAATGCAACTCAAGAAGGCCCAAGGTAAAGGATGTCAAGCATTAATCATGAAGATAAATGAAATGGAGGAAAATAAGGAAGCATCAATTTAATATTATCCTTTCCTTATGAATTTTCATGATATATTTTTAGACGAATTTCCAAGATTACCTTGTAAATGGGAGTTTTATTTCTCTATTGATATCAAACCATGATTGAAACATCAATCTAAGAATCTATATAGAATGAAAACCACTACATTAGTAAAATTGAAGGCATAAATTCAAGAATTTTTGTCTAAAGGATTAATCAAACCAAGTGTTTCACTAGGGGGTGCACTAATTGTATTTTTTAAGAATAAAGATGGAACTCTTTAACTTTACATTGATTATATAATGTTGAATAAAACAACCATCAAGAATTGGTATCTACTACCTCAAATAAATGATATTTTAAATCAGATACGAGGAGAAAAAATAATTTTTAAGATTTATCTTTGAGATGGATACCATAAATTATGAGTAAAATATGATTATATTCCAAAGGAAACATTTAAAACTTGCTATGGGCATTACTAGTTCATAGTGTTACCATTTGATTTGACTAATGCACTTACGACATTCATGAATCTTATGAATAATGTGTTCAAAGATTACCTAGATCATTTTTTCTAGTCTTTTTAGATGAAATACTTAAATAATCTAAAGATAAATAAGAGCATATTCAACATCTTGAACTAGTTTTATAATGTTTATAAAAGCACAAGTTGTATGGAAAATTGTCCAAGTGTGCATTTTTTCCAAAATAAAGTGAAATATTTAGGACATATTATCTCACCAAATACAATTTATATTGATCCAACTAAGATAAGATCCATTATGGAGTGGTTGGCACCAATAAATATTCAAAAGGTAAGGAGTTTCATGGGATTAGTAGGCTACTATAAAACATTTATCTCAATTTTTTCCAAGATAGCTAATTCGATTACTTATCTAAAGTGTAATAATCAAAGTTTTAGCTAATCAAATAAGTGTGAAGTAGCTTTTTAGGAATTTAAATTAAGGCCTACTTTAGTACCATTGTTAAGAGTTACTAATCCAAATGATCAATCTTTAGTGATCACAAATGCATCTAGGGAGAGACTAAGAGGATTTATTATGTAGGATGGTGCAGTAGTAACTTATGAGTCAAGGATGAAGAATCCATATGAGATTAATTATGCCCCTCATAATTTTGAACTTGTATCAATTGTCCATGATTTACATGTTTGAAGACATTATTTTTTATAATAAATTTTTTAGCTCAATATTGATAACTTGGGACTCAAATACATTTTTACCCAACCAAATTTGAATGTTCATCAAAGGTGCTAGTTAGAGTTTTTGACTAACTATAACTTTGATATTAGTTATATCAAATGTAAGGAGAATAGAGTAGCTTATGCCTTGAGTCATAAAAGGTACATAGAAGTTATGTCTATTATTAGGAGTACATTCAAATATTGTGTGATCTAGTTCTCACTAGGAAACAAATTCTATGATTAGGTCAAGAAAGATTTATCTAAAAAAGCTCAAAATCCTAGATATAAAGGATAAAACTTTGAGAATTATGGTCTTATATGATATAATGGAATGATGTATGTGCCAAATCAAGAGAATATAAGGATCACATTGTTAAAATAACTACATAATGCCCCATATTCAACACATCTAGCAGTAACAAAAAATATTATCAGATCTTATACCATTTTATTTCTAGAAGGGAAATAAAAAAGATGTAGTGGAATTTGTGTCGCATTATTTGAAATGTCAATGAGTGAAAATTGAACATGTGCATCTAGCTAGATTATTATAACCACATGACATAACAGAGTGGAAATGGTAGGTGATTAATATGGAATTTTTCCAAGGATTAACATTATCATGAAATAGGTATGACATGATCTCGATTGTAGTTGATATATTAACCAAGTTAACACAATTTATCTTAGCCAATTTGATAGATGATGCACTAAATATTGTGAAGAGATTAGTAAAGGAAGTGTATTGATTACATTGTTTTCTAGAGAATATCATATTGGATTGTGATCTAAAAACTACTTATAGATTTTGTTTAACTCTAAATTTGTCTTTGGGTATGCAACTAAACTTTAGTAGTGTATATCACACACAAATTGATGGTCAAATTAAGCATGTTAATCAGATGTTATATGATCGTATTAATATGTATTACATGGATCAAAAATAAGAATGGAAATAATTCCTTATAGTTGTTGATTTTGCATATAAAAACTCATACCAATCTACTTTAAAACTAGCATCATTTGAAGCACTTTATGGAAGGAAGTGCAAGACACCAATCAGTTGGGATAGGTTGGAAGATAGGTTAGTTTTTAGACCTAAGATGATTTCAAAAATATAAAAATAAGTTAAACTAATTAGGTAAAGATTCATCATTGCCAATGATAAGTAAAATAGCTATGCTAATCTAAAGAGAATAGTTAGGCATTTTTTAGAAGGTGATAAATTATTTTTGCGAGTCAAGCCATATAAGAGATTGATTAAACTTAGGAAGTCATCGAAAATTTCACCAAGATATGTGAGACCATTCAAGGTTTAATAAATGGTCAATCCTATAGTGTATAATATTACATTACCACTAGCCCTAGTTATATTGCATAATGTATTCCATGTATCTTATCTTAAGAAGTATATAGTTGATCCTTTAAAACTTTTAGATCTTGGGGTGGTCCTAGTAGAACAAATTAGAGTAATTAACACTTAAAAATTCATTTTTATAATAGATAAGTATCAAAATACAAGTCCTTATTAGACAAATACTCTTAGGATAGTTTTAGTTGTAAGGATTATGATGAGTTCTATAATCAATTTCCACATTTATTTGATTTATTTGATTTTAGATACTATGTTGTTTTTTATTACACTCTATTAGTTATTCACAACTATTATCTGAATAAGTGTCATCAAGATGGTGACCAAATTTAGGAGGGAGTGATGTTACATCCTAATTCTATCACTAAGCTAATTTACCTAATTATCCATTGATAAATATGGTTTTTAAAATGATTTTTTACTTTTTAACTAAATTACAAGTCATATCTTATTATGAGATAGATGTATGTTACTTAGATTTCATAAGTCTATTATATGGACTTATCCCATATGTGGTTTCATTGGAGATGTGTATCTAACTAGACCCATGTTGAAAAATAACCCATAATGAAATGCATTATCACTATTTACAATGTAGTCAATGAAAGACTTAACTTAGTATCCTCTAACCTAGGTGTTTATACTTTATCTACAAAATTTACTAAAGACCAAATTGATAAATATCCTAAATTTCCAAGCCTATTGTCCTTGTATCTTGATGGATCCCATTCTAAAAAATATTATGGATCAATTATTATTCTCATTTTTTGAATAGGGAAATGACACCTAACTACCTTTAGGGTCTAGTTCCCTTGCACCAAAAACTTGATGTAATTAGAAGCCTTGATCTTAGGACTACAATTTATGTTAAAACATAGGGTCAAAGTATTGAGGGTGTTTTGGGATTTTTAGCTAGTAGTGAACCAATTGAGGATCAAGTTCTAATGTAAACTATATTATTTAAGTACAAACATAGGGTATGGGATTTTATATAATTTTTAATTCTTTCAATTACATCCCCATTATTAGAGAAGAAAATTAGGTGACTAAATAATTATCATCCATTGTTACAAACTTAACACCCTTAGATGATTTTAGATTAAAAAACTTTGAAATGGACTTCATCCTATGTCCAAGAGTACCAAAAAATGTGAATAACTTACATGTATTTGAATATGACTACCACATTTTATAATTCCTTAAAGAATTAAGGGTATTTGAGACCTAATTTATTGATGAGGTGGAAAAGATGATATTAAAAATTAAGGATGTGACTAGGTGATTTAACATTTTAGGATTTACTAATGGAAATCCTAAGTTAGATTAAAGGTTTGAAATGTCTAAATAAATTAGTTCAATAATATAGAATAATTAACCAATGATATGTTATATATTTTGACTTATTTTTAAAAAGATGTGGATTTTGGACAGGTCTGAGTGTCATGAATAGGGTCCCTAGGTATGATTCTTCACTGGACAGTAGCACCCCACCTAGATAGTAGTCCAATTTTTTGGGAGTACATGAACCTACGTTTCTAGGATTTTTTATTATACACATTAAATTTGAGACTCTATATTGTGCCTAGAATATCTGATTTGATATGAAAACCCTAATCCTCCTTATAAGTATGGAATAATAAATAAATGTGTATTCATTAGTAGGATTGGATGGACATCCTCAACACCCCATTATGAAGAGAGTTGCCTACATACCAATACTTTGAGGAGGGATCAAAACTAATGTAGTTCTCCCACCTAGTTTTTGGTGTAAGTGCAAGTGAATGATAAAATTAGAGTGCTCTTAAAACTCTTGAGTGTGGTTGAGATTGAAACCTTTTGAAATTTTGGCTTAGGGTAGCTATAGATATTAGTATGTATCATTAAGGTAGAATAGGGATCAATTTACTTGATTTTGATCAACTTATTTCATATTGTAATAGTTTTTTGGATATATTTTCATCCAGTCCATATAGGTCAAATACTATTATATTTATATAGATTTGTATCTTGTGTGGATAATAAAATGTACTTATGCTGACCCTATGAGGGGCACACATCGATGGACAATTCATGGATAAAGTTCACATGTCAAGGGCAAGATCGATGGTTGCCACTTGATCATACATATCAAGATTAATAGAGCTAACATAGGTAAAAATTTCATTGCCGCTAAGTTGGATTGTTTACAACCAATGGGAAAAGGATCGAGCTGGGAAATTTTTTGACTAAGATCAATGGAATATTTTGAATCTAAAAAATCAAATTAATGGACCTAAGTTGGTATAAAATACATGGAACTAAGCTCAAAATCAACCTAAGTTAATCAAAGATAAATAATAAGGACCAATTATTACCAATAAGGCTCTATAGAGATATATTATGTCTCTTAGACCTAATATAGATGAAAGGTTATCAAGTCAGTGGCTAAATAGGACCAAGAATAAATTAGAGTATAGACAATTATAAGAAAACTAATTGCCTTAGATTGGTTTTCCATCTATATAATATAACTATGATCCAAATATGAAAGTGGAGTAGATAGGTAACTAATGTAAAGGGTATTTAGCATGGCCATAGTCTCAACAAGTATCTACCTAAAAATCACAAATCCATGATCCAATTATATCCATGAGCATGAGGTTTTATCCTTAAGTGAGAGATGGCATGAAGTATCAAAGAAAAGGTCTAGTGTTTGGAACTATAGCTAAGAGCATTAAATGCATCCTCATAACCTTTGTAGACTTTATCACGCAACAAGCCATAGGTATTGTCTTGATTGATCAAAAAGGTGGCAAGGCTTTCACTAGATAAAGAGAAAAAGGTGGTGGCTCAAGTTAAATTAATGATCCAAGACAAAGTGTTCTTTTTCTGATTGTGTGATCCCACATACTTTTTTTCTCACTCTTCTCCTATATATCCTCGTCTCATTCCCATTGAAGGGGTTCTCAACTCTTATAATTTAGCATTTATTTTCTAGGAAAATTATACTCATCAAGAATCTATCAAAAGTGTGCTTATTTGATATGGTTAAACCCTATCAAAATATTATAATAAATACCTTCTAAGGTAATAATTTTAAATCTTTGCCTCTCTTATCTTTAATCAATGCCTAATATGATTGTGTATGGTCAATTTGTGAACGATATTATTCCTAGTTTTCTATCCTTCTAATTTCCTCTTTTAAGTGTTTTAAAACTAACTTATAGGTCTAGATAGGTGTTGTATTTGGAACCTCTTCTATCAAATATTTATGAAACTAGTGAGATTGTGATATTTAGTAAGCCATAGTTGACTTTTGTTGGTCTAGTGTGTGTTCAAGATTATGTGAGTGTCTATTTAACTTTTGTGTATCACCATTTTAGATATATTAATATCCCTTAACTATATTTATAACAATTTTCCATGTGAAACATTAGTTTGTCAATATTTTAGGTGAGCATCAAGAGGAAGCTAGACTTCTCTAGAGGTCCAACTGCAACATAGGTGACCCACAACATAGGTTTATTCCCATTATATAGATCAATTAGAGAGAGCCTTAAGAATCCTCTCCAAGGGTGAAAATTGAGCCTATAATAGTTGTTATCATGATTGATGGGATGCACTCCAAAAGGAATATTAATTAAATTAGACGATGGTTTGATCAAATTTATAGTAGTTAAGCTCCCAAGAAACAACATGTAGTTATTTTGAAAGGAAGAATCAACACTCTAGTGCATAATAAGCTTCATCTCATGCCAAAGGTAAAAACAAGGTCAGCTTCAAGAGGTATTCCCTTTGAATTTTTTGAACTACCTTTAAATTTAGAAAAAGTATTAAGGTTTTCCAATACACATCCATATCAGGGAACTCTTGCTCCTAGGTCATTTTCAAGGCCTAACCCTAAAATAATCCCATAATTAACCCCTTGAATATCCATGGTAGCCCTTACATATTTTGTGTCTTTTAATGTATAAATTCCTTTGGACCTTGTCTAATATGATCATATCCTAGTTTCAACCCTTAAAAGTGTTCCTTTTTATGATGGTGTCCAAGCTACAACACCTTTTGAGAACCTCATGAACATATATAAATTTTGATATATCCATAATATCACTGAGGAAAATATAGATATTAGGTTATTAGCTACTTATTCTAAAGGAAATGACCGATATTGGTATAGAGGCCTTACTGCCAATTCCATTTAAACATGGGACCAATTAAGGGAATCATTGTGTAAAATATTTAAGGATAAAAGTGATCATATGTAACTTGTAAAGAAACTAACTACCATTTCAAGAGCTTCTCATGAATTCATGCAAGAATTCAACATAAGGTTCCAAAATCCATGGGATAGAATCCCAATCCTAGTTAGACCAACCCCTAACTTTTCCTTCCTAAAGGATTTAAATAGTGACATAACATTGATGATCTATTATATAGGAGGAATTATGCTTTTGGATTCATATGAGGTGGCCATCAAAGAAAAAGTTATCTACTCCAAGAAGGAAAACTTATACACAGATCACTAATGCCCTTATTTCTTGAATTTAGACCACCTCCTATTATTATCCCTCCATTAAATGTAATTACTCATACACCAAAAATTGGTGTAATCCCTACACCAAAACAACATAAAGCTACCAATAGTGGATTTAGTGATTCACTAGAGAAAAATAAAATTTGAGAGCTCAAAAGCATGTTCCATTCCTTGGGGAATAAGCCAGTAAATGTCAAAAGGAAATAAGATTTCAATAGGGCTTATCAAAATTCATATCAACCTCAATAACAAACCTTTCAATCAAATAGGCCACCATATGAAGGGAACAACTAAAACTAGGGCTAAGGTCAAAACCAAAGACAAGGGAAACATGGATACAATAGGTAGAGTAACTAAAATCCTAATGTTGATAGTAATTTTAACTCTTTGGTCCTAGTTCAAAATAATGTGGCTCAATAATCAGAGGGTACCATGCCCTAGAATGAATCCTTTGGTCAACATATTGTCCCAAATATTGAACTTAACTAAGACATCAATGATCAATGGGAGAAAGATACTAATTTCATATACAATTAGGCTCTCATGGATAAAAATATAGAGGTACCTATGATGACCAAGCAATAGAAACCTACACAAGGTCAAGGATATAATCAAGGACAAAATCAATTAGATCCTATAATGATAAACTATGAACAATAAGAGTGCTACATAGCCAACCAATAGGCTAGTTCTATCTAGGCCAATATTCAGTGGTAACAAACATAAATTTAAAATAAGGAACATATATGGTAACTAGGAAGTAATCAAAGAGCTTTTTACCTTTAATCCTTCACTAAAAAAACCAAATTAACTTGTTATCGCTCCAAAGGTTATAATGCCTCCCAAAAATTAGAGTCAAGGGAATCTTTTTATGCCCCAAGTGTCATAATTTTAACAAGCAATGGTGGTGTCTCCCAAATAATAAGAAAAGGTTGGTGGTTCACTCATAAACATTGTTAAACAAATGAAAAATTCAAATGTCAGTGTGCCCATGTGGTATATCCTCTCCATGCCTAGCTAGGTAGACATCATTCAAGAAAGACTATTAAAGATCAATGTTGCAGACCAACCACCAAGTAAGGTGCACGAAGTTCTCACTAATGTAAAAAAAGGGCCAAATTAAGGGAAATTAGGTAAAACAACCAAGCCTCTTCCCTTCTATATTTTAGTGATCATTGGAAACTCTCTAGTGCATAATTGACTAGTGGATAATGGGGATAATACATTAGTAATGCCAAAGTTCATAGATGATCAGCTTAGTCTAAAATATGAACCATAGTACAAAGGAGTGTTATAACTTGATAGTTCTTATCCCAAGCCATCTAGCATAATTAAAAACTTCAGTATGACCCTACACACTTGTTCAAGTATCTTTTTGGCTTAAGATGTATTGATATTAGATGTGCCTCCTCACTTTACACTATGCCTATCTAGAGAGTTCATAACAAATATAGGGGATATCTAGTAGTATATTGGTTCTATATGGAATTTAGTATAAGGTATGGGGTTAAAGTGTTAATCAAATTTGAGCTTATTACATAATTACATATAGAGCCCTATGGACTAGATAATGTCAACATTAATTGCACCATCATTGATGATGATGAATTTGCAATGGGGTAGGAGAGGAATAATTATCCAGAAGAGGTATTAGACATGTTCCTAGATGAACTATGGAATGAAATCTACTCAAGGGACCCTTTAAAAGGTGTTGAAGAAAGGGACTTGGGTGTCTATTGTTTTCATGAAGAAAGCCAACCCATTCCATCATTTATGAGGCCTTAAGAGTATCCTAGTGGTCTATAAAAGTTTTTATTTAATCTCTCAAGGATAAATCATGGAGTGGGTGTAGTTGTTATGTTAATATCCCCTTCATATGATAAATATGTATCTTTATATAGATTCAAATTTAGCTACTTTTGTAATGTAGTAGAATATGAGGGTCTCATCCATGGCCTTCAATGGGATAATAATAGAAAGATCAAGTAGTTGCAAGTATATGGGGATAGTGAGTTGGTTGTACACCAAGTTATAGGTTAGAGTACCACTAATAAACCCTTAATGAATTCCTACAAACATAGAGTATGGATATTAATTGAGGACTTTGAGGAATTCAACATTCAATCGGTCTCAAGGGGCCAAAATCAACATGGTAATAGGTTATTAGTTATGGGGGGTCATTTTGACATCCCAAATGAATTGAAAAGGACCAAGGTTCAATCACATGTCAAAGTGGTCATAATACCATCAGTGATAGATAATGAAGCTCATTGGTAGATATTTGAAAATGACAAACAGATTGTATATTTCTTATAGAAAGAATTAGAGTTCTCCTCCATTAACCAAGGAAAATTATAACATCAGTATGAGGACAAGATTATTCAATTAAGATCCAATAATATTCCTAAAGAGATAGTCATCCTAGAAGGTCTCTTTTAAGAAGGGGACCATATGAGGAAGGATAAAGAAGTGATATTAACACATGAAGAAAACTATGAGAGATTTCTTATCTTTGAAGATAAGCTCCTCAAGTTTTGGAAGGTAAGCACTAAAGTTGAAAGGTATGTTTTTATAGAGATTTGTAAGGAATATGAAGACATATTTTCTTGGTAATATAGTGACCTAAGGGGATTCAATCCTATGTTGACCCAACATAGTATCAAGCTAAAATCTAATGTCAAGCCTATTTTGTATAATTAGAGGCCCATGAAACCCAAGATTGAAGAGCTCATGAGAAAGGAATTGGCCAAGATTATTGATTATAGGATCATCTTCCCAATTAAGCACTCCTCATGGGTAGCTAATAGATTACTTATCAAGAAAAAGAGTGGGGAGATCAGACTATGTGTGAAATTCAAAGATATTAATAGGGTCTCTTTGAAGGATCATTACCCTTTACCATCCATAAAGCATCTACTACAATTAGTTGTTGGTTTAGAACACTTCTCTCTCTTAGTTGGATATTCAAGTTATAACCAAGTACTAGTGAGAGAAGAGGACTAGTACAAGACTACATTCACTACCAAGTGGGGGACATTTTATTATCAGAATATGCCTTTTGGATTATCCAATACTAAGGAAATTTTTTAAAGAGCAATGGACATGGCCTTCTAAGGACTACAAAATAAAATGGTACTAGTCTACTTGGATGACATTATAGTCTTCTCCAAAAAATCTAGTGAGCACATGGACCATCTAAGGCTAATATTCCAAAGATGCATAGAGTATGAGATCTCTTTAAATCCCCAAAAATGTGTGTTTTATGTGCATGAAGGTAAACCACTGGGTTATATTATTTCAAGAGAGGGATTATCCATTTACCTCAAAAAAATAAGTGTTATTATAGCCTTATCCTTTATAAATCATAAGAAGGGGATCTAGAGCTTCTTTAGGAAGATCAAATTTATGAAAAGGATCATACCTAGTTTTGCAACCTGGTCAAGCCTATCACCTCCATGTTAAAGAAGAGCTAAGTATTTTATTAGTAAAATGAAGGAAATGTACCTTTTAAAACTATTGCCCAATTACACTCACTCTTAAATCCTAATTTCTCCAAGGAAATCATCTTGTACACCTTTTTTAAAATTGACAACATATCAACTATATTGATGCATGAGAATGGTAATGCAATGAAGTAGCCAATTGCCTTTTTTAGTTAAGGGATACAACAATATGAGGTGAGTTATAGTTTCATTAAGAAGAAATTTATTATAGCCTTGAGAAGCCTCAAAAAGTTTAGGCCCATGCTCTCTAATAGCAAGATCCATCTCATGGTGTTTCATCCCAGAGTTAGGGATTTCTCCTTAATAAGGATTTGAATGAGAAGAGAACAAGATAAATCATAGAGGTCATGAAATATGATGTAGATATTAAAGTCACCAAGTTGGTTAGGGATAAGGGATTATGTGAGCACATAGTAAGTGACCTTTAGGAAGATAGGGAAGTTTTGATAACCTAAGATGACTAACATGTAGGTACACCTCCACTTTAAGAGAGATGGATTCAAGATATGGCTCACTTCTTGGCAATAAGAGAATGCCCCAAAAGTTTGGATGAAGCCAAAATGGGGTATTTAAATCTTGAATATATAACTTATTCATTAGTTTATGGTTTTATTTTTAGAAAGGACCTCAATGGGGTACTTAGATGCATAGATGATGATTAGGTGACCAAACTCTTGGAGCAGTTCCATGATGGACCTATATGATGTAATTTTTCACCTAGACCCACCATAAAAAAGGTAATGTGAGATAGTTATTACTAGGGAAATATTTTTAAGGATGTTCATGTATGGATTATAAAATGATAGAAGTGTGCCCACTTTGTATAAAAGTAAAAACTAGCAGCCCTTCCACTCAAGCATATTCAGGCAGAAAAACCCTTCATGAAATGGGGGTTAAAATTCATAGGGATGACCAATTCACCATCAAGCTTAGGGAATAAATAGGTGATGACTATAACCAAATATTTCACTAGGTTGGTAGAAGCCATTTATTTGAAGGAGGTTAGTGAATTTGAAGTTATAGATTTTTATGACAACCTTATAACTAGGTTTGGTGTCTTAGCCACCATAATTTATGATAATGGATTATCATTCCTTGGTATGAAGACATGTGAGTGGGATCTAAAACTAGGAATCTAACTCAACACCTCTTCTAAGTACTAGCCTCAAGGAAATGGACTAGTAGAGTCCAAAAACAAGAATTTGCTAAGGATCATCAGGAGGACCATGGAAGAGAATTAGAGAACATGGCACACAAAACTAAGGACAACCATATGGGATGATAGGGTGACTCCAAAAAACACCATTGTAAATTATAAATATGTTATTATGTATGAAAAGGAAGCTAAATTGCCTATCTCCCTTGAGCTATCTATATTGGAGTTATCCCATTAACTTGAGCTGATGGAGGATAAACCCATGAATGTAAGGATGATAGAACCCATGGAGCTAGAATAAATTAGGGAACTTTCTATGAAAAATTTAGAATCACATCAAGATTAGGTCAAAAAATACTTTGACAAAAGAGATATAATGAAGAGCTTATAATAAGGGGACTTAGTACTCAAATGGGACTCAAATATGGCCAAACTAGGCAACTATACCAAGTTTGATAGCTTGTGGAGTGGTACTTATTTGATCCATAGATACAAGGAACATAATTATTTTCAACTTGCCCAACTAGATGGAGAGGCATGAACCATCCCATTCAATTACATTCATTTAAATCCTTATTATTGGATAAGCATTGCATCCATTGTAATAGCATATTGTACATAGTAAACTAGTTTTTATGCTTTCCTCTAAGTTACTTGTGCACATTTATTTTATTATTTTCCAAAGTGCCTTGGGAATTTTGATTTGTTTTGTTGTTTCTGGTCCATGTTGCTTTAAGAGAGGTTTATCTTAGTTCTATAGGCTAGTGACTCTATGCCCAATGGACTAGATAAGGCAAATGGTCTGGGATCTCAAAGAATAACAAGCATTCTTCCCTATGAGTCACCAAATATGTTTCCCATTTTTGGCCCACATACCAAACTGATGACATGATATACTAGGTTGCTAATGGATGAGTATATGAATAAAAGTTCTAGATGGAAAGAATGGTTCAAGGATCTTAGTTTTCTCACAATGCTTTTGAAACACTTTAAGTTCACTTAAAGTGTAATTTACCAATTTTTAAAAGATATGTATAAAGTGTTGTAGATACCCTATGGGATTTCAAGAGTTCTTGGAATGAGTATGTAAGCGCATTACATTCATCTAAACATTTTGGGTCCAGTGACAGATATTTTTAGTAGGCATTTTTCTGACATCACCATTACCATGTGTGGTGAGTCAGGAAGAATGGGTCATATGAGTCTATTAATTTTAGTCCCAAGAATATGTTTGCCATGTTTTAGGTCATTTGACTTAGTGTAGTATAATATATGAAGACTCAAATTTGGCCTCTGATATAAAATTTGCTAGGTTTCCATAGCCATTTTACAAAGGAGTTCAAATCGATCTGAGTGGGTAGTTTGATAATGCTATTTTTCACATGTGTGGTAGTCTCATGAGAAAAGGTTCATATTGGTTTATTAATCTTAGTTCCTAGTTCCTATGCACTAAATTTTAGGTCATCCACCAAATTGTAACGTAATTTATTCATGTTCAAAGATGGCTCCTTAGACACACCAAGTTTCTATTCTTAGCAATTTTTTACTAGACCATCACCAAGACATCACACGAGAGTAAAAGGACTAGCCAAATTGAAGATTTATATATTCACTTAGAATCCTTACATAACCAATGGATCATGCATAATTATATATCTACATGTTAGGATCATCCTCTAAAATTTTCAGGCATGCAAGAGCTTTCCAGCTCAAGATATAAATATTTAAAAATGGACCTATAATATAGGATATTTGTGCTAACATGAATTTTAAGCTCAATAAAAATAAATATTTTTTAGCATAAATTTGATAGTCTCATTAATCTCAATTACATTCATATCAATTTCATTTAAAAGGAGGGAGGACATCAATTTTAAGATCATGAAGTAGCCATTGGGTTTCAAATAATGGGTCCTAATTGATCTAATAGTCTACATTACATTATACATCTTGATCCAATGGTGCAAGATAGGTCAAATAGTCAAGGGTATCAATATATTGACATGTGGCATAAGCACATGAGTTGGAAAATAGACAACAATTCTTAAAATCGAATTTTCATTTGACACATGGTGGAAGAATGGACAAAGTTGACAAGTCAAGGGCAATATTGATGGTTAGCAATTGATCATACAGATCAAGATCAATAGAGTGAGAATAGGTCAAAATTTTAATGGAAATAAGTTGGATTATTGATAACTAATGGAAAAGGATCAAGATAGGAAGTTTTTGACTAAGTTTAATAGAACAATTTGACTTAGGAAACAAAAATGAATGGACCCAAGCTCATAAAAAATACATAGAATTAAGCTCAAGCTCAACCCACAATGAACTAGGATAATTAATAAGCACCAATCATTACCAATAGGTATTTGTAGAGATAGATTAGGTCTTTTAGACCTAATATAGATCAAAGGTTGGCAAGTTGGTGGATAAATGGGACCAAGCATCGAGTAGAGTATGGACAACTATAAGAAAACTAATGACCTTTGATTATTTTTCCATCTATAGGATAGAACTATGATCTAGATATCAAATTAGAATATATAGGTGAATAATGCAAAGGGTATTCATCCTTCATCATGGCCATAGTCTCGACAAGTATCCACCTAAAAATCACAAAGCCATGATCTAGTCAGATCCATGAGCATGAAGTTTTGTCCTCAAGAGAGAGTTGTCATGAAAGACCAAAGAAAAGGTCTAGTGTTTAAAACTATAGCTAGAAACACTAAATGCATCCTTAGAACCTTTGTGTACTTTCTCACTCAACAAGCCATGTGTAGTGTCTTGATTGATAAAAAATGTGGCAAGGCATTCATTGGCTAAGGAGAAAAAGGTTGTTTTTTTGGTTCAATTAATGACCTAAGATAAAGTTTTATTTTTATGATGGTGTGCTCCCATATCCTTTCTTTCTCTCTCTTATCTTATATATCCTAGTCTCATTCCTATTTAAGGGGTTCTTATCTCTTAAAATTTAGCATTTCTTTTGTAGGACAAGAATACTCATCGATAATCATGCAAAAGTGTTATCATTTGATATGGTTAAACCATATAAAAATATTATAATAACTACTTTTTAAAGTAAAAGGATTAACTCTTTACCTATCTCTTATCTTTAATCAGTTCTTAGTATGCTTGTGTATGGTCAATTTGTGAAGGAGGTTCCTCCTAGTTTATTTTCCTTTAAGTTACCTATTTGAAGGTGTTTTAAAAATAACTTATAGGTCTATATTATTTTTTTACTTAGAACTTCTTCTATGAAATATTTATTAAACTAGTGAGATTATGAGATTGAGTAAGCTATAGTTGTCTTTTTATCATCTAGTGTGTGTTCAATCTTATGTGAGTGTCCATTTAACTTTGGTGTATCACCCTTTTAGCTTTCCTAGGATCCCCTAACCATCTTTTTAACCATTTTTTCTATGAAGTATTAGTTTATGTGAGCATAATGAGGATGTTGACCTTCTCTAGAGGTCCAACCCCAATATAGGTGACCCACAACCTAGGGTTGTTCCCATTGTATAAATCAATTTGAAAGAGCCTAAATAACCCTCTCCAAGGGTGCAAATTGAGCCTATAACAATTAATTTCTATCAATTTAATGGATATTAATTATTTAACTATATTTAAATTACCTTGTCATGGGATAAGATGTTGATACAATGTATCATTGATAAAAATATTGTTATATTTTATTTGATGTTGGTTTTAACATGCCAACATGATTATTTAATGAGTGCATGAGCCTATCACTCATGAAATCACATTTATGTTGATTCTATTAAAATAGAACTTGACATGGACATTATATTTTGAATAGGCATATTAAAGACATATTTTACATTATGGTTTAGCATTATTGACATGCATTGATATTTTTACTTCTATGATAATGGTAACTTGCATGGAATAATGAATTAATTGCTTTAATAATAGATAAATATTTTTATATGCTCATAAATAGTAGGTTTATAAATGTTTTATACCTATTCATTTCCACTCAAACATATTCAGGTTATCACATCTATTTCAATGATTATGAGCATTGATCTCCTATTGAGGAATGTGATGTAATAATAATAACTATGGAAGATAGGTTATAAAATAAACATTTTACTTTATATTAATTTATCACTCCATTATTAATGATAATATTTGTTGTAATTTATGTCTCTCAGATTGATTTGGTTGAGTTTTGAGAAAATTATTCAATATTCTTAGATAAGGCATGTAGATGAATGAAATTTAACATAAAATACATATTTTTAGATTTATTTCTAAACAATGTTATTTATAAAATCCATAAATTTTATTATTAAATATGACTATAATAAATTTGTGCCATTTATTTGATGCATGGGGATATATGAATAATTAAATTCCCCTCACATGATATTCTAGAATAAAACTTCATATTAAAAGAATTTTTTCCATTATTAATTAGGAACATAGATGTGTGTGCCTTGGACTAAGGTACATTATACATTATTTTACATCATCCTTTAATTAGAAATATTATAAGTCTTTAATGTAAATTTTAATTTATAATAAAAATTATATGGTAATAGTTTTTTGCATTTATGGGGCATAGTAAATGTAAAAATACTAAAAGATGTCCTTATATTCTTTTCATTATTCTAGAAATTTAGGAAATACATATCTTGAATTATCTAAGTTACAAATAACTAACTTACAACTTAGTTTTTGTAAGAATCTAAATTGTTTCAACTACCTCCAAATGTGGTGCAAAACTTATAGGGAAATAATAGTATTTTAATCTTTGGTCCAATTTTTATTATGATGGTGAATCCAAATTCAATGTAATAAAATAATAAGAAACATGAATATAATCCAACCAGAGGTAGGATAGGATTGACATTAGGTTCATTAAAATGTATGCATGGTCTAGGATGACCTATAACTATCCTCTTTCTCTTGATATACTAGGACTCATATAAGGTCAATAAATAGAGATTATTTATATTTGTATTAATGGGAAAATACATAGACTATCCATAGACCTTGTAAAGTGAAATATATGTTTGAATTTCAAGAACAAAGGGTTATAAATTGTAAGCCTATGACAGGGTATAAAGCTCACTAGAGTCCAATGTATATAAATGATTGTAACACTGATTTGAAGGATTCAAGTAAAGTAAATATATATAAGAGATAAAATTAAAGTAAATGATGGGTGAGTGATTTTAAGGAAGTTAAGGAACACTTATAATATAAATAAGGGTCTATCTAGCCTAAGGTGATAAATAGGGATACTATGTAACCCCCCTCCCCCACCCCCCCCACCACACACACACACACACACACACACACACACATCAACTTATTTGATATAAGGAAGACCCTAAGATAGGATACACACATACATCCATAGATCAATAAACAACATATAATATACTAATAAAAGAAAGAGTACATGGGTAGAAATATTTGGGTTCGAATTTTTAATACTTCAATCTCCCCCTTTGGCTCAAGTGACCCTTTGTAAGATATTTTTAGGTTGATTATCTAAAATTTTAATATGAATACCTATATATCCTTAGGGAATCCAAATACCTTTCTTATTGAGCTTCAATGAAACCACAATACAAGACATGTGATATAGGGTTCTAAAGCTCTAACCCTCCTAATTAATATTTAGGTGTAAATATGAAATGGAAATTAGAGTGTATGAATGTAATATATCCTTAAGAATGAAATATTACCCACATATATATAGATCTAATACCTTAAACTAACCCTAAACTCTATGCTAATATATCTTCCATGCTAATATAGTTGGATGATGCCAACTAACCCAATATCATATTAGTTAAGATGATACAATACACAAAATATGAGATAGACTCAAAAATGTATCTAGTTAGTTGATATAGTATATGAAAAAATCAAGTGTAATATATATTTTATTGTCTAGACTAATATATTAGGATAAATGGAGGCTAGTGGATATGGATGGAAAGGAGACAAAGAGGTAAGAAGAAAATAGAATATAGTGAGGTTAAACTAATAATAATGATAGTTTGAGAAAATAATATGGAAACATATTTTAAGAGTGGATTTCACCCCATTCCTAGTATACCATTTAAGGCATGCACTTAGGTAAATTGATTTTCTTTAATCCCTTATAAGAGAAAGTGTTATTAAAGTGATAAAGTGAAAATTGTCAAGTATATATGCTCTTAGCTTAAGCACAGTGTGGTTTCATGAAAAATAGTACATAAAAACTAATATTCAAGGATCAATAAAAGTTTATTACTATTATTTTTGGCATATTACATGATGTAATAATTTATGTGTTCGTACGATTTTGGTAGTTGAGATGAATTTTGAATTTGAGATGAGTTTTTGGTAATGCACAAGCTTTTCCCCCATTTTTAAATCCTAAATAAGACTTACAAGACCCTACTTGATTTAAATAAAGTAAATTATCCATAATATAATGTTTTATGACAATAATAAGAGAAAAATTCTATTAAAATCGTAAGAACTAGTTGGTTTAATTCAGTCATGAAATTTATTTTGAAGCATGATTGATGTGTTCTAGTTTAAACACAATGGTTTTTTATATGTTTTTTTCCTTACTCTAAAATGGTAGATATAATATTTTCCTTTTAAGTTAAATTAAATTAAGTTTATATTATTAATTAGATTGACCTTAGGCATGGACTTAAATTATTTTGTATGTTTGGATTGTGTACTCTTTGTATAATCTATTGCTTTGTATGACCTCAAATGTTTAGCTCAGATCAATAATCCCTCAGTAGTCTAAAGTGTAGACATAAAAACCAAGTGGTTCCATTTAAATGTCCTTAATTTGATTCTCTTATGTCTATTGGATTTTGTGCAGGACACTACACTAGCACATGGATGGTAAAATGAAATAAAATTAACCTTGAGATAGAGGTTACTATACTAATTTTCTATTTAATGATGGATTTATAATGTGTGTAGAATAAAGAAAATAGTAGAATTAGTGGAAAAATATACACTAACATTAGAATTGATATTAATAATTAAGACTATTTGATGTTTTATGGATTGTTGTAACATTTTTATAGGTTTAATTGATGATATATTTACTCAATAGTGGAAATAATATCATGATTTTTCTCTACCTCATGGACTCTTAGTACCAATCATAGTTGCACAAGATGAAAAATGTTTGGAAGTCCTTTTTTCTATCTAGTCATTTTTTCTAAAGGAAGGAATGCCTATCATAAGGAATAAATTTTATAGTTATTTGATTAAGGGTCATGAGGATGCCTAGTTAAGGGTGTGAGGATGTTATATCACTCATTTTAACATGTGATTTTAGAGGTTTATTTTTACTAAAAACTAGAGATTTTGGATTTAATTGTGATGGCATGTTATTAGTAGGCATGCTAGTTTTTATTTGATTGTTCTATGCACAATTTCACCTAAAAAAATCCAAACAAAGTAGGCTAATTAATTTTGATAATGTACAATGCACATTCTACACAACCACATTATCCATTGGTTATCCATATTCATGGCACAAGATGTGTAATGCATATAAGCATACTCACATTCCTAAATGACATTAATGACAATATGCAAGTGTCCACATCATTTCTATGGAACCATGTCAAACCAAATTTTGCTAATAACCTTATTATCTATTAACAATGCTATAAATCTCTATGCATTACTAGTTTTCCCCATACCCTTAAGGCCCATAAAGGATGCTTGACTAAAATGAGCTACTACATCGAATGGTTTCTCCTAACTAAAAATGAGTTTTAAATGGAACCCTAAGTTATTATAGCCAATCACAAGGCCTTATTTTTGACTTAAGTCACAATGTAATTAAATTTTTAAGTCAATCTACTTTAATGGAAAAGGGATTAAAAATATATCATATAGTCTTCATTTGATCTAAAAGTGGGTCTAAAATATATTTATTTAGATCCTTGAGGATGGATTATTACATATCAATTGTTGGATCTTTTATATCTTGACCATAAAATTAGGACAAGTTGATGAAACCCTAGGAATCCTTATGAGAGGAAATAAAGGGTTTTATTTCACTTTTCACACTAAAAATGTAGACTTGGTAAAGAGGAATAATTGTTTAGAGAATGACATGTACATAGTTATCCCTCTCCACCTTCCTTACCCCTAGATGACTTCCATTAATGGGGTCTCCAATATTTTTAAATTTTACATTTTATTTTATTTTACATTTCTATCTCGATAAAAATTTTCTTCGGTTTATTTTTTAGGTACCCATCTTATTCAAATGTATCTACGAGGTATCAGTCTCCAACATTTTAAAAAATGGTGCTAGGGAGATTAAATATCCTCCATAATGATTAATGGCCACAAATGAATAGGTTAATAATAAATTACATTTTTTATTTTTATTATCAATATTTAAAATTTATTTCACACAAAGGAGAATGAAAAATGTGGGGTTCCATTTTTTGTTTAACAAGGCCTCGAAGATGCTATAAATGTCAATAAGGCAAAAAAATTATTTGTTAGAGAAAAATAACATAAGTTTTTAAAATGTAGGGTTTTAGACCCTAAAACTTATTTCATGCAAAAGAGGAAAAAAATTAATGGTGGTCCCCTTTGGGTCTTCCCATGTCCAAGAATTCTATATGCCTTTGTCATTTATACAAAAATGTATAAGAATCTAAATAAAATTTCTAGTTTTAAAAAAATAAAAATAGACTATAAATATATAATTTAATGCTTTTTAAAAAATTAATATTAAATTATTAAATATTTTAAAATCACAAATATGAAACATTTGCCTTAATAATGTGGTTGGTGGTTGATAGAAAAATGGTAGTCAACTAAATTTGATCACCCAACTTACCAAAGGGAGAAACATTAGTGAAATCCATATGGATTTAACCCATGTTTGTCTCCCTTATTAATGTGGTAGATTGTCATTCCAATAGAAACTACATATTATTTTCACATGGGACATTTCAAAAACATGAGGGGCCCTTTACTACACAACAAATCATCACACAGAGGACCACCATCGAAGACCAAAACATGACATATGAAAAAAGTGTCTTATCTATAATAAATGGCATGTGTAAAAACAAACTACCACATAGGATTCAAAATTTAAAAAATTATTTATAGACTATATACAACATAAAACATTGTCAAATAATTTTTCTAGACTATGAAAATTATAAATTTTATTTTAAAATTGTTTCATGCTTAATTATACCCAAAAAATTGTGTATTAAAATTACTTGAAAAATACATATTTTTATTAATTAATTTGGGGTATATTATTATTTTATCTAAAAATAATAAAAACATTTATTCTGTGGCTCCTATTTTTTTTCAAATTGACATAGAATCATGGTGGATTCCATTACACATAAGAAAGAAAATTTAGAATATTTAGGTGAGTATAGCTTAAATAAAAATTATATTAATTAAAATATACTTTTTTTATCCTAAGGAAATGCAAGTTGTTTTTATCAATAAAACAAAATTTATTTATTTATTTTCCACTACTATATTACAAACAAAAAGATAATAATTTTCACATAAATTTCAAATTAAATTAAACCATAGAAAATTAAGATATATGATTTACTACTTTGGCTCATTCAATTAATGCTCAAGAAATGTTTCAAAATTATTTAAATAGTTATTAATATATTCTTATTTCTGAACACATAACTAAAATTACATTTTAATGGATTTTAATAACCAAGTAAAAATTGCATAAATTTACAAGATTAAAGTAGAGAAAACTAGGCTTGAAATATAATGTATAAGGTAAGTCATAAGAATAAATAAATGAGTGTATCACATCCCATATATTTTCCATAGTTATATTGTTTCCCTATACAACCCTGATCCAAGAGCTCATATCCCAAAGCATCACATAACCAACCAAAATTTTCTTAAGGTAATAACATGGCCAAAAACTTAGGAAAGAACTTATGAAACATTTAAATATATACACATAAGATAATAACCATTATTATATCAAGATATCAAAATCACATCCAAAATTACCAATAACACATGGATTCTTATTTTCCAAAACTAAAAAATACAGGGTTTGTAACAATGCCACATTTCCTTTATTAACAACAAGCAGTCATCCAAATATCTTTATTATGAAAGTGGGGAATTTTATTTAGTCAAACCCTTTATTAAACACATAATTCAAGAGATGATCTAACACAAACATAAGGTTGGGTCTAAGAGGTAGAAAATCCTTAACATTATCAATAATTAAAAAAAGAGTTAAACACAAATGAGTTTTTTAACCCACTCTCAAAATTGACTAAGATTTGGCAAAATAACACATGAAAATTTAGTATAATTATACTAAAATAAAGAAGGTGATGGAAACACAAAATTTTCATCATGACAACCAAAATTATATTTTCAAAAAATAAGAATAATTGAAATAGAAATTAATTAAACTAAGCCACACATGGGAGCATTCCATGACTAGGATCCTACTTTAGGTCTACTAATTGAAATAAAATATCCATCCATGTTTATTTATTATCCCCTCACATCCCAATATCAATTCACCTAGTCACCAAAGCTAAATTTTTTAAATTCAAGAAGAGATATAACTAAACCACTAAGGATGAAATAAAATAATCAATAAAGAAGTCCTCACAAGTGAATAATTAACTTATAGAAAATACACCCAAAATTTTACCCAATAGAAAGTTTATATGTGTCAATATCCTCTCACAATATTTTCCCCTCAAATCTTTCTCACCATAATTCTCCCTTAACAATAATAAATATTTCATATAATTCACATGTGCACCATACCCCTCTTACAATTTAATTTGCAACTCTTACATTTCATTTAATCTCTTTTCTAATTAGTCATTAAAGAGGGTTAATGTACATTAAAAAGTAAATAATATTCTAGTAATATTATTTTTAATCCATCTATAAATTTTATAGGTCAAACTGAACACCTAGGGAAGCCAAAAAAATTCCAACAGTCCTCCATAGTTACCCCTTCTTCTCAAAATCTAAGTTTTACAATTGGCCATTCGTAATGAGCCTAATAATGTATCACGATGCCTCCTATAAAATTAAGGATCAGTTGTTAAATGGGGAAGTGGTTAGATTTAATAATAAATTTAATTAATTTTTATATAATTTTAAATTGACAACTTTAATATTTTAGATAAGACTAGGAAACATAGCAAACACATGTAATACTATACGGGTAAATGATGGATAATATATATTTAATATATTTAAATTTCCTTCAGTTAGACTCCTTGTAATCCTACACATGTTTTCACACATAAAATTTATATATCCTTGGATAGTCAAAGTAATTTAACTTGAACCAATCTCAAGTAACATGTATAAACATGTAATGTATACATAAAATAATCAACATTTTCATATTTTCTAAACAAGTCATGTGAATAACATATATATTTATAAGTATAAATTTTATTTAATAACATTATATCATAGTAAACATACCACAAAAAAATTTAAATATGAATGTAGAAACTAGGTCTTACATTCCCCTCCACTTATTAGATTTCCTCTTGGAATTCATTGAAATATATGAATTATAGTTTCAATGATGTTATAATAACCTCTAACAATCCAACTAACTCAACTCAATGGTTTCTTTAGGCCAACAATATCATATCTTAACTAATAGACCACTGAGTGTAATAATAAATATATACACAATGTCCATATCCAAAGATTGATCAACTAACTAAAGGTGAGTCATGCCTCAAGGCATAATTTAAAGTTTAGTTTATTAGTATTTATTTTTTAAGATGAAATAACAAAGAATTAATAATTATTTAGTTCTATTCAATTGTCTTTTAATGGTAAGAGGATGCAAACAATGTGCCAAGTGTCATGTCCAAGTAGATAGGCAAGGTTTTATTTATTTATTTTTATTTTATTTTATTTATGTTAAGGGACAAATATCATTTTAATTTACTTATGTATTCATTATTATTATTCTGATAATGATGACAACAATCCAAAGACATGGACCCCACAAGGTTAGCCATAATAGATTATTTAAAATATAAAGAGGCTTTTAAATCACCAGAAGAATAAGAATTATTATTTCCAATCAATGGGATTAGAGAAGGAGGAATTTTTAAATTTAATTATCATTTATTCCCAAACCCTTTACTCAATCTAGTAGAATAAATTTAGATAATTATCTTGGTTCCCAAACCCCAATCACTCAAACCATTGGGAGGACTTTATATACTCATCTCAATAGATTAAGAATATGTTAGATGTATTATTGATTCATAAATCATAATCAAAGGTCCTATTATGAGTACTTTAAACATTAATATTGAAACCCAAACCTAGATCACTTAATCCATTAGGAGGAATTTGGTGTTAGCCTTGATTCCATACCTTAATCAACCATTCATATAAAGGTGTATCTTAATCACAACACAACATATATGTAACTAATTAGGATGGATCTATAACTTTTTCTACTAATGGATTCCAAGCTTAGAGAAGGTAATCTTACCAAATAGTTCATTTCATAGCTATTTATTTCTATACATGCTCAATTCAAATATACTAAACCTAATTAAGGGATATATTACCACATAAAACCAAATGAGAGTTTTCAAAATCCTCTAAGCAAGTGGCATTATTCAATAACCATAGTTGGGCATACAATACATAAAATAATTCTAGCCTAGTGCTCATTAAATATTGTGGCATAAAGTCGGGTAGTTAAACAAATAAAAAAAACATGAATAGATAAATATAATCAAGTAAATTTAGAGGTAAATTAAGTAAGGAGTATAAAATTAATCATATTAATTTATGCAATAATTATCTACCAAATGAAAGAGTAAAAGTTATGAATAAATACCTTTAATTGATCCTATTGTGCCTCAATCTATCCATTATCTAATGGTGATTTTTAAGATGTTGTTTTGGATTTGTAAGGATCACACTACAAAAATCAAATATAGGATAATAAATACTACTTTTCATCTAAGACTTTCCCATAAGTTTCTTTCTTTCCAAGGAAAAACCCTAAGAAATAACCCTTTAAGAGTAGAAATATTAGAATTATGAGCTATAATAATGTGAACATTAATGTTATGATCTACTATATTGAAGCTAAGGAGGTATTTATAGCCAAAGATTTACCCTAAACCCTCTTGAGAGTTTAGCTAATAAGATCCACTACATCGATCTTGTTAGTTAGGAAAGATATTTATTAGATCTCAAACTATGTTGACTAGTTTGACATAGTTCTATAATGTGTTTCCAATCCCCAATAATAGTTACTTATATTATGTATTAGTAGAATGATAAAATTTGTATATGCTTAGTACATATATATTTAGAAAGGTGAACTACTAATTTCTTAGGTAGTTTGATAAAAGTAACTTGTAGTGTTTTTAGGTAATGTTATATGGACCAAAAATATTTTGAAGCACTAAATGTCTACCCACCCCTTTCCTAGTGTACCCTTAAAGGTATAAACTTGATATATTGAAACTAAATAGGTTATTTTAAGATAAAAATAATTATTAAATGATAAAATTTAAAAATATTATATGTATACATATTCCCCACTTTAATTTCATCAAGTGTCACATAGTGTAAGAGGGGATGGTGGTTTGAGAAATAACATAGAAATACACTAACTAAGCTAACTCAAAATGAAATAGTTAAATGAAATCAAAGTATCCAAAATTACTATATACACACATTGGATTACCTTTATGTTGAATGATTTCATTCAAATATCATAGTATCGATTATGGAGGGCACAATAAATACATTTCAAAAACCTTAGGGATACAAGACAAACAATATAAGTAATGTGTGTGTATGTAGTATGGTCAAAGTAATAATGAATAACACTCAACACTTATTAAATTACATAGAAAATTATAAATCTAGGATTGTAAAGGCTAGGTTAGAACCAAAATACCAAGCATGTAAATGGCAAAATGGAAACAATGAATGTAAAACATAGTAAATCCATTTGGGAATCATGAAAAATATAAAGGACAAAAATAAAATAAATGTTGAAAACACTAAATCAATTTGGTAAGTATGTAAAACTTTATTGAGAAAAAGTAATTGATAACATACTAAATCATTTTGGGAAGCATGTAAAACATTCAATGACAGAAATGAATTTAGAACACACTAAGTCATGTTGGGAAGTATGTAAAATATGAAGCATAGAAATGAAATGAATGTTGAACACACAAAATCAATTTGGGAATTATGTAAGACATTAATGAAAAAAATAAATGTATAACATAATAAATAACTTTGGGGATCATGTAAAAACATTTTAAGTAAATAAAATATATAAATGTGATCAATAAGTATATGTAAGTAAATGAATGAAACCTTGTATAAGATAAGCATGTCAAATAAAACATAAAGAAAGCATAAATGACTTTAAATGAAATTTAAGTCAAGATGTGATATAAGATTATCAAGATATACATAATTTAAATATTGTAATAATTTCAAATTTCCAATGTAAGATAAGTGAAATCCACAAAAATCAAACAAAAACATGATGGATAAATGAAAAGTCAAAATCTATAAAATAATGTGTACTCAAACATAGTGTTTATTCAAAGATATGATTTAAGAAAACACAACTAATTAATTACATGACTATTATGATAATAAGATGGGGTGATAAGCATATGTGAAAGAAATTTTGTGAGGAAAACCTAGTCCTATCCAGGGTATTATTATACAACTCATAAACTATAAAATAAGAAGTGTAAGTAGGTAGAGGTGATCAAGTACATGATCATCTTAAATTATTTATCCAACAAGGGGAATAGTGGGAATAATGTGATGTAAATGAGTAATGTGAGGCACCACATGGGTGATGGGAACATCCTTAATAGGAATGACACAAACTAGACAAGTGAGTAAGGATAATGACTTTCGACATCAAGGACTTAGTACACATTGAATAAAAAAAAAAATCTTGGGATAATAAGTGAAGTACATAAATCATCCCATGAAGGATATATTAATGAAAATTAAAATGTACCTAACTTCCTAAAACATTCTCCCCATTTTATAGTACCCCTTATAGAGTTTTTTGGTCTACTATGAATAATGGACACTTAAGTGAAAAAGTATGTGACAATAGATAACATATACTATAATGAGACCTCCTAACCAAATATATTGGTCTAATTCACACCAATGGACCTCAAATCTATAATGATGCCAATTTTGGACTTTGATCTTTGACTAGAATAGGAGATATGTCAAATATAGATCAAGTCTTTTGGTGTGATATGACTTTTAGTATTTTTTCCTTTTGCTCATTTCCTTTTGTTTCTTTTATGATTTTGATTTTATCTCTTTTCATTTTTTCTATTGATCCTCCATATATATATAGAGAACTAATGAGTGAAATATGTGATAAATAGAAGAGATCTTAAACTTGGTCACTAGAGAAGAGGACCTAAATACCATGATGTCTAAAGACTCCTAAACTTTACCACAAGTGTGATATCTCAAAAATAACATATGTGTGACTAAAATGAAAGGAAAAACGGTAAAATTGGGATCATGAGATATCTTTCCATGTGATAAGTGATACAATGATGAATATTCTCGTAGTTAATCATAAGGGGTAAAATAGTGATATGAAATGGGCATGGATTAGGCATGTCACTAAGAAGTCATACTAACCTTCAAGGGATATATTATAATCACTATGGCAAAAATGATCATCCCAAAAGAGGAGGAAAGTAAATGTTCAGACCAATAAATGTGGAAAATATATAAGGGTCAAATAATCATAAATATACAAGGTAAAAATGATTAAAATTTAGTAAATGATAACAATTAAAGTAATACTTAGTAACCATAAGGGAAATAAAGGATGAAACAACAAAATGTGATAAAACCAATGAAAAATAAGGAAACAAATGGTCCTATAAATGATATGAAAATACCAAAGAACCAAAAATGAAACAATGGTTTAAGTAAAGTGAAACAAAACCAAACAACCAAAAGGAAAAAAAGGGTATAAATAAATTGAAGCTAAATGAAATAAAATGCATAAAAAAAATTAAACCTAAGAAAAAAATAATGAGAAAAATTTATGCTAAGGTTTATATCAAATATGATCATGTGAAATACAAATTTATGTGTCTTGGGAGATTTATTGAATATTTTTTTTTTTTATTATGCAATATAGAATAAGGGTTGGCATCATAGGATGCCCCAAATATGTAGGGATGAGTATCACAATATGTAACAAATTAAGAAGTGATATGTGGATGGGCATCGTAATATGCCAAAAAAATTGATGTGAAGTGAGGTGAAATTTAACAATTAGAATGAACTACATTGGGCTTTTTGATGTAGTTGAAGATAGGTAAATGCATTGATATGTTCAATTTTGAAGATGTTTAAATTAACATAGGATGTGTATGAGAGGTATGAATAGGTCTATAAGCTAAATTAAGACCATTTATAATGAACATTGGAGTAGGAATTTGAACTAGATGCTGTTTTGGATCATGTGACCTAAGAGGTTGATGTGTGATGGATGCAACCACCCATTTTAAGTTTTTCATGTTATTTATCCTTTCTTTACTTGTGTGGGAAGAAGGATCAATTTTTTTTGGACTACATTAGTTGATGATGTGGAGGTATGAACTATTTTTTTCCATTAGGTAAGTGATGTTGATATGATTTTAATTCTTTAGATTAGGTATGAGAGGTTTGAATATAGTGTTGATAACGTTATTGTATAATATTATCAAGACTTAAATATGGACCAAGAAATGAAACAATAATAAATAAATGAAGATCATGACAAGTCTCATGAGAGTGACCTATCATAGCATGCCACCAAAAAAATTATCATTATTTCACCATTTTGGAGTAGGTTTGGAAGTATAAAATATCATGGGTTTAGAGAGTGGAAATTTATTCTTAAATAACTCTAAGCTTAAGGGAGGGTAGACTAAGTTAAAATTATTTGAACTAGATGATACCTTTTGAGTTTGGGAGGATTTAATGAATCAATGTTATGATAAAATTATTGGAAGAATTCCTAAGTAATTGATTGAGGCAATTTAAATTGAGTCATAATAAAGTCTTGCCCTTTTTATTGATCTAAGGCTTATTCTAAATTTTTAGGGGAAA
The DNA here is from genome assembly GCA_037957365.1 of Torreya grandis. Taxonomy (NCBI): domain Eukaryota; kingdom Viridiplantae; phylum Streptophyta; class Pinopsida; order Cupressales; family Taxaceae; genus Torreya; species Torreya grandis. Next base: position 113,420 of record JARHVA010004111.1, read on the forward strand.
ACATCTGAACTTTATATTAAAGAGGATATTTAAAAGTAGTAAAAAATAATTTTAAAATTTTAATCACTTATGTTGTGTTCCACTTTAATAGATAGATAATTCCATCGTTTGATGAAAATGTGAGAAGATTCGTTAGGAAGTTACTTGGAATTGATCAAATGGCTAATGTAATTTTCATGAAGGTCATTATGTTATAATTCCTTTACTAAATCATTAATTAAATCCTCTAGTTATATAATAGAATGTATAATAAATTGATTGTACCATTCAAGTACATTAACAACAAAGGTTTTGGATAAGAGATTGTTTCTAGAAAAGGTGTTTGTTTGGACCCACTAATTATAGAGATCACCAAAATATTTAAGAAAGATATCGAGGTCCTTAGTTTCATGATATGTAATAATTGGAGAAATGTTTCCAATATCTATGGATATAATTGAAGTTAAAGGTTCAATTTGGAGATGTTGGAGAATTTTATTATGCAAAAGAGGTTGAGGGATGATATTCTCATTGGCATATTTAAGAGGAGGGATAAAATCTAATTTTCTTAAGTCATAATAACATGAGGTAATTGAATATCCATTTTTAATATATGAGATTACATTCACATAATATGAGAATTTTTAGTTATTTGCATAACATTCATTTTTTAAATCATTTTAGAAAGAATTTGAGGTGTATTAATGGGAGGAGTAACATTTTTGGTGATAGTAATGTTAGTGTTAGTAGGAGGTTGAATGTTATGTTAATATGAGTAACATACTCTATATTGGTATTAAGGGTAGGAATAGGGTGAGTAATCTCAATTTTATTACCTTGATGTTGCCTTTAGGATGAAAAAATTTATATTACATGATGTAGTGATTGGTTTGCAATTAGTAATACATGAAGGAAACAATTCAATATTTTCATCTTAAGTGATAATATAAGAGATATTCTGATCTATTTCCTTGATTATGGTTAACAACCCCATTGGGTTTTACTAGAATAGAGTAATTAATTTTTTAATATAATTAATTACACATATTCATTTAACAAATTGCACCATGATAAACCTAACTAATTGATCTTTAACTAAATGTGTTATTTTAGTTAACCACACAATTTTTTTTAATCCATTTAAGCAATGATCACCATGAAAATGATATATACAAAACATGTATAATGTTGAATAAATAATAAATACTACATTTATTTCATTATAGTAATTATACAATTTTAGACACGACTGATACAACATTACAACCACTATTGTAGATGTAAAAATGAATAAATAGTAAAGTTCAACAATAATAAATCATAAATAATAATATAATGATACAAAACTCCATGAATCATGAGTCTCAATGAATCCAAGTATTCATTGGTAATCTAAGGTGTAGTCTTTAGTGTAGTACTATTGCAAGGAGGGATATCATCATGTGAATGCTTTTCCACACTAACCACGAACCATCAATCCCTCATACTATCTCCCAATAAGGGAATGGCCCTCCCTTCATGGATGGGTAGATAATAATGATACAATAATCTAGAGTGACAAAATAAAACCTATGTGTTGTAAGATAACTAATCCATGATCCA